>JAZAVK010000038.1:0-300386 GCA_037954305.1 Neonectria magnoliae
GGGGGGGATAGCTAGTTCTATCTCTAGAAAGTAAGCTAGTATAGCTTTATATACTTCTATAACTATATATAGGCTTTAGGTCTATTCTAGTATAAGTATTTATATAATACCTTAGGGCTTACCTCTAGGGGTAGTAGGGGTATAGTATATTCTTATGCTATAGATAATAGTTAAATAAATAATTTATATATAGATTAATCTTATTACTTTAAGGTTAACCCTCTATATACTTATAGCAATTATAGTAAGAGCTTACTACTAGTATTCTAGCTTCCCCTTAAGGGTATTTATATATAGTCCCTAGAGGAGTTTATAATAAAGGAAGAATCTAAGGAATCTATATAACTTAATAGGTACTATTATTAGATCTTTAAGTTAGGCCTAAGTCTAGTATATAGTATATTTTTAAGTAAAGTATAGAAGCTTTACTTTATCTAGTTCCTAGGTTATTCTATTTATTTAGGCTTAGTTATTATAGATATCCTAGGCGGTTTTAAGTTAGGCTTAGGTCTCTTTTATATTATATCTAAATACTAGTAGGTTAGTATTATTAGTAAATCTAATAACTATTATCCTAGGTATATTCTTAAGGGCTTCATAGAAGCTAGAAATAAAGAGGATAAATAGTATAGGTAATAGGGGGGATCCTTAAGGGATGCTAGCTTAGACCTTAATAGAGTTAGAAAGTTAGCTATTAAAGCGAAGATATACTATTTATACTATAAGGTAGCTAGTAAGCTATATAAGAAGCTATCTAGGAAAGCTTAGTTATTATAAGGCTATAACAAGTTATTAGTAATTAACTATATTAAAGGCCCTTATAAAGTTAAGTTACTTATCCGCTTTAATAAACTATATAGTAATTACATTTACCTAGATAGGAGGTATAATTAGAGCTATAAAAGTTTATTAAACTAAACTCTATTTAAGGAGTATTTAAACTAAGTAGTACTTTAAGTACTTTTACTTTAAATATATTATATAATACTATTAAGAATAGGCTAGGTATAGCTACTATAAGGGAGCTTACTATATAAAGGATATAATTTACCTTAGTAAGATCCCCTTAGTATATTATAACTATAATAAGCTATACTTAATATAGTCTTATATAGAAGTAATAATAGTAAGTAAGGGATACCTACTTAAAAAGATTTATATAGTTTAGCATTCTAGATAAGTAGTATAGATATAGAGTATATTTACTATAAGATATAATAATAAGCATACTAATACTAATAATATTAACTATACTAATTTACCCTACTTATAAGAGACTTAGGTAGCCTTTAAAGCAGCCTTACACTAGGATAGATATACTAGCTCTAGTAGTAATTAGACTAATAGACTAATTAAGAGAGTAATAACTTATAAAAGTAAGAGAAAGCTTACTATTAAGTAGTAAGGAGAATAATTAGAAAGATAAGGATTAAGAGTAACTGAGACTTACCTTAGGATTAAAGATATTCTATATACTATTTAGGCTAAGCTTTATAAGGAAATTTTAAATATAGGTATATAACTAGCTTTTATAGTAAAGTAAACCTATTTATAACTTATACTATTATATATATATACTAAATCTAACTTACTTCCCCTTTAGGTAAAGGTAGTAAGGGGTTTTTATTCTATAGCTTATTAATTAGGTTTTCCCCTTTACTCTAGATTAATCTAGAAGAAGGAATAAATAGCTAGTAGCTAAAGTAATATATAAATAGATAGTAGCTAAAGTAATATATAAATAAATAAATAAACTATTTACTCTAGCTTAATAATTACTTTAATTAATAAGTATAAATCTATAATTAGTTTAATTATATAATTAGCTTTAACCTCCTTATCCCTAAGGTATATACTTAAAAGAGAGCATAAGGTAAGATAGTAAACCTTACAAATTTTATATTAAGAGGTACCTAGGAGTTAAGAAAGTATCTCTCTTAAAGTATATACGCTATAAGGCTAGCGTAGCTGCAATACATATAGATTTATATTAGAGCGCTTAGCGAAGCTATCTAAAAACATAATCACGCACAGAGCCTATTTCACGCTACGCTACGTCCAATGCATTATATTAACATAACGAATATACAGAGGAACTATATTAGCTTTAGGCTGCTTAACTAACTATTCTACTATATAGAGAGAAATAGTTATAAGAACCACCCAACTCTTAATTATTCTAACTAAGAAATAGGGCACCCTTAGGCCTAGACTAGCTCTAGGTCAGTAGCGTAGCGAATCTATAGTATAGATAGTATACTATTGCAAGGGCTAGATCTCCCCCCTTCCTAAGTATCCCTCTTTATTATAATAGAAGTTATTAACTAGTATCTTAAGGCTAATTAATAGAGCCATTAAGGCCTTATATAGCTATAGCGAAACTAGGTTAGCTAAGGACTAGGGCTAACTTAGCCCTAAGCCTTAGAGATATTTAGATAGTATACTATAATAGAGATATATATAGCAGGGCTAGGTTAGGTTAGGGATAAAGAATGTAAGATACTATACTAGCTAGGCAGCCTTAATATACCTCTATTATAAGATATAGTTAGCAGGCTAAGGGAGACCTTACTTATAATAGGAAGCTAGGCTTAGGGTTATGCTTAAATAACCTAGTAGGCTATAGCAATATAAAGAGACTAGAGGGAGTATTAGGTCTAGCTTATAACTAGAATAGCGCTATATAGGGCTGCTAGTTATTAGCTAATAGCTCCTATAGAGTCTCTATATTAACTAGAGAAGATAGATACATATATTAGTTAGCTAAGAGATTAGAAGCCTAGGTCCTAGCTTATACCTAGGGTAGTACTATATATATAGAGTTATAATATTATCGCTAAGATTAGGCTAAATAAAGCTAGCTTAAGGTATAAACCTTAGGAGCGTAACTATAGTATATATATAATAACTATAAAGCGCTATAAGATAACTATAGTATTACTATTAGCTTAGTAAGCTAGCTTTAGATAGGGTAAACTTAGCTTTATACTAAGCTACAGCCTCTAAGTACTTAAAGCCTAGGCCTATACCTCCTACGCACTATCCTTGCTTATAATATCTACTTCCGCTTCCTTACTATTACTATCGCTCCTTTAAGCGATTAACTAATACTAGTACTCTTCTAAAATACTAACTAGTAGCTTACCCTTATATAGATTGCTCTATAGGCCTATAGTAAATATAATATAATTATACTTCTTAAATCTAATAGAAACTCTAAGACTAAAGCTCTAGCCTACTTAGGTAGATATAACTACTATATAGTTTACTAAAGTAAATAAGTAGTAATATATATTAATAAGCAATATAAACCTAAATTATAGTTATCTAAAGTAAGAGAGGATTAGGTAAGTATTACCTTTATAAAGACCTAATACTAAATTATAACTCTTTATAACCCTCTAAATAGTAAAGGTAACTTACTTATACTATAGGCCCTAGCTAAAACTATACTAAGCAACTATATATTACTTATTAGTAACTTTAACCTTTACTACCCTCTCTAGGATTACTATAGCTAAATAGATTAAGGTAGTAATATCCTTATCTAGAAGGTAATATAGTATTATATTAGCCGGCTATTAAAATAATACCCTAGATCTAGCTTAGGCTTTAGAGACTATTTATATAATATAGCTCCTAAACTAAACCCTAATTATAATTAGAAGAAAACTAACTCCTATAAAGCTACTAGTAAAGTAATAATCTATCTTTAATAGACCTAAGGTATAATAATTACTATAAAAGCCCTTAATAAAGCAGTAGATTAGCTCTCTAAATAGCTAGAAGTAATTACTTAATTTATAACCCTAAAGCAAAAGAAATCTATACCCTACTAAAACCTATAGTAGAATAGTAAAATATCTATAGTAATTAGTAAGCTTAAATAAGCCCGCTATATAGCCTAGCGAACTAGTTAAATCTTAGACTAGCAAGCCTTAGCTAAAGTATAAGTATAATAGAATTATAGTATAAAAAGTATTTAATATACCCTTTAGAGAGAACTTCTAGTAAAGCTTCTAAGGTATAATAGTATATAGTTCTAAGTAATAGAAAGATAGGTAAGACTATATAGTAAAACTATAGTAATCCTACTATAGCTACTACCCCTTACTTAACCTAACTATATAGAGCTAGTAATACTTTATATAGATAAGGCTAAAACCCTTATATAGAAATTCTTCCTTAAACCCTAAGCTAATAACTCTAACCTCCCTCCCCTCCCCCCCTAGAACCCCTAAACCTAAATTAGGCCTAATATACCCCTATATTAAACCTATAGAGATCTATAAAGCCTTTTAAAAAATTAGGTTATAAAAAGCCCTAGATAAGGATAGTATCCCTACTAGGTTCCTAAAGGTATATAGTAAGCTACTTATACTTATAATTACTAAGATAGTAAATACTAGTATTAAAATAGGCTACTTCCTACTCTACTTCTATACTATAATTATTATAGTTATCCTAAAGGTAAATAAGATCCTAGCTAAATAATAAACTATATTAGAATAGTAACTAATATCCTTACTTAATATTATTAGTAAAATTATTAAGATAATTCTTAATTAATATATTATAATTATAGTAGAGTTAATAACCTTTACGAATTCCTAGTTTTTACTTACTACGCTACTAACCTACCTTTAAAGTATATTCTAACACTAGATTTAAAATCCTTATATGTGTATTACTTAAGATTCCGGGGCTATAGTGATAGCGCTAATGTACTACTAATAGCTATTGACTTAGGGGCGCGTAGCCTTAACTAAAGCTAATATAACCCTTTAGTAGGAATTAGCTAATATACGCTGAGTGAAAGTAATGAACCTAATACGGAAATGAGTAGAATATTAGTTAATGACCTAGAAAGCGAAGTATATAATGCTATTACTAGAATTATCCCTCCCAACCTCCTTAAATAAGTCTGGAATATTATCTAATCCTACGGTGCTGCGTATAAGATATAGGCGCGCGCTTCTTGCGAAAAGGATACTTTGTATAACCTAGAAGTAAGCCTTAAAGAGCGAATTACCTTAAATATTACTAATGCCCTTACTTTAGTTATTAAGATAGCCCTTATTGGAACTAATGATTGCGAAAGAAATTAACTATTATATATATTGGTTACGGTGCGAAACCTTTTGACCCTGAACTATAGAGGCCCTAAACGAATAATCTAAAGCTATGTTAAATGCGAAGTTACTATCCAAACTAGAAACACTCCTCCTAATATTAGTAACCGAACCCCGAAAGATACTATAGTAGTAGCGAACTAGGCCTACGGTAACTCTAGCGTTATTGTAGTATAAAAGCTCTCTAGCGGTAATATAGTCCTTACTTTCCTTACTATTAATAAGGCGTAAGCCTACTATGCTAAGGATTAGGTTATTAAAGCCTTTAGCGATAATATAGCCTTATCCCCCCTAACCTTTATAGTGATAGCGAAGGGAATCTAACTTATGTCTATCTTAAATAATACTAATAAGCTTATTAAAGAAATCGCTAAATCTAATTAACTAAGGATCCTTTAAGTAAAAAAATAAAAGACTAGCTATCCTAGCCCTAGGGTAAAGATAAACCTAATCCTATGCGTTAGCTCATTAAGAAAGTAAACTATCTTTATGATAATAGCCTATTACTTAATATATAGTTATATAACTACGAACCCTTTAATAAGGGACTTTATCCTACCTAATACTATAATTACTTTAAATTTAGATACTTAGCTTAGAACTATAAGTTAGCTCCTACCTATAGGCAATATAGAGGCACTATGTACCCTAATAGGGAAGGATACCTAACTAAGTAAGGTAAGATCTTACTAAACTATATCCTATATAAAGGTAAATATATAGCTTAGAGCTATAATTGCCCTATTATAGCCTTATACTAGGCGTGTGCTAAGGAAGGCTACTTAGATAGACTACTTTACTTCTAAGACTATATAGTAACTAAAGTACCTATATTCTAGAGCTTCCTACCCCCCTCTTTATTAGCTTAACTACTTAGAAGCCTTTTACTAAAAAGGCCTAGAAGGCCCCTAGGCTTAGTGAATAGACTATAAAGTATTCTTAGTTAGTCCTTAACCTAGGCCTACGCCTCCTATATACTATCCTTACTTATAATATCTACTTTTACTTCCTTACTATTACTATTACCCCCCTAAGCGATTAATTAATACTAGTACTCTTCTAGAATACTAATCGCTAGCCTACCCTTATATAGATTACCCTATAGACCTATAGCGAATATACTATAATTATACTTCTTAAACCTAATAGAAACTCTAAGACAAGCCCCTTAAAAGAGTATAATTAGTAGCTAATACTATATTAAAAGGTATATAAAACCTAATATTAAAGGCTATACTTAGTAATCTAATAATAATCTCTTTACTAAGGTTAGGGGGGATTAGCTTTACTATAAAGGGCTAAAGTACCCCCTTATTATAAATAAATTAAGCCTATATTAAGGTTTTATTAAGTAGGTTCTTTAGAGTAGTTAATACTACTCTTTTAATAGTAATTATAATTATTT
Organism: Neonectria magnoliae; assembly: GCA_037954305.1. Taxonomy (NCBI): domain Eukaryota; kingdom Fungi; phylum Ascomycota; class Sordariomycetes; order Hypocreales; family Nectriaceae; genus Neonectria; species Neonectria magnoliae. Next base: position 6,538 of record JAZAVK010000038.1, read on the forward strand.
CTAATAAGATTAAAATCTTACTATTTATACTTTAAGTATAGCTTATAGTAATATTAGCTAGGGCTATTACTACTCCCTAAACTATAGGAAAAGTAGCTTCTAGGATAATTATTTTAAGTTTAAGTTTAGTCTTAATAATAAGGTCTTTAAATCAATTATAGGTTATTTCTATACTAGGCTTAGCCTACTATAATAGATATAGGTTTCATAGTGAAAAATTTTCCTTAAGGGGAGGAGGGGGATAGTCTATAACCTTAATTCCCTCTATTCTACCTAGCGCGCTTATCGTACGTAATATAGCCATAATATAAGAGTAGAAAGGGGGTAAAGAGGGTCTATAGAGAAAGTTATTTATATTAGAATTGATTTTAGGTATATAACTAAAGTATAGTAAGGGTAACTATAGAATATCTATAGTATATTAGTTTATCCCTTTATATTAAATAACTATTCTATATTCTCTTATTTATTATATATATATTTTTTATTTTAAGTTAGTATTCTAAAAGAGTATTAATATTTAGTTTATAACTTAGGGTAATAGTAATAATAATTAGAAGATAGATAGGAATATTATCCCTTTAATTATTATAAGGTAAAACTTAGGTTATAGGTAGGGATTTAATCTAACTAGAGAGTAGTAAATAGAAGGTATATTTAGCTTTACCTAATTTATATAGTAATAGAAGTTCTAGTAACTCCTAGATCTATAAAGAGATATATTTTACTTTCCGCTATTAGCTTGATTTTAAGGTAACTTAAAGTTATTCTATATACCTTAGCTTTAGTAGGGTAGATATAGTATATAGGTATTATCTTAAAGGGATAAGTAGAGATAGCGTAAAGGAGGTATAGGCCTAGATTAAGAACTAGCTTAGAATCCTTTATTATCTATATATTAAGCTAGAGAGCCTTCTAGGCTAAAAATAGGCAATTTATATAGAAACCTAGGGATGTGTCGTTTCTTTTTCAGCCCCACTAACACTCAACCACGGGGCTAACGCAACATCGGCAATTCCCCGGTCTTAGGCACCAAGGCATCAAATCTTGCCGTCTTGGTCGTCGTCATTCTTCGCTGCAGCGCAGCATCAACAAGGACCACAGACGAATTTCACCTAAATCACCGTGCGACGGCCAGCCGGGCTACTATACCTGCGACAATCGATCGATTGAGCTCGAGTGAGGAATTCTCGCCGATTGGAGCCAGCCACGTGCACCGTAAATTCACCTTCCACGATGTCGACCCGACCTGCTGCTCTGTCAGTCACGATTCCCTCCCATCCGAACCGCTGAATCCTCGCCACGAACAACTTCAGAACCCATACTGACCTACGTGGTACCAGGTCGCTGTACCGCCGCTCATTGAAGCTGGCACTCGACTGGGCCGTCCACCGACACCTGTGGCGAGGCCAAGCCCTCTATATTCGCTCGCTCTTCGAGGCTAACCGCGATGTTACCAACCCAAGACAGCAACGGGTGAGATAATCATCGCAATTGGACGACGTATAGGGACTAAATCCGGTACTCAGGCTTTGTTGGCCGAAACGGAGAAGCTGCTGGATAGCTGGAAGCACCCCGACCCGTACACAGCTCCGACCGCACCCGGTGGTACGTCTTGGCGATGCGCTGCGGCCGGCTATCGCCAATTGCTAATGATGCTGCGAAAGGTTCGAAATTCGAGCGCAACTTGCCATCTCCCATCCTGGACCGTAAGTGTCTTTTTGCTCCGGCGTCGGGCATTCACGTACTGACAGTTCTTCAGCCCCCCCTCACGCCGTCAACCGACATTAATGTGGCATTTGTTGGAATGGATGGGATGGAACGTTGTACATAGAGGACTAGAATGGATCCAAAATGGAAGAATATTGCCGATATTGAAGGCATTTCTTCCAGTTTTATGGAAGAATCCAACGTTTGCACACATGACCCACAAGATGAGCCTACCCATTGCCAAATGTAACCAGCATGAAACAGACTCCCTCTGTACCAATGCATGGTTTTCCACACCCGTGAGCTAAAGTTGCTTCATAACATGGCCACACATTGCAGTAGCATTCATAACAAGAGAACAGAAAGCAATCGATATCCGAGATACAATGTAGGCGAGCGGAAGTGTAGGCACACAATGCACCCCTTGAGAATATACGATTTGCAGGACAGTAGATAGTAAATTGATCTTTGAAAGTGTTCTTATTCATGACCATAGTCGTGGGATTATTGTACAACCCTAACGCGCGAATAAATAAAGCAACCCTGAACCCTGAACCCTGAACCCTTTGTCATGACAACCCAAACAGCCAATCATCGCAATAAATCAGAACCAAAACGACGCGTTTACAGCTCCTGGCTCGCATTCTTTCCTGTCTTGCCGGTCGTCTTCTTGGGCAACAGGTCTAAGAGATTATGTTAGTTAAGTGTTCGAAAACGGGAGGCGCGGTTGACATACTCTGGTGGATGTTGGGTAGAACACCACCCTGGGCGATAGTGACATGGCCCAGGAGCTTGTTCAGCTCCTCATCGTTTCGGATGGCAAGCTGGAGATGGCGGGGAATGATACGGGTCTTCTTGTTGTCACGGGCAGCGTTGCCGGCCAACTCGAGAATTTCGGCAGCGAGGTACTCCAGGACCGCCGCCAGATAGACGGGGGCACCGGCACCGACACGCTGAGCGTAGTTGCCCTTTCGAAGAAGACGGTGGACACGACCAACAGGGAACGCGAGACCGGCCTTGGAAGAACGCCTTGGGCAGGAATGTTAGCCAGATACCGTTTGGGAGCGCAGCGGGCGCGTTGTGGTAGAGCGAAACGCGTCTAGCGAGGTGCGCTTCGGTATTCGGAAGGTGAGGAGCAACTTACGATTGAGCATTCTTGGAACCAGAGGCCTTGCCGCCAGACTTGCCGCCGCCAGTCATTTTGAAAGATTTGGAGTTTTGGGGGTAGTTGTGGGAGAAATTTGGTTGTGTTTGGTGTAGAGAGGTGGACGGATTGAGAGGCGAAATGGGCTGTTGTGATGACGATCGATGTGTAAGGTGGAAGTGTTGAAGTTGGCGGGGGAGATAGAGGTTAAGTACTTTTCGCGCGTCGCTGGTGAGATCACGGATCACCCGCATCACCCATGGCGAGGCGCGATTTAGCGCTAGCCGAATGTGGAAAAAATGGGTTTCTGGCGACGTACCGAAATAAAAAAAACAAAGCGCACCCCTGCTGCGCTCGCATCAGGCAGGAGCCATCAGTGAGTGGGCAGTGGCCACGGGCGGAGGGGGGAATAAAATCAGCGTCGCGCCCACTCCCAGCCTCCTTCTGGTTGCACCGTCCCTGTTTCTCTCCCCGATCTACTTTTTCTTCCTCGACCAAGGTCTGTCAATGCTCCATTTCTCTTTGTTATTGTTTTTGTGTGTGATTGCCTTGCCGCTTTGGGATTTCGCATTGGTTACTCTAGGTCCGTCGGGATCAGTAATCTGAGTTTCTGGACCTGGGTCTCTAAGTCAGGTCGACTTTGACTTGGTCTCGCAACTTCGACCTGCTTTTTCCCCTCGATTTTGTCTTCCAAAGTGAGGCATTTCGGGCGTTTGTGAAAGGTGTATCGGGTCCGAAAGGGGGGTATTGGGTCTCTTGTTGGTTTTTTGTGGGATTTCTTGTTTGCTTGTGTCCAATATGCACATTTGCTTGGTGGATGGAGTGTCCGATACTCATCCAATTTTCTTAGTCCTTTGATTTCTTTATTTCTTTATATTTACCATGTCTGCGATACGGCATCGTTTTTATACTACATTTCTTACACGTAGACCCTGCATATAGACGTGAACCTCTTCCACTATGCACACTCGAAGTCGATGTCCATTTTGGCTTCGCTTATATCCAGATTGACTGGCACGCATGCATCTGGTCCACATTCAATCCCCGTTAATCCAGACACACGAGTCTAGGGAGATCCGAGATGTGACGACGGAGCCGGCAGTCTCAACGGAAGGGAAGAACGGTGATGGGATGGGCGGATGGGGCCCGGGTGAAACTCCGGAGAGGACACCCAGCTCGGCTTGAGAGGAGGCCTGCAGTGTAGGGTGGGGGGGACTCTGGGTTAGTCTACAAAGCGCATCCAACATTTTTGGGTGCATGTAGGGTAGAGAGGATGATTTAATGGCATGCAAGATTTCGGACATCAGAAACCCCTGGATTGATGAACGAGTAGAGCAGAATACGTTAATTTAATCGTATTTAGTTGTTCCTCCGGCTTGCACGCGGAGAGAAACGGACAAAGCATGCATTGATCGACGTATGTATGGATGAATTGTAGCCAGAGTACCTACGGATAACATCAGTAACCAAAATGTCGGATATGGATTGTGATGTGAATGTAAGCTTTGAATGTTGTCCCACTACTACGTATTCGTAGGTGCCAACGAAGGCCGGATACAGAAAGGGAAACCGTGCTCTGTCCACCAATAAGAAAAAAGAGCTCCAGGCTTGTCACCCAATTTTTTTCTGCCAAACTGGCCAACATCCCAATGAGGCCCCTGCTCGTGTCGCGCGACCGGGGCTAGCTGACTGGCCGTTGGCCGCCTCAGTGACCCTGACCATCCACTAGCACACTCGCCCGCAGCGCGTCCCCCCGAGCATCAAATGCACCCACCCGTAGTAAGCAACTCTAGGCCCGGGTCAGTGCGCCCAGTACCACCACCATGCACCGCCACTCACAGCCCAAGATACCTACTACGAACCTACAGCACTTACCTACAGGCTACTGGACGCTGGACCGCCCCCCACCCGAGTAACGCGTTGCAGCACGTCCCAGGCAATCAGCAATCTGCAATCAGTAACCCGCGGCCACCCTCTCGCGCGCAGCTACAAAAGCCCAGCCCAGCCCCCAAACCCTTCCGCTCGCCATCAACTTTCATCACCACCCACTGTACTCACACTCCCACGCTCACGATCAGCCCTCGCGCCTCATCCACCTTCCCAAACCGCATCAATTCACTCGATTTACCAGCTCTCCATCTTTTGAAATGGCTCCCAAAGCTGCTGACAAGAAGCCCGCCGCTTCCAAGGCCCCCGTTACTGCCTCCAAGGCTCCCGAGAAGAAGGATGCCGGCAAGAAGACCGCCGCGTCTGGCGACAAGAAGAAGCGGTCCAAGACCCGCAAGGAGACCTACAGCTCTTACATCTACAAGGGTAAGTCGATCTGACAACACGAACGCGCTTTCGCGCCCACATGTATCTGTGACGCGATGACTAACTCGATTTCCATAGTCCTCAAGCAGGTTCACCCCGACACTGGTATCTCCAATCGTGCCATGTCCATCCTGAACTCTTTTGTCAACGGTATGTTTCCTTCGCCTCTGCCCTCCCCTCTTCCAACCTTCCACACGTACTGACTTTACACTGCGAAGACATTTTCGAGCGCGTCGCTTCCGAGGCTTCCAAGCTCGCAGCCTACAACAAGAAGTCCACCATCTCTTCTCGAGAGATCCAGACCTCCGTTCGCCTCATCCTCCCTGGTGAGCTTGCCAAGCACGCCGTCTCCGAGGGTACCAAGGCCGTCACCAAGTACTCGTCCTCGACGAAATAGGTGGATTGACCTGGCTTGTTTCTTTCGGGCATTTGATTTTACGCGTGGCATCAGGGTGTCATGACTTCGAGGTTCACAGGGACCGAGCCCTGTCATTTGGGCCTCTTAATGCGTTACGGATGGTTTTGTTTTTGGGGGCAATGTCTTCTCACACGGGCAACGGGGTTCGCGGTTGTACATTTAAATATTGAGAATAGGGTCTTGGTATCAATGAATTCGTTCACATCAAGCCTTCGAGTCCATTTGTTTCCCCTGGCTGTTCATTTCGCAATTGCTCATTTCTACAAGGCGGACCCATCCATGTAGACATACGCGCGCATTGATGCAACTCAATATATGCTTGGCCTACGGTGCTTCCACCAGTTTATCAACCAAGCCCAGCCTTGCTGCGCTTCATTGCCTGTGTCACCGGTTGCAGAATTCCCTTGTTGTCCATTGATCCTAACGCTGTTCCGCTGCTCCATCCCATCTTCTCTAGCATCGCCCGACCGCGGTTGTCGGTACCAAGCTCTGGTGCCGCACCCCCGACAATCTCGCCATCTCGATACGTTGCAGCCGCGTCGTTCGACCGAAGTGGAGGAGGCGCTCGCTGAGATCTTTTGCCCTTGATGTCCAGTCGCGGGAAATACCGCCTGTTGAGGTGGTTGACAACTTGGTTGAATGTTGATTCTACGTAGGGCATGGTTCTGAGTGTTCGATATAGGCTGGGTCTTCGTTGATCAGCTTTGCCAACCGATTTGGACTTGATCTTGAACTTGTTGGCGAGTTCGTGTATAATTTTCCGGGCATTGTTGTCCATTGGAGGCAACGTGAGACTGGAGGAAGTTGTTAGCAATGCCACAGTTGACGGGAATGGACAATAAGAAGACGGGGATGACTGACACCTCATCAGAGCCAAGCAAGAACTTCTGGAACTCATCAGTGACTTGCTCCATGTTCATGCCGTCTGGATACTTCACCCGAAGGTCCTCGGGTTTGGTCTTGCTGCCCAACATGCCTAATGCACGAAGTTCCTCCCGCTGCTTCTTGCGCTCGGACTTCCGGAGTCGGTCGTTATTCCAAGCAGCCTGGAGTGATTGCTCCATCTCCGAGTCGGAGAGGTTGAGGTTCATTTGCGCTTTGGCGCCCTTACCCTTCCGGCGGTTGAGACTTGGGCGTTGCCAGTCCATAATATCAAAGTCATCGTTTGCTGTATTGGCCTGTTTCTTCCCGCTCCCTTCGTCGCCTGAGGAGCTTGAATCACTGGACGAACCCGCGAATTGCACATCCTCGTCTATCCCCAGATTATGTCCGGCAATGAGCTTTGCCAGCGTTTCGTCATCAAATTCGCTCTCGGAGCCGTTCTCATCAATCGCCCCATTTTGTGCTGGCCCTGTGCTGTTCGCGTGCTTTCCATTTTCCACATTCGTGATAGCCCTTGTGTTGGTGATATCATCATCGCTGCTCAGCTCGTCCGGGATATAATAGTCGGTGCCACCAAGTTCACGGCGATTGCTAGCTTTTGGGCCAAGTATGTCGTCCGCGTCACCGTTCTCTCGCATATTTGCGATGTAGTCGGCGAGAATGGCGGCGTCATCGTCGTCATCGTTGGATGTTGAGTGCATCCTTCTGCGTTGCCGTGGCTTCCTTCTCTTCGTCGTCTTGTCCCATATAGACAATGTATTCGGGTCCGAAACCATCTCTTCCATAACCCGGACCTCTGTTTGTATCTCTACCCTTGTATCTTGTGTAGACAACTTGCCTGGGCCTGCGACTATCTGATTCTCCACAACCTGAATCTCGGTTTGCATCTGGGCCATGCTAATTTGAGAGGTCGGTTGGACCTTTCTATGTGCATCTCGGCCCCTGAACAGAATGACCTCGTCGCTGGAACTACTGCCACTCGAGGACGGTCGATCTGGAATGTGTACGGGGCCAAGGGTTAGCTTCTCTTGCGGCTGATCGCCCTTCAGGTCGAAGAAAAATGACGTTTCATCCTTGGGTGTGCGATGGCCCTGGATGGTCTCCTCTAACTCATCTGGCCCTATCAGGTCGTCTTCGTCGTTGGCTCCATCATCGCTGCCGTGGTCTTCGCCGTCATGTTCGTTGCAGAGGCGATCCGCATGAGGCTGGTCGGGTGTAGTAGCCCGTGGAGACGGTACATCGAGTGGCACTTCTATGGTAGATTCCCCGATGGGTTTCTTGCTGTTCTCGTCGAGGAGCTTGTCCAGCTGTTTCAACGGTTCGCTGGTGCCGGCACTGACAAATTTAACGGGCCGTTGGCGAAGATTTTGACTCCAGGCAGAGGGATCGTGTTGTGAGGTCTGGCGAGCTTCGTCGGCGAGTGTGAATCCGACTGGAAGGTGTCTTTTGTCAGCGCATTGCACATCTTCTCTCTTTTGCACGTGAGACCAGGGGGTAGGGTTTACCGTGGTCCCCGAGAAAGGGAATGTAGGATGGCCCAGGGGAAGGTCGTCCACGTCCCCGAGACACTGCTCTTTCTGCTTGGCCTCCTCGACCTCCTCGACCTCCTCGGCCGCCTCGATTACCTCTACCAGTGTTGGCACCTCTGGGGGTGGAAGCCCCCTTCTTGTTTCGCGGCATCTCAAGGCAATTGTGCGAGTGCTGACATCTTGCGAAGCGGCGTTGGATGATGCTTGGTGCTCTGAATCCTCGAGTTCTTGTATGGATTTCCGGGAGAACCACGTAACTTGGCGAAGCTGATGTCCTGAAGAAAAAGAGTCACCCCGCGACGCACTGTCCAGGCGAATCGGGCTCCACGAAGCTATGATTGGATTTAATGCCGTATCGATAAGATAACAACAGAACACAGTGGGGTTGTGGCTGAGCTGTGGCTAGCAGCGGCCCACCACGTAAGGACAAATAGTTGCATAGTTCTTGGGGGTGCAGGGTAGGTTTTTGCTAGTTTCGTGGTGATTTCTTTCAGATTCTTTTGCTTTGTGCATGCTGTTCAGCATTTTGTGGTATTTAATGTCAAGCTCATGCACAACGACTACGTTCTATCTATTTGAGAAACAAAATTCGTCGAGGACTAAACGCCTAATATGCGGCTGACTCATTTACGTATGTCATTAGTATCCAACTAAAGTCATGAATGCTATTCGAAGCGTATCTGTCGTCTAAATTTAGGGTGCACGACCTGTTAGTAGAAATTTTACCTAATGACTTACATCACCATGCGACTTGATCAGATCGGCTCTGATGATCCGATTCAATCTCTGTACGTAGGCATCTCGCCCAGCATGCAAGTGGGACGCTTTCGACGAAGCTTCCTCCCTCGACACTCGGTGGCAGTGTCAAGTTTCAAGTTCCACTGCAGAATACTCCGTGTGCGCTCGACCAGTCGCGGAAAACCGAAAGAAGCACTGGGCTCCTGATATGATATAGTACCGAAATTCCCAGAATCAATAATTGAATTTTAGGGGGAAAAAGCTGCCATTGAAAATTGCGCTATGATGGTTCGCTCCAACCTGTCTGCAAGTGATGTTCCGCACCATGGTTGAAGTTGGAGTACACGTGACGTTCGTCGGAGACGAGATAATAACCTAGAAGATGGGGGATACGGATAACGGGATGGTGGATGGAGGAGATGACGGAGGATGAAGACTGGCGGCTCTTCATAGGTACTCGACGTATGACCTGGATGGTGTCATTATATGGTATCAACCTTTAGTCCTCTTCGGCGCCGTCCTGGCATACATATTGCAACTCATTTTCTGAAGCGGTTGAGAACATCGATGTGATGGGATAAGTCTTCGATTACTGAATATTGGTAAAGATAGATAGTAATGAGGTTTCTTACTCAAGGGACGATATTGAAGGGCGACGGGCATTTTTTGTCAAGCTCTAGATCGGCTCTAGTATGTTGTAGGGTCCTTAACTACTATATATTTGTCCGTCCTTGTCGCGCAGTGGTTTTTGGCACGACACATCTCAAGTCTGATGATATGTATAACACGCGGCGCTGGAGCTATTAGTTGTATTCGTAGAGTCAAGTCCCAGCCACTCCTGCTCAAGGAGTCCAGGTATTAGAGCAGGAAATAGTACTTCCGAGCGGGGGAGACTGTCTGAGCAGTGGGGGGTACCCTAAGTAGGTAGTCTACTTGGCCCTATGTACATCGTGTCCCAGGAGAACGGCAACTTTAATAATTTGCCATGTTCATCTTTATTATTCCTTAGGGGGGGGAATATCATAAAGAAGAACCCCCCCCAACAAAAAAAACAACACAAGGCTTTGAGGTCAGGATAGCTGGTGCTCGTGTTAGAGAAAGAAGTTGTTAATGCAGTGAGCGACTTGCGTACGTGTTTGGTTGTGGTAGCTTTGGTCGATGTTCGCGACATGCAGGTGGATATTCAGGTACTCGCGCGGGGCGCCCACCCCTCCCGTCCAGCGGTTCCCTCAGGTCACACAGTCACAAGCCGCCCGCCGCCGCGCAGCTGACTCTCTCCTCCACGTCTAAGAAGATCCGTCACTAGCAGAAGGCTGGCTGTCCTTCCTCACATCCTCACCTCCTCGCATGCTCACCCTCTTCGCCTTTCTACCTTTCCACCTCTTCACCTCCTCTCCTGGCATCTGCGAGACTGTTCCTCTCTTTCAACACCCCGGACCCGCCCCCACATCGATGCTCACCTAGTCCACCGTCGTCACCACTATCGTCATGGAAGCTGCCATCGCCAACGTTGACCTCGGGCGCTATCGGCGTATCGTCCAGATGTTTTGGGATCCGGAACCGACCAACGATACTACACAGGACCAACCCGTCTGGTGTCTCGGCCGCCAATACAAAGTGAGCGATACGGTTCCTACGAAGGCCGTCGACAGCGGTGCTCACACCCCCCTGTCTGCCACCCAGCACGCCTCCGATCTGTCCTCCAACCTCGAGTCCGAACTCGAGGCCGATCACAAAGATGCCAGCCCGCCTCCCCCTCCACCCCCCGCGAACGCCCCCGAGACACCTCCCGAGTCGATATCGAGCAGCTTCTCATCGTCACTCGCATATGATGATCCGGCAACGGATGGAGGCTGGCCCCCAGCGTTTTTGGCCGACTTCGAGTCCAAGTTTTGGATGACGTATAGGTCTGAGTTCGAGCCCATTCCTAGGGCCACCAACCCACAGGCTACATCCGCCCTCTCCTTCTCCATGAGACTAAAGAGTCAGCTCGGTGACCAGGGCGACTTCTCGTCCGATAGTGGCTGGGGCTGTATGATCAGGTCTGGACAAAGCCTCCTCGCAAACACCATGGCCATGATTAGCCTAGGCAGAGGTATGGACACCGTATTTCTTCTGAGGACAACACACCGCAATACTAACAGCGTGACAGATTGGCGCCGAGGCATCTCAGTGCAAGAAGAACGCCAGCTCGTCAGTGCCTTCGCTGACGATCCAAGAGCACCTTACTCGATCCACAGCTTCGTACGTCACGGAGCCACAGCCTGTGGCAAGTATCCGGGCGAGTGGTTTGGTCCATCGGCAACTGCACGATGCATCCAGTAAGATCGATTGGCCCCCAAGATATTCCCCTCCCCCACCCCCGAACTCTAAGGCTGACTTTAGTGCTATTACAGAGCTCTGGCGAACTCCCACGAACCGTCGTTGAGGGTTTACTCAACAGGAGATGGCCCGGACGTTTACGAAGATGAGTTCATGAAGATTGCGAAGCCTCAGGGCGAAGAGTTTCACCCCACCCTGATTCTAGTGGGTACACGCTTGGGAATCGACAAGATCACACCTGTGTACTGGGAAGCACTGATTGCATCCCTTCAAATGCATCAATCCGTCGGAATCGCAGGGTATGCTCATTCTACCACTTAGTGTAACCATAACTAACGCTGACCAACCCAGCGGCCGTCCGTCCTCGTCACACTACTTCATCGGCGCGCAAGGGTCCTTCCTCTTCTATCTAGATCCTCACCATACGAGGACAGCGCTGCCGTACCACGAAGACCCTAATCAATACACCGATGAAGAAGTCGGGACTTGCCACACGTCCCGGTTACGCCGCATCCATGTCCGAGAGATGGACCCCAGCATGCTGATTGGATTCTTGATTCGATCCGAGGAAGACTGGCGAGACTGGAGACGGTGCGTGAAGCACGTCCAGGGGAAGGCTATCATCCATGTGGCAGACCACAACCCCTTGCTGGGAGGCCAGGCCGAAGGCAGACTTAGTGCTATAGACGAGGTGGAGCCCCTGAGTGACGACGACGCGGATACTGTCCACGAGGCTTAGGTTGCTGGGCGTCTGGGTTGTGCACTATTCCCCCTTCCTTTTTGTTTTGTCTTCGGCGGTTGCAACAGGAGTTACACTTGGGATAGATGTGAATTTTAGCTAAAGTCAATCGTCGAATGACTGCTCTTCCGAAAGCAGCCCTGCGATCACTGGACCCTGTTGGATGCGTATGTAATCGAACTCGAAGCTCAAACCATGGCATTGACGGCATCGATGGTTCAAATATTGATACGACAACAGACACGAATGAGTAAGGCAACACGAGGCGTCCATCTTAGGGATCCGAAGGATGGGGCTCCCAGTAGGCGTAGTGTTCACCACCTCTTCTTCTTGCCACCAGCAATTGGCCTTACAACAGGCGCGGCGTGACCATTTTCGCGGATGTGGGTGAATAGTTTGGTCTTGGACGGATATGTCTCTGCGCACACGCAGCATCGATGCTATTTTCCAATCGTCAGATCATGGTCATGGGGGCCGAAGGGGTGCGATTGGTTGACTACTAACGACTTCATCCTGGGCGGCCGCGGCCGCGGCTTTTCTCTCCCTCTTGGCCTTGGCCTTGCCAACCTTCTTTCCCTGATCTGGCTCATCGAAAGTCAGATTTTGTGCCGCAGAGGAGAGGTCGGCATCAGTGGCTTCAGTCGTGAGGGGAACGCTATCTGGCGCGGATCCCCCAGAGGCAAGCCTCCCCTCAACAACATCCCTGGGCGCATAGTCGTCGCCATCGGAAATTTCAGCAGAGCCCACGGAACTTGGTTCATCGGCGGAACTTGGGGGTACAGGGCTTTGGGGCGTGACTGATATATCCCCCTCGTCATTATTCTCATACATCTCATTGTCGGTTGTTGTGTCAGGGGTGACAATTGTGGACTGCGCAGGCCCGACCTCGTCCAGTTGCAACTCAGTACCTTCTCGTTTCATTTGACGCCTTAGATGCTGAACAGCCTTGGTATGCTTCTTGCTTCTCTCGTGGGCCTCAAACTGGTTCTCACTCTTGAAAGTCTTATTGCAGACTATGCACTCGAGTACTTCTACCTCGGATTCTTCCTCTGACTCAGAGAACTGCTCGTCGCCGAGACTGTTGTCGGATTTCGACTGTGCCCACTCGGGGACCTCGTAGGAAGCGAGTCGCTCTTGATTCACCGCGCGGGATCTGGCAGCTTGCGCAGCAGCAGCCTTCCGCAGCGATGCCTGGCGCTCGGCATTGGACTGCGAGTTGGGTAGGTATCGTGGGTCACGCTTCCGCACAAAGCCCACAAGGAAGTTGATAGCGTCGTTGAACTCGCGGATGGCATCTTCGCGTATCTTTTTATTTTCCTTTTCCATCGCACGGCGGATGCGGCGGTCTGGGGCGTCGGAGAGCCGGTACTTGTCCTTCCAGGAAAATGTCTTGACGGTCGAGAAGCCGGCCCAGACAGCGTAGAATGGCTTAACGAATGTCTCGTAGTCATCATCTGAGGACCCAAAGCTAGGGTAGTCTGGAATGTCAAGGTATTCGTGCTCGGCTGCAGCCTCCTCCTCGAGGGCAAGATGCTCGAAGGTTTCCCTGGCGATGCCGAAGAAGCCCGTCGGCTCGTCATCAAAGGGAACGGACGCATTGAATTTGCGCATTAAGCTCATGATCTCCTCGGCTGAGGTGAGGCGGACGTTGCGGAAGGTGGCAGGTTGTGCATCGGGGTCGTTGCCATCCTGGCCACTTAAGATGGCATCGCGATGCGAGTCATACCAGGACCTCTCTTGGGGGTCGGAGAGGATCTCGTAGGCTGACTGGACTTCGGCGAAGCGGCGGGTTGCGGTCTCGACATTGTCAATGTTGCGATCGGGGTGCAGCTCGAGGGCTTTGCGGCGGTAGGCTTTCTTGATTCTGAACTGTGTGTCAGCAGACAAAGGCTTGGTCCTCGGAGCGGTAGAAAGCGAGAGAGAGAGAGGGAGCAATACTCATCATCAGTAGCTTGACGGTCGACATCCAGAAGATCGTAGTAGCAGGTCTTGGCGACCGAGGTGGTGGCAGCGCGCGAAGCGTTGCTCTGCTCTGAGGACTGCTGAGCACCCATGATCAAAGCACTATGGGTACGAGAGGTAAATGACTTCTTAGTAGGCGAGCAGTGGCATGACGCGATGCATCTTTTCTTTTGGACGAGAACGTACAGTTGTCGGGACCGTTCTATACCTGCTAGCTGTGCAACAACCAGCAAGCACTGGCTCAGTCAAAAGATAGTGAGTTGCTAATTACTACTAAGGTAACTGGGTTTGTCGCTACAAGGGCGGTGTTGATGTCGCTCCTCAAATCATGTCCGTTGGAGGGGCAAAAAGTGCGGGGCAAGAAAAGTTGGCTTTTCAACTTTCCAGGGTCCTCTCTCCCTTTAATGGATTTCTGACCAATCAGGAGTCAATGTCTTCTTCCTTGTGCGGATTACATACTCACACCGGTCGGTGGGTGGGAAGGAGAATGACTGAGTATGACGCATCCTGATGGACTCGAAGCGATGTCAAGTCAAAACGTGGATAAAATAAGAGATTTTGGTAAGAAAGGTCTTCAGGCCAGGCCTCGGTCAACGTCTTAGGAACCGTCTTGGCTCACCAGTACGAAGTGATTAGGTGGACTACTAGTAATCACCGCCCACTAACTTGAGGTGGTACCCGGTACTTATCCCACCACATGACCGTCACAGATGAGATAGCTTCGCCAAGTTACACTTTCCTTTCCTATTTCTGTTTTTCCATTCAGAACCATACGATTTGCCGCCGTGGACGCCTGTCTAGGCCTTGGAATGTTTCGCCTGGCTCTTGATGAGCGTCTGTCTGCACGGGCGTTCCCGATGAGAGATGGATCGAATGCTACAGCCAATCATAGGTTTCTTCGAAAACAGCGTCTTTACGCGCACGTCCCCGAGATGGTCCGTCCAAGTTCGGTCACACAAACGGGTCAGGCGCCTCGAACCATGCGACGACTGGGGTCAACGCTGCCCGCTCTCGGCACAAGACTGCCGAACCCATGGCCATCATGTCAATATCGATTGATTGCCTTGCCAGAAACAGGAGCAAAGAACTCTGCACATCTACACAGTACGCATATGCCTCTTACGGCGGTGACCGAACGGGAAGCACACCAGTCTGGAATTGGCAGACACGCAAACTCGGGATAATACGCGCACACAAATTATTCGCCAGATTCATCTTCTCTGCTTACCTCCTTCTTGTTTGCACTTCTTCCTCTATTATTCTTTTCCATCTCTCCATATTTAATTAACCGCCACCGCCACCACACACCACACGGTCCTTTTGTGCCGTCCAACCCGCGCAACACACTGTACTGCACTGTGCTATTGCCTGCGCGAACTGTCAACCCCACTCCGTCGCATTTTGTTCCATCTCTGGTCTCTGGTCGCGTGCCATGCCATCAACGCCTTAAATCTTGAGCTTGTTTCTTCTTTCTTCAGCTTGTTTTTAAGTTGTCGCCATGAAGTTTGCTCACGACTTCAAGGCAACCCTGGCCACCCAGAGTCAGTTGGACCTCCAATTTTCTAACCTGCTTCTCCGAGACTGACAGGTCGTCGCGCAGACTTTCCTCCTCACTGGGTCGACCAGGCCATTCCATATAGCCAACTGAAGAAATGTCTCAAAAAGGTCCAGCGCGAGTTGCGCGACCTTGGCCTTGACCCAGAGACGCTTCGCTCGCTGCTCGATCCCAACAACACTTCCCCAGTCGCTGTGCAGTATAAGCTTAAAGGTATATGCACCCGGCCAGCCACTGTCGCTTACATGCGACTAACGCTGATCTGTTGCTCTTCTACTTAGCTGCCTCTGACTCGAACCTACTGCGTCCTAAACTTACCGTCGACGTTCGCATGCGAAATGGCGTCCCCATCGACGCTTCCCTGACTTCTACCTCCAGGGACTTTCTCAACAAGATCGCTGCCTCCATCCCCCAAGACTATTTGAAGACGACCGCTGCCAAAACCGATATCAGCACTCTCGATTCTAAACCAACTGCTCCGCAGTCGCCAGACGAACCGCAGTCCCCTCTTGCATCGCCATTCACAGTACCACTCTCGAACCCCCCGGCACTCAACGGCCTGGACGATGGCACCTACGAAACCATTGAGGTTCCCCTTGTCTTTGACGGTGAATTTTTCGACATCCTGCAGGGCGACGTTAGCAATCTAGACGCATTGCAGGCTGAGGAAGAGGAGAAGATGAAAGACGAGATTGTTGACCTCGGCAAGGAGGTTTCTCAGGTCGCAAGGCCATCCCGATTCTCCAAGAATGATCTCACCCAGTGGCGCAATATTTTTGAGCTGTACCTAGATGCGGAGGTCTTTTTCGCTACTCATGAACTGGATCACGGCGCAAGATCAAGCCAAGTTGCCTTGAAACAGCTCACATGGTTCCAGGGCCAAGTTGAGAAGCAGGGCCTCGCAAAGCAGTTCAGACTTGCGGAGAGCCGGGCCGCCTTCACCCGGTTCCTGAGTTTGAATGCTTCCTTACTCAAGAACCTGCAATTCCAGGAGCTCAACAAGCTTGCCATCTCTAAGATTCTCAAGAGTTAGTGTCTAATTACAACTCCCTTGGTCGCGACCAGACACCCACTAACACAGTATTTACAGAGTTTGACAAACGAACATCCTTGGGCATTTCCAAAGCCTTTCCCACCGCGGTCCACTCGAACAAGCTTCTAGCAGGAAACATTGCCCGAGACGTCTGTGCTCAGATGTCTCAGGAGCTGGTCTCAGTCGTCCCACAGCTGAATGACTACCTTTGTCCTGTCTGTTTTTCTCTCGCATATCTACCCATCCGCCTGGATTGCCAACATGTCTTCTGCATCCGCTGTGTAATTAAGATTCAGCGTCGCCGAGAAAAGCATTGCCCTCTCTGCAGGGCGGATGTGGTGATGAAGGCCTCCACAGGTGAGTCGCTTTACTATTCCGGACCCTTGATCGCTTTGATGTTGACTTATTTCCACAGAACACCTTGACTATGAGTTGACTAAGTATGTCAAAAAGTACTTTCCAAAGGAAGCCAAGGAAAAACAGCGCGCCAACGATATCGAGCGCGGTATCGAGGACTACGGGCCTGGGTATGTTCACAAGGAGTGTACCGTCATGTGAAACCCGACGTCATCGAGACTGCTTGCAATAGTGTTATAATGGGCACAATTCCTCTCATATGCTCTACGCGCTGGGCAGGCTTATTCTTTCCGGAAAGACGAAATACATAACATTATTGACAGGTGAGTCGTTGCTTGGCTTATTTGCCTACATGGTTCTCTATCTGACATGGACAACAGATGGCAGAGGATGCCATCATGCTTGGGCGATGAAGCAGCAAACTGCCATTTTGACAACGAGAGATCTTCGTGGAGAAAACAGACAGGGACTGGAGCTCTCTTGAGCTATGAAACCCAACCGGAGGCTCTGGGCACCCGAGGGGACTATCTTTCGGATGTAATCCTTCTAAGATATCGACACGTCCTCGGCAGCCTTCAGTGCCCTCCGGAACGTGTCCTGCAGCTCCGTTGTCTCCTCGAGACCTACACTGACACGGACAAGGTCTGGGTCTACACCGAACTGTGCGGCCCATGGCAACTCTAGGTAGTGCGCCAGAACGACGTATGGAGAACACAGCGTGAAGTTGGTTCCCAGGCTCGGTCCCTTGGCAATATCCATGCAGTCGTAGAATGCTTGAGCTTGCTCCTTGCGGTCAAACACGACGGACAACAAGCCACCATAACCTCCATTGGGCAAGCGGCAGGCATCGTAATGGGATCGGGATGGGTTGTACTTTGGATAATACACGCGCTTTACGAGAGGGTGGGTACGTAGCACGTCGCAGATAGCCTCCGAATTCGCATTGATGCGCACAACGCGAGACTCAAAGTCACGACTGTTCCTTTCCATGAAGATGACGTCCTCAGGCCAGTAGGTGTCTTCGTAATCTTCCCCCATGGCCGCCTTAAGTGCCTTGTAGTATTTGCTCTCCGGGTTGAGGATGGCGCTGCCACCCATGACGTTGGAGTCGCCTGAGAAGATTTTGGTAAGGCTACTTACAACGATGTCAGCGAACTGCAGAACATTGATGTTTGCAAAAGTGCCTATTGTCTCATCGACCACGATGGCAAAGTCAAATTCATCGGCAAGCCTCCGAAGACGTGCGAGGTCCGGGCAGGTGAGAAGGGGGTTCCCAGGAAATTCGCAGAAGAGGGCCAGGAAGCGCTCCCCGTTTTTGAGCTTGGCCTTAAGGTCGTTCATATCTCCGGAGGATGCGTGTCCGTAGAAGAGGCAGCCGGGGCCGAACTTTTGCAATATTTTGAGTGTGTCGACGTAGGGGAAGCCAAAGTTGATGCTTTTCCTTGGTTCTCGCGCCTTCAAGAGGGCCCGATGGGCATTGAAGATGGCATTCATGCCACATGGGTAGAGATAGACGTCGGCTTCCGCCAGGCCCTGAATGCCACGGGTGTTTGACGCCAAGGAAGGTAGGGGGCCATTGTTGAGGTCGACCTCGTGTGCCAGAGCACCGGCGATGCGTCTCCGAATGGCCGACTTGGCACGCTCAACCATGGAGAGATTGAGGTTTCTGCCAAAGCGCTCCTCCAGGAACTGAGAACTCTCCAGCGACTCTTCGGGTTCCTTGGGAGATGTTGTGCGCGGGGTTGCGGGCGAGATGTCTATAGAACCTGGACGCTGATAGCGTTTGGGACCCCGGAAAGGCCTGCCTGGGGTTTCCTGAGCAGCCGGTGTTCCGGTGGCGGGAGCCAGCAGATGGTCCTTGAACAAGTCATGGCAAAACTCGGCACGGCGACTCGAGATCCCATCGCCGGTGTGCTGCCAGTACTGCTTGGCGATTGGGAACACTTCCTCGGAAAAGACAACAGCCGAGATGGTGGGTGACAACTTTCTCAGGAGGGCAGAGAGGTCCTTGGAGATATCGAGGGCAAAGTCGATAACGGCAAGTTGGCGCTCCAGCTCTGGCGAAACTCGCTGGCGGATGAAGTCAAAGCACCTCCTGGCGACCTTCGGGGTGGGGACGAGCATGGCTTGCTGGCCTGGACGTCCATGACGAGAGATGATATCCTTTGCAAAGGCAGCGATGCTCCGGTGGACAAAGAATCTGGAACTGCGTCAGTCGGGCAGTGATGGCCGCAGTCGCAGTCGCAGTCGCAACGCGGGGAATTGCCAAGGAACTCACCGGGGGTAGCCCGTCGTCATGCGGCCAACAACCCATTGCTCTCCCTCCTCATAGCCGACATTGGACTTCCACGTCGGCAGCGACACGCTGACAGCCTGGCGAAGCAATTGGTTAGTCAAGCACAGAGAGACAGAACCTGAAAGATGCTATTATGACTCACGTGTGCTGTATCCGGAGGGATGGACTCGCCCAGTTCAAAGTGCGGCATGATCGACGAGACTGCTTTGCTTGTCTCTTTCCTTGTGGTGCGAGTCTACTACCATGCGTATCGTTCTTTTTCTAAGTATGAGAGGACACTGAGACGCTGTTCGGTTGGATGCATAAATAAGGGACGGAGGAAGAGAATAGTCAAAGAAGCCCGAGTCCGAGGATCGGAGTGTAAGTGTAGTAGTGCCCGGGCATTGACAAGAAGCGGGAGGAGCTGCCCGGCTGGGTTTAGTAATTGCCTCCTTCGCTACTGGGCTGGGGCCTTTTCTAAAATCCCTCTTTTCGGGGGGGGGTTCTCGACCCCTAAAATCCCTTTCCGTGTCTCCAACGGTGGGATCTTTCAGGCTTGGTCCTTGGTAGGTTGGTAGGTGGGTTGTCATGACTGGTAGCCGAGGGGGGGGGAGTCGGCCCCGCCCACACCAACTACAGGTAATTAACTCTGAAATCTACCGTTGGGGATGATGGATATTCCACGGCTCTTGCCGTTGGATAATTTAAAGGAATTGCAATCGTGATGACTCCGTGACCCCCACTACGCCACCCCGCTGTGACGTACTGGCGGACGCGGGGCATTCGCATCACAGCGCATTCACTTGGCATTCGAGACTCCGTCAACTGTATCTCAAGATCTAGATAATACTCCTGTATTTGTTAGGCCCTCGACTATGTAACGTAAGCTACCTAGGTATGCATGCATGCATGTTTTCATCGGTCCTGTTTCCGTGCATTCACTTCGATGCAGCCCGTGACAAAACCATAGACACGCCAGAGGCGCTATTACCTCATCTACTCGATCCAAATCCAAGACAAAGCGCCGGACACAATAACCACTCTCTAAATCCTCAAGACTCGTCCAGTTCTCCAAGACCCACTCTGCTTCGAGATGCAATTCGAGCTGATGCCCTTCGTCGTGAACAAGAAAACACCTGCTGCTACCACAGGCATGTAGAAGGACCAGAGATCACATCGCGCACCTCACCTCGTCCTGTTGATCTGACGGGGTGGCAAGTTTACCACTTCCTGCCCTTATTCAACCATCCATTCACACAGCCTTCTATTCTTCCCCATCATTTACCGCACCCTGCGGCTCCGCCTGCTGGTCTTGCTTCCGATGCAGCTAATGCTATCACTGGGAGCGATGCTCACCATGTCGTCGTCCCAGTTGGCGTGGCTGCTACCCACACCACTCATGGGCAAGGTAACGTTCCTCGCCGACATGTGACTGGGAGCCCTGCTTGGGCGACCCATGATGATGGGGGGCTCGGCCCCATTTGATAGCCTGGTCACACTGAACCTGCTGCCGTCCCGGCTCCTTATCACCAGCTCCGGACCCCGTGGATAATCTTCATAACCTTGATAGTCCTGGAACTCTTCAAGCTCTTGAACATTTTGAAATCCGGGAAATTCAGACACATTCGGTGCATCAGGAACCTCAGGAACCTCAGTCTCTACCTCCGGGGGTGGTCGCCGGCGGGCCGTCCCCGAGGATCGATGGGACCGGGCGGAAAAGTATGAGTCGCGCTCGGGATCGCGGTGGGGCCGTTGAGACCGAGCACGGGAATGCGTTGACTTTGGCGCACCGGTGTGGCGGGATCCAGCATGACTGCGACGCTCTGCATCAGCGACGGCGAGTGAGGATCGAGTGAGTGGTGCTTCACTACGACTTCGCACGGTCGAGGCGCGACTGCTATGTCTAGACGATTGGCGGCTGTGGGCTTCCTCGATCTCGTCTGGAACACGGCTTGGAGCCCTACTTTTCGCAACACTCTTGGTAGTGCTTCTGGTAGAGCTTTTGGCAGTGCTCTTGGCGGTGCTTCTAGCAGTGCTTTTGGCAGCACTGCTTCTCGCAACAGTACTCCTAGCAGCAGTGCTTCTACCGCTGCTGATGTGGGGCTCTTCTGTCAAGTACTGCACAGGGCGACGAGAATGGTCACGAGGGGGGGGTTCGTCGCTGTCTTCGTCGTCATCGTAGGGCATCTTCCTTGGAGTGTAGTCATCTGGGAAGGATAGCCTTCTCGAAGGGTACTCGTCTGGGTAGGTTTGCCTCCGGGGCGGGTAATCTTCCTCGTACTGCGCCCAGGGATTTTCTTCTAGGTAGGGCATAGGAGCAGGAAGAGCTTGCCGCTCGTAACCACCAGAGGACCTGTAGGGCAGCGCCTTTGTGTGGTGTTCGGGGTAGACTGGGTCGAGGTCATCGTGACGGCCCTTGAGACTGGATGGTGCTTTCTCGGGGCAGGTGGAGCGACGTGAGAGCGTGGGGGGTTCCAGATCGTGTCGGGGTTTGCGTTCCTTGTCCCTGGTTACCATGCTATAGGTTAAAGCTGCTCCGGCACCGGCTACAGCTGCAACACCGAGCAGGGCACCAACGACAGAGCTGGTGCTCAGCCCGATGTTGTTCGGGCTTTGACGGGGAGAGATGGACGACTCCGCGAACGGGTCCTGGTCCTCAGGTACGTGGCTTGAGGCACGCTGAGACATAGTCGCAGGACCAAGGGATCCGTATCCAGGGTGGCCAGATCGAGGTGAAAGCCGGGTATGGAAGGCAGCCTGAGGTTGCGCGTGGGAAGAGGCTGACGAAGAAGTAGAAGAGGGGAGAGGATGGGATTGGGAGCGAGTGCGAGAATGGGTCGACTGGGCCGTGTCGAACTGCCAATCTAGGACGCGGCCTAGGTCTTCTCGACGGGAGGGGGGGGAGCAAAGGACTTGGATGATATTACCGTCGAGATCTTGGACCGTGGCTCGACCTGGGGATACACCGCCCTCGATGCCCAAGCGATGCTTTGGGCCAGGCCCACTTGGATGGCCGGGAAAGCTGTTTCCTTCGGCTTGCATTCGCAGCCACGGATTTGCTGTGAGGGCACAGTCGTGGAACTCGGCGACAGCGGCGGGGGATGGGGCAGCCAGGACGATGAAAGAGAGCTTGAGCGGTTCGAAGGGATGGGTTGCCTCACGGATCTGCAAAATCGGAACTGGATCGCCTTCGCTCTGTCCCTGGCGTCGTAGAGCAGCGCCTGGGAGGCCGTAAGTGACGGTTCCCACTGACGAAGTCTGCTCGCGATCGGTGGCAAGGTAGCGAAGACCAAGGGGTTGAAGGATACTGGCGTAGAAAGAAGTCGAAGATGCCAGGTGCGACACCTCAAGGTAAGGCAACGCCATCGTGTCTTATTGTACTTCGTACACGTCCGTGAAGCTGCCAATGTGGCTGCTCACCGGGACGCCCCGCTCGAATGCCTTGGCTTGCTGGATGAACCTTTGAGAAGCCTTGAAGGGCCCCGGGAATAGACGAGGCGGACGCGGTGCTTGTTGACCGACCAGCGGACTAGGGGCTTGGGTTAGGCGGACTGGCGGTTCAGGTAATGTGCAGAACGAGAGGGCTTGAGGAGGGAGCGAGAAGACGGTGAGTGGAGGGGCAGAAAGGAGAACGGCGCGGGGGGGTGAGAAGGAGGGATGTGAGGATGGTGAGGGGAAATTGGGGGAGGAATGAGGCCGAGATGTGAAATCGAGAAGCGAGCGGCTGAGGCGGCCGAGGAGAAGGAGAAGGAGAGGAAGAAGAAGAAAAGGAAGAGGCGAAGAAGAAGAAGAAGAAGGAAACGAGGAGAGAGAGAGATGGTGGGGTTGACGATTGGTGATGAATGAGGGCGATGGATGAGGACGATGGCCGATGGTACTTACCGATGGAGATGCAAGATGCACTTCGCAAGGTACCTACCTACCCCTTGTCTTATGGGCCCTCCCGCTGTATTTCTTTTCCGTCGCCCCTTATTAGCCTGACGCCCTATTCACGATCTGGGCCGCGAATTCGGGCTGAGTTGGGGATTGGACCTGTCGGCGTTGGCGACTTGTGTGTTTTTGGTGCCCGGCCGTTGGT
The DNA here is from genome assembly GCA_037954305.1 of Neonectria magnoliae. NCBI lineage: Eukaryota > Fungi > Ascomycota > Sordariomycetes > Hypocreales > Nectriaceae > Neonectria > Neonectria magnoliae. The sequence goes on from JAZAVK010000038.1 coordinate 29,593, forward strand.
AAGTGGTTAGCGGGTCGAGATGGTGGAGTGTGCGGGGGTGAGTGAAGCTGAGAGCCTGAGAGAGCCTGAGAGAGCCTGAGTAGGGCAGCCTGAGTTGACTACCAAGTAGTAGTAGTTGCTTCCTTCTTTTTCCCTTTCCTCTTAATGCAATGTGTGCGGAGTGAGTTGCAGCACCGTACCTGACGGGATTTGCAGTACTGTGCCCTGGAGCTGCAGTACTCCTACGCTGCCAGTAAAGGTGCGCACGTGTGTGTGGACGCGATATAAGAACGAATCGAGTAAGGTTTATGTCGTCTAGGTTAAGTTATGTGTGGGTGTGTCTCTGCGAGGCTTCTATGTTCCCTTTCTGGCTGGTTGTCGCTTGGCTGATGGATGAACCGATTGAGTGACTAGGCGATTGAGACAGTGTGTGAGACTGACGAGAGAGACGAGTGCAGAAGAACAAGAACGACTGGATGGACCTGGTAACTAAGTATGGCTTTTATGACTACGACTCTAGATACGGGCCCTGGCCTCATCGTCTAGCCCCGTGTCTCATCAGTCTCCTTTTGTCATCTTCTGTACTCCTATCCTCGGCGTCCATCAGCTGCCCACCTGCCCCTCCATGTTAACCTGTCTGGATCTCAAGCACAGTGGGTATATACAGTATAAGTAACGATGGTGCCCTGTAGTCCGCTCACGCAGAGCTACCGGTCATATGCACAGCGGACATGATACTGTGTCAAGGTTCCTGGTGGCTGTATTCGTACCTTGGGCTGGAACCCTGCATGGCATCTCCTCACGAGTTGTCAATCGAATCATGACGAGAAGGCTATCGGCAGAATCGGTAGTGGAAAAGGGCCACATGACGGAGGGCATTTGTGCGGCGATTGTGCACATCTGATACATACAAGTGGGCTGAAGTGCCCTGCCAACCTGCGTTAACGGCTATGACTTCCCTGGGTGACAAAAATGGAGCGCTACAGTCCTGTCCCATACGCGTCCCGTCCCGACGCCAACCAGCACACCCACCCCCCGTTTCTCGACATCCGCTGGCTCCTAACATAATTAGGAGCTGGTTGTGCATTGGGGCAGCATTCTATGTACTGTGCTGCACTGTGCTAGTCCATGTAATCGGCTGTGGTTGGTACCTGCAGCGACAGGGGCAGTGTGACGATGGCTGGGCGCTGGATAGGAAGACTATGAATGGATGGATGGGTGGGCGGATTGATCGCGAATGGAGGCTAAAATAGAGAGCACCACTTCTCTCTGCTGCGTACTCTGTACGTAGGAACACTTGGCCGCCGCCGGTTGGAATTCACTCACACCATGTGGCGTTCTAAGTACGAATGAAAGCTGACCTACACTGGAGGCCTGTCCTGTGTCTGTCCGTCTCTGGCATCTCGCGGTTTCGCTCTCCTGGGTATGCTCTTTTTGGACTTGTTTATTACGAAGTACTTCATACTTTGGACGTAATCTTGATCCTGGAACACAGGCCCAGCATACCTTGGGTAGGTAGGTAGATCGCTGACAAGGGAGTAAGCTCCAAGTCCAGTTCCTCCTTGACCGACCATCTACTTGCCCCTAAATGTGCTGTTCCATGTTAACTAAGTAGACTAAGCCGTCGACGCGTGCCACGTCAAGCCCGACGGCTGGCCCAGAGTTGCCGGGCTCGTTCCACCGGCTCCTCCACCGACCTCCACCCCCGGCCCACCCCGGGGCTCTCGGCTACCTTCCCTCATGGAGCATCTCCTACATTTGAAGTGCCTAGCTCCCATCCACAGTCGTGTGTGAAGTGAAGCGCGAACCGTTGACCAACATGAGCTGAGGCACCTCAGCTTGGCTCTTGACGGCCATCACTTCTTTGTGTGTGTGAATGAACTAAGCGGCCTTGTGTGTCTGCATCTGACCGTGTTCAGACATAACGCACACGGCCAGATAGATTGGCAATGCGGGCCAAATCGTTCATCCTCACCCGACTTTCTCGCTCCTAATCAGCATGTCCTCGTGACGGGTGTCGCTGTATTTGCGCTCAACTCTCGCTTTAGCACGTGGGCACCGACTATTTGGCCCTTCCATCTGGAAGTAAATCATCTGGAACACTCAGCTCCCGCTCGTCCTCTGCATGCCAGGTCGCAAAGCTTGTCCCAAGTCGAGACAGACCAATGGGTATGGGCAGTAAAACTGGGGTTGGGCTGGTTTGGACCGTAATTACAAGTCGCTTATACTTGATATTCGCAATTGTCTTTATGCGTAGCATGCACTTGGATTTAGTCATATATGTGACCGTACATTGCCTTCCTCCTCATTGCCTCGCACTTAATTGGCCTCTCATGCCAAGTCAGCCTCATCCCGCCACATGTGACTATGCCTGATGCCCAGTCAAACAAGATGCCTGCTCGCGCGCTGAAGAGACTTCAGACTACTCCTCGCTCTTGATCGTTCGCCCTGCTTCGCCTCGCCCCTCCCATCTAGCCCTACCTCGCCTTGCGGCGGTAATAGTCCTGTGTCTTAGTTGTCTTCAAACTCGAGTTTGCTCGGGAATCGAACTAAAACAGAACAAACAAAAGCCTAAAAGACGTGCTGACGTGAAGAAAAGAGCAAACATGGAAAAGAAAATGGGCCAAGTTGAAGTGGCCCATCAAGACGACAATAAACCCGTCTTGGACCCGTTGTTGAACGCCCCATGTTTTGGTTGTAAAAACAAGCGACAGCGTGAACCTAGGCATTCCAAGTCTTTGCCGAGCCGATCTGCCTCGCGACGATGTTGTATAACCGCTGGGCGAAACGGCGTTTGGCTTCTGCCTCCATTCTTGTCCTCAACCAGGGATCCTTCAATGCCTTTACATGATGTCCCAGACATCCTCAGCCGCGTGGCAGAACTTGCTGCAGGCCACACTTGCAGACAGCGAGTAGTTGCTGATGGATATCTTCTCATCCACGAGCGAGTCGGCGAAGTTATCCTCACCCTTGGCCATGGCACCGACGAAGACGCAGATGCTCTCCTTGGACTCGACAGACTCGACCCACTCGCGCACGCGCACGAGGGGGGCGTCGAAGCTCAGCGTCACCTTGCGGCAGTTGGGGGGCAGGTGGTCAGTGATGGGGTTCTGGATAACGCGCAGTAGCTTCTCGTTGGAGTTGGTGGAGCGGATGGACAGCCGGTGCAAAAGCTGGACCATCAAACCAGCAAAGCGCTTGAAGGTTCGGGGGATACGGACCGAGGGCGAGACTTCAATGAGAACGCCCTTGGCAGTGTGAATGTAGATCTGGAGCTTCCCAGCCTTGTTGATGGGGGAGTCCAGCAGAGTCAGCAGACACTAACAAAACGTCAGCATGTTGAATGCCAAACTTCAAGCCAGAGTTGAAACCTGGTGGGTGATGTCGGGCCGGGCATCACTAATGTCCCGGTTCATCTTTCGCATGACACCAATGTGCTCGTCGCTGTTGAGCAGCGAGTACTTATCCTCACGGTGCATCCCGGTGCGACTGGTGCCACCGTAGGACGCCTTGTACGTCTCGAGACTGGCATTGGACAAGACCACGATGAGCCGCTGGGAGTCCTTGTCGGTGGGGGGGATTGGCGTATTTTGCTCAGCGACCAACTGCGGGAGTGAGGGAGGAGGAAGCGATTGCGTTCCTACAGGCGATCCAACTACATTAGCTGTCAGGTCTCTGATGGAAGAATAAGGACCTTGGTGATTCGTACTAGGCCGCTTGACTCCGGCACGGCGTTCGGGGGAAGACATGTTGGGAGGTCGGTGACGTGTGGGGAGGCTGAAATGCAGGTGTGGGTGGATTGATTGAATGCCAGCGGATAGGCAGACGTGTAGGTCAATCGGAGGTCTCGACTTTTGCGAGATTTACGGAGAAGCTCAACGAGGACTCCTGACAGTGTTTGGCTGAGTGGTAAATTGGGTAAGAAGGAGAGTATGGGAACTCGCGGGGACGAGAGGAGAGAAAAACCAGACGGAGCGGAGGACAGAAGAGCGAGTGCCGGAGTCCCCCACTAATTTAGTGCTCCCGGTCCAGGCAAAACGGCTCACAGCGTGGTACCGGCGGAGTCGGGAGAATGAATCTTAGGCACGTGCCAGACCGTGGAACCATCAAGGAAGTTACTCCTTATCCATGTAAGTTACCTCGCTCGTCCTTTCCCCTCACGATATGAGTCGGGAAAATGAGAAAGAAAATGAAGTTATGCCTGAACTACAATACAATTACGGACCAAACCGTTTGAAGGTATTCAATCATGATTACGCCTTGAACTCACACGCGTTGTCGGTCGCCCATTATTAGACTATGGCCGTGCTTCGTGGCTTGGCAGCGCTCGCTCCCTTACCTTAGGTAAGCACCACTGCCCACCCTTTCTCAATGCCCATTGGCTGACAGAATTTAGGATGGCAGTCTTTGATACCATCACGTATTGTTAGCCATCCCACGACACACACCTCTCCACCTCTGACCAGCAATTGATGAATCCGCCGCCTTCTTGGCCCTGCAACTGGTTGCTCTGACGCCGCAACGACTCCCGCAATGTCCTCCCAAGTCGCAAAGGCCGCACGCCGTGTCACACACGAGCTGCACGGCGTCGTCGTCTCTGCTGGCCTCATGCAAAAGACTGTCAAGGTCCGCGTTGGCGGTCAGAAATGGAACAAGATCGTCAACAAGGTGAGCAAGCCCTTCTAGTAGGGAGCTTTCTCACAAGTTTCTGCTCACGATACCTCATAGTACTACGCCGACCCCAAACATTACCTTGTCCACGACCCTAACTCGTCCCTCCGAACCGGCGACGTCATCTCCATCGTCCCCGGCTGGCCGACCTCCCAACACAAGCGTCATGTCGTAAAGCACATCATTGCGCCCTTTGGCGTCCCGATCGAGGACCGACCGCCCGTGCCATCTTTGGAAGAGAGGATAGCGGAGCGAGAGGCCAAGAAGGCCATCAAGGATGAGCGGAGGGCTGCTAAACGACAGGCAGAGGAGGAACAGAGGCAAGAGGAGAAGAAGCTGGAGCTTGAGAAAAAGGAAGCTAGGCGCAAGGCCTGGGAGGAGGCGCAGCAAGTTAAGGCATAGACCTCAGCAAACGACGTCAATTGGTGAACTTGGAACCCATCATCGCATACATGGCGGAACTATTTGCCAGCATAACACCCTGGGGCATAAATGATCGGTTTGGGGAGATCAACGGTGGGAATCGGAATGACGGATCCGACTCGCTGCCTTGTACGATATCGTGAGCTATTTGACGTGATGAGGCGTCATGTACCAAAGCTGTTGCCAAAGCATCTGTACTATATAGAAATGACATGCCAGACATTTAGCTTGACGAAAGCATAGGCGCCGGCGCGGTTCCCGAGAGAGGTACTTCGCTCGTGGATCCAGTTCTCACGACGGAAATGTTCTCACAGTTGCTCAACCCGTCGTACTAAGATACATGTGGTCAACATAACAGTTGGTCACAAGCCTCGTCGTCTAACCATCTAGCCGCCCCGTTCTCCAAACTCCTTTGCCCAATCCTCATACTCCTTGAGTCCTGACTTACTCACGCTGGGCCGGATTGTGTTTAGACTTGCCCTGAAGTCTGGCAACCCGATCGGCCGAATCTCGTCCATCGTCATTCGTAACAATGCTTCGCCCAAAGATCGCAGCGGTCCCATGGCAGCGTCTTTAGCGAGGGCAGTGATATCGGAGCCAGAAAACCCTGATACGCAACTTCAGTCAGTACCCATTCCATTGCCACTATTCATAAGCGTCACTCACCATCTGTTAGTTCTACCAGCTGGAGAATATCATCGTCTGAAAGGTCATGTTTTTGTTGTCCTAGGAGCGTTCGTAGCTGCGTCTCTCTGGTGGTTGGCTCTGGGAGTGGGATGTATTGACGCCTCACAAAGCGCCGTCGGGCGGCCTCGTCGATTGCCCAGGGCAGATTTGTTGCAGCCAATACCAGGACCCGATTTGCATCGCCCCTTTCCTTGTCCTTCTCACTGACCTCTTTCCCTGCAGCTGCTCGTTGAAGGTCACTCCATTGAATGAGAAACTCCGTCTTGATCCTCCTAGTAGCCTCATGTTCGCCCGAGCTAGATCGTTGTGACAAGAGAGAATCGATTTCGTCGACGAAAATAATGCTAGGAGCCAACGTCCGAGCGAGCCCAAAGAGAGCTCTTACTAGCTTTTCCGATTCACCCAGGTATTTGCTCGTCAAGCTGCTCGCCGAGATGGAAAAAAAGGTCGACTGGGACTCTGTCGCGACGGCTCTGGCCAACATTGTCTTTCCTGTGCCCGGAGGCCCAAAGAGCAGCATGCCCCTGGCCGGTTCCCGCAAACCCATAAATAAATCTGGGCGGAGGAACGGGTACACAACCGTCTCCCGAAGGGCATTCTTGGCAATCTCTAAGCCTGCAACATCGCTCCAATGGACCTCGTCCCCCTGAATAACAATGTCATTGAGTATCTGCTTCGCAGCACCTTCGTCGATACCGGCTGGCAAGCTTTTGAGAATGGCTGCCTTCTTCTTCTTCCACGCTGTCATCTCGTCCGCGTTTTCGTCGGCTAAGGAGTCTTCCGACGTCTGAGCTTCCGACTCTGCTTCAATGGCAGCTTCCTTTGGCTTCACTCGGCGAGCCGTGACCGAAGGCTGTCCAGCATCGTCTTCAGATGCGCTCGAGCCGGAAGCTGGTCTTGGCTTCTGTTCGCGTCTACGAGAACGATTTGCCCGCTCCGGATTGGGCCTGGTTTGCTTGGATGGTCCAAGAGATCGCCTTGTTGCTGGGCTTCTGCTTCCCGGCGCATCTGAAATAGTCCTCCGCTCCGAAACCTCGCCAGAGTCATCGACAGCCCCGGGATCGTTGCAAGGCTCATGTTGCCTCGAGGACTTACGGGGAGACGTTATTGTAGAACCGCTGCGTCCACCAGCAGCCCGCTCCGAACGGCTCGGCCCCTGATCCGTTGATTGTTGATCCTGAAGTGACAAGCCTCCAAGGGCGCTGGATGCCGCGCTCACGGAAAGTAGTGATGGCTTGGCGTAGAAATATTCATCCGAATGGCGCGCATCTCCGCTTGACTCGCCTTCTCGAGGCAGTACAAGTCTTCGGGAGTGACTGTCCCATTGTAAAGGTGCCGATGGTGGCCTGCGAGCTTGGTCGAGAGAAGGCCGCGGGCTCCCATTTATCGGTGTTAGCCCAGCTTCTGAAGAGACATTTCTAGTGAGCTTGTCCTTGGAGCCCAACGCACTCCAAGCCAGAGTGGCAGCCTTGCTGGGCCCCTCGCCAGCAGGTTTCGATGATTTCCTGGTCATTTTGGTAGGCCTGTCACCCACCTTTCCTGATCGCAAAGTAGTTCTCATGGTGTGCTTTTCTGGGCTAGGCGATCGTAACGTCTTGTCTGGTCGAGGAGGCATCCTTGGGGAAGATGATCTCGGCAACGAGTTCGTCGAGGATACTGGTTCGAGGTATGAAGTATTTCCCCCGACGACGGCAACTTCAGAAGATCCACGCGTAGAAAGGACCGGCCGCGGAGGCAAGGCTGGGCGCGACAGTTCTGAATATGTCACGGCAGGGATTGTACCTTGGCCAATGGCTCCCTTGCCCCGACTGTCGGTTTCCGCCAAGCTAGGTCGCTTCGATAATTTCCCCGTCGATGGTGCTGGGTTAGAGTCATCCTGTCGTGAGATCCGTAGCGCCTCGAGAAGGTCGATGCGTTCCTTGCACTGCAGCTCGAGCTCTTTGAGGGCATCTTGCAGAGCCTTCTCGGTGGTTGTCAGTGGGACGTGGACTGGGACTGCTCGATTCGCTTGGTAGTCGTAAATCTGATCAAGGGCACTTCTCCAGTGACGCATCGCCTCGATCTCATTTCCCTAAATGCAGATGGCGTGGTGAGCCAAGGTAATTCGGTATACTGCCTGATGAAAACCCCCATACACACTACGTACCTGGCCTTCATAGTAAACGGCGGTAGAGCAGCTTAGATAGCTATCATCGTATGTCTTTTGCATCACAGCCAGGCCCTTGTTGCGCAACATTGCTTCGGCACCAAGAACATAGTAGCCCTCAGCCTCGTTTTGGTCGGTTAAGGATCTGACCAACGGCGGCTTTCCACGATCGGCGCGTGCACTCGCGAGTTGCAAAGGCCAATGTCAGAATAGCAACGGACGGTCGAATCGAGACGGTCCAGGGATGATCGGGGAATATGGGTCGTGGCAGCGGGTGCTCGAGGGACCTTGCGGTCTCGTTGGTAGTTGAAGCAGGATGGAGTGAGGTCGTCGCAGCATATGGCGAAGAACTAAGGCTTTCAGGTAGGCTGGGGTTCGGGCGGTGACGTAGTCTCCATGGCTGGCACTGTCCCTTGGGCGCCACCAGTGTATTCGTAGGCACGTCGTAGCGGGGTACAAGCATTCGCAGCACAGGCAGGGAATTGCTTAATTCGTACGACTATGATTCTGGTACGGAGACTAGTAGACTGTCTACTTCCATAAATGCAACGGATAACTACTGTAGGGGATGACACTTGGATACCGTGTTTCTGGGTTCACCGTTGGGACAAATACTTAGTAGTTGCGAAGGCTTCTTTGAGAAGGTATTTTGCATCTTGGCTTTTGAATCCTACCTGAGGTTTCTTCTGCTCCATGTGCTCCATGAACCTGACTCGAAGAGGCGGGGCGCCCTACCTATTTTCTTCGCTACTAATGAACAAGATTCACCACAATCTCTTCGCCCCAGTATGAGAATTAAACTACCTGTGGACAATATCTATCTAGTCTTGATCGTAGACAACCCATTACTCGACGATGTTCGACTGGCCTCTCTACGACATGTCCATGGGATCTATTGGCCCGCTGATCTGGCTGGTCAAGAGAGCAACACGCGAATCTCTGCCGTGGTCCTGGGGAACACCGATCGGAGACCCTCGTCATCGTCCGAGTCCACTGAACCCTCCTCTTCTTCAATGATTTCTTCTTCAAGCTGCTCAAAGTCATCGCAAAACTGCTCAGCCGCTTCTTCTGTAATTTCCCTGGCAAGCTTGGAGTCCTGGAGGTGTTTCAAATTCTCCATGGCGTCCATCAGCGCAGACGGCAGGAAGTCGTCCAAGATATGGCTTGCCTGGCTCAACACCTCCCTATCCAGCGATCCCTCTCCTTTGTCGCCGTCCGCCTGTAACATATTGAATATGGCATCCAGTCCTGATCCTTGGCGGAAGAAGCTGTACTGGCTCGCGATCAATCTTTTGGCTTCCTCGGCCGCCTTATCACGAAGCCGCTTGCTCCTGGTCTGGGTGAACTCGAATAGTTCGAGTGACCTGGCCGCAGAGAGCATGCAGTTGATGAGGAAGATGGACCCATTTCGCTTCTCCATTGACTTGGCCATGTTCTCGCAGCCGGCCATGAAAGGCTCGAATGCCTCCGCAAGCACATTCTCGAATTCTGTTTCACGGTCCTCGGAGGCGGCAAGAGATGAGTCGTACGTCTTGCTTATGGCATTCAACTGCTTGAGCGAATCCTGCAGGAAGAGCGGTGGACCAAGGTCGGATGAAGTATGCTGGAATTCGCCTTGAATAGTCGCAATATGATCTCGGACCAGTGCGCGGAACTGGCGAAGAGCCTCCTTCTCGAGGCTTTCAACCAATTCGACAAGATTAGACTCGGGACCAAGCGCCTTCTGGAACGTGATGCGGTAAAAGTTGATGAGATTGGCCAGCTTGTATGACGGAATAATATCCTCGTTGGCCTGGATAACCTGCTCGACTCTCTGGCGTAGGACACGAGCTGCGCCTGAGATATCGCGGTCAACCAAGTCGTGAAGAGCCTTTAGAGCATTGAAGTCTGCTTCCGCCTCATCGTCGTCATCGGCTACTAGGCGCCAAATCTCAGCGTCGCGTCCAGACTTGAGTCCCTTGGCGAGTTCCTCGCCCTCGGCGACAAATAGAATTTCCAACGCCTCACGCTCGCTGACTGTGGACGAGTGGATCCAAGCCAGCATGTCTCCAACATAGCGCAAAGGGTCATGAGCTGTCATGTCGATGGGTTTGACCGATCGATCTTCTGCGCCAGATGGTGAGCTTCCAGTTAAAGCGACGTAGAAGGAGTCTGAAAGAATTCGCTCTCGCGCCTCGGCAAAAAAGTCGAGGCAATTCTGAAAGAGAGATGGCCTTTCAGCTAGGACTCGCAGGGCGCGTCGAATGGACGAGTTCATTTGAGGGTTCTCCAGGTTCAGAGTCTTGAATTCTCGTTGTATCCATTTGTAGAGTTTTTGGAAGCCGAGGTTGATATTTTTTGATGTCTGTTCCATGAGCTCCAGGCCTAGCGTTTGCTTCTCAAAGCCAAGCAAGATCTCACAGTCCTTGCTGATCTTTTTAGCTTTGCTCAGAGAGTCGAAGAATTGGTCATCCACAGGCTCGGCTATCATTGTTAGTGCAGCCATCTCATTTTCGGACATGATGAAATGCTTCTTGAAGGCGCCAAGGAGTTCTTGTTTGACTTCGACCTGTCTCCGTTGTTCTAAAAGGGATGCCGTCTCAGATAAGGCCGGCGAGGTCTGATTGTGGGCTGCAACGACTTGGCTCTTCGTATCCTCATATCCAGAATTGAGCTTGTCGAGAGTTGTTTTAATTCGTCGAAGTTGCTGAAGACTGGGTTGGTAGGGATCTCGCTAAAAGAGTGAATAAACTCACCTCCGCAACACGCCCGAATTCTGTGATAACCTCCGCATTACTGTCAATTACTTCCTTCTGTAAGTCTAGGCGAAGGCGGCGACGTGTCTCGGCATCATTCTGAATCCCTCTCTGATCGAGGAGGGCGAGAGCGTCTCTGAACTCGGTATCTGAGTGTGTCGTTGAGAGGACGCTGGTGACTTTGGATGTGAGGGGGTTCACGCCTTTTGAAGCCGAGGATGATGCCGAGGAATTCTCCACCGAGAGGAGCCCTGGGCTGGAAGCATCTCTCGAGGGCAAGTTTCTTACAGACCACGAGGGATCTGACGACATTGTGCTTGATGTGAACCCAGCTTAGAAGCGAGCGTAAAGATCCGACAAAACCTCGAGACCGCTAACTCATTTTGGTGCGACTCCAAGAACTTGCAAGAATCGAAGAAAGTCGCAAGGATGGAATTGGCTGCGATTTAGGCTTATAGAGTGAATTGTGACTTTCCGAGCTGAGTAAATACCCCAAGGCAGTCAGCTCAACTCATCGAACGCTAGGCAGTGTGTTTCTGTGTAGTGCAACGGTGTCGTCCAGACTGAAAGGGTAGGCGGTGTGTGGCGCAGGGTGGGGTGGCTTGTCGCCAATAAGTCGGGCAAAACAATATACCGCCTTTGAACGTCATACCCGCGACGGTGATGCCTGGAGTACATCCAAGCCGCACTTCGAAACCCTGTTGGCGGGTAGCATCATCCTCTGTTGTCATCGCATGAACAAGATCCCAAGGTCAGTCCTCTGGGCTTCCAGCCCCCATAATTCCAATGCCTGGTCTGCGTCGCACGTGCTGAGCTCATGCATGCGCATGTGGTCACGCTCATCATGATCACCTGCGTCAGTCGGTCCTCACTGGTTAGCTAGGAACAACGCTCACCATTTTCAGTTGATAGAGTCCGCCTTGTGCATCTACAGCGGTAGTACTCCTGTTTCCGAAGCCTCCACACCCGGAACCCTACCCGAGAACCTCGCTGAGGCAGACCAGCTCCTTCTTCCACGCGTCAACACTCTGCAGTTTCCGTCAGACCACTCGACTATCATCCGCACCAACACTCGACACCACCAAGATATGCACATCGTGGGCCATAGATAAACCCTTGCCTCTGGGCCCATTATGACTTCTAATATTTTCTCTCGGATCGCCCCACCCTCGAAGGGTACCCGATCGTTCTACGAACAGTTACGTTCACAGGGCGACGACGAATTCGCGGACGACCATCCTGGTTTGGATGAGGAGAACCTGGGCCAACTTTTTAACGATTTCGACGCAGAAGGCCTGGCAGTCGATGACAGTCGTATAACGGTCGAGAGCGCGGGTTTTGACACAAAGGGTAATACTCGGGCTACACGCCACGCCACGGCGCACGCACGACACTCTGGCGGGCCATCCTCGAGGTGGCCTGTCCATCAGGATGATGAAGTGGATAACGATGTACCGGCATCTCTGTTGGTAGAACCTAACGAGGCCGAGAATCTTCTGCCGGGTTCATCAAGGCGCACCGGACGACAGCCGGACCCTACTCCACAGGCAGCGGCTGGATCATCGCCAGCAAGAGCTCGAGCACAATGGGAGACGGCAACGACGCAACAAAGACTTCACCAGGAAGACCCTTTCAGTGCCCCTTCGGGATCCCAACGAACGCCAATGATGAGAGGAATAATGTCCGGTGGTCCTCGGGAAAAAGCACTCTGGAGATGGGTTAACACATCAAATCTCGACAGCTTCATGCGTGATGTGTACGACTACTACGAAGGAGGCGGGCTGTGGTGCATCTTGTGCGCTAACGCCTTGTGGCTTCTGTGAGTCCCATTGTTCTGATGCTGCTATCTGCGCCGAATTTGCTGACCCCATGGCAGAGAAACGCTCTTCGTGGCCGTGTTCCTGACCTTCTTATGCCAATGTGTCGACTACGCCAAGGTTCCTGACAGCAATTCTTTGAACGAGGTCGTTATAAAGCAATGTACCCGTAAAATGTCTGGGGCTTGGAACCTCGGCATCTGGCTGTACTCGTTCTTCTTCATTTGGAAGTCGGTGCAGTACTTCATTGAGATTCGCCGGCTCATTTATATTCGGGACTTTTACGTTCACCTTCTGGACATTCCCGAGGAAGACATGCAGACTGTATCTTGGCAGGATATTGTGGCACGGCTCATGATGCTTCGGGACCAGAATCCGAAAACGGCTACCAACATGTCACGAAGACTGCGCAACTTTATCGGAACACAATCCAAGGAGCGGCTTGATGCTCACGATATCGCCAACCGCTTGATGCGCAAGGAAAATTACCTCATTGCAATGATAAACAAGGATGTCCTGAACCTCTCTCTACCCGTACCGATTATTGGTGGCCGTCAGGTATTCTCGAAGACGATGGAGTGGTATTTACATTATTGCATACTCGACATGGCATTCAACGAGCTTGGTCAGGTCCAACAAGATTTCCTTCGTACGGATCGAAGAGGATTGCTCAGCCAAAAGTTGAAGCAGCGGTTCTATTTTGCAGGGATTCTCAATCTTGTTTTCGCACCCGTGGTACTCGCCTATGTCATCATTGTCTACTTCTTCACATATTACAATGTGAGTAGCAACAATTTCTAGACTTTCTGATTGGTTAGCTGACACCATTCCTAGGAATACCAAAAAGATCCAAAACTAGCAGCCGCGCGTAAGTACACGGCACTGGCCGAGTGGAAATTTCGGGAGTTCAACGAGCTCCCGCATATCTTCTATGAAAGGCTACACATGTCAGTCCCTTTCGCGACTCGATATATCGATCAATTCCCCAAGCGAATGACCGAAGATATTGCCCGAAGTATCGCATTTATGTCCGGGGCGATTACTGCTATCCTGGCGGTTGGGTCCATACTGGACTCGGAGCTTTTTCTAAACTTCGAGATTACGAAGGACCGGACGGTGCTCTTTTATTTGGGTATATTTGGTGCCATCTGGGCCATCACGCGAGGAATGGTTTCGGAAGAAACACTCGTGTTCAATCCAGAGTACGCGTTACGCAACGTCATCGAGTACACCCATTACATACCAGATCACTGGAACGGCCGACTGCATAGCTTTGACGTGAAGAAGGAGTTTGCAGAGTTGTACAAGATGAAGGTGGTCATCTTCCTGGAGGAGGTGATGGGCATTATCACGACACCAATGTTGCTCTTGTTCTCGTTGCCCAAGTGCAGCGATCAGATCATCGACTTCTTTCGCGAGTTTACGATCCACGTGGATGGGCTTGGATACGTGTGCTCATTCGCCGTGTTCGACTTCCAAAAAGGGTTTGGGAACACTGGACAACAAGACCGACATCAGGATGTGCGGGAGGACTACTACGCGACAAAGCATGGCAAGATGGCAGCCTCGTACTACGGCTTCATCGACAACTACGTCATCAACCCAAAGACGGGAATCCCCGGGCATCTGCCACCAGGGTCGCGGCCGCCTTTCCACCCTCCGCCAGCTTTCCCTGGGCTCAACTCACCTACTCTGGCAGTAGATATGCAGGGATCGCACATGGGTCGGGCGGAAGTGGGAAGGGCCAGAAGTCGGGCTCCCGGCCCGGGCATGGGACGAGGACCACGAGCTGGACCGGTGATTCCCCCACCGTCACCAATGGCATCCATATTACTAGACCAGCACCACCAGCCAGCAATGGGGAATACCGGAGCACGGAGCTTGTACCTGTCGAGGCACCCTCGCGGGGGGTATCGTGGGGAGAGCCAGATTATCGAGGAGACGCTGCAGGACAGCAGCCGGGATCGACGACTGAATCAAGAAGAATCGGTGTACGAAGCTGGGGGGATGTTGGGCGAATCTACGTGGGAGACGTCGCCAGGTAAGGGTCTCAGCCAGGAGAATAGCGCGGCCAACACGGAAGAAACGGATGCCGGTGTGCTGGGACTGATCTATCAACTGCGACAGACCCAAAGGCCGCGGCGAGGCGGTGGCATGGTGTGAGGTCGGGTCAGGGCTACGCGGAAAGATGTTTTTTTTGCTGGAGGGCGTGTGGAGATGATATGGCCCTGATCGGCGACGGAAAACTCAGTTAGATTTGGCAAATATAACTGCACAAATCGTGCCAAGACGCCGCGTTCCCTCTTTTAGCTGTGAAATCCAGTGCACAACGGAGGGAGGACCGTCCTACTTGCATTACGATGTACCGGGCTAGCAGGGGGGTCCGGAACTGCTTGAATTTGCCTAGTTGCCAAGAAAGAGGTCATTTTCATCGAGTTTTCTGCCCTCTGAGAGCTCGGCTATAGTGCACCCGAACTCTCGCGCCGGGCGAACTATCGATAGCCTCGCGGGGTGTACACACCAAAATCATGTTCTGTATCGCGACGTTATTAGAGCTCAGTACCGGCTTTATCGAAAACCTTATCGTTGAGGAGGGTTATAAGGAGGAAATACATTATGCTATAGTTATATTAGCATTCCTTTAAATAGCTATAAGGGCTAGGAAGGTTAGGTAACCTTATAGGTCCTTAACTTATAAGTATTAACCTTATGTTATAGTAGCGTTCTATAAATAGCTCCTTAAGGTACTTAATATAATATTTATTAATCTATTTTATATATTAAAAGTACTATTTTTTAACCTCTACTAATAGTTATATATTAATACTATAGCTATTAATATATAATATATAAAACTAAAGCTAAAGATTCTTATTATACTATAGCTATTTATATTTAATAAGCTCTAGAGAAATATATTATATTATTTCTTAGTTAGCTAAAATATAGTCTTATTAGTATTCTACTAGCTTATTAATCTACTAAGGTATTTATATACTTAATTTATTTATTAGCTAGAGCTTAAAGACCTATCTTTTTTAGTTAAATTTAAGCCTAAGTTTATATAATTTAATAGCGCTATAGGTATTATTAATAGTATATATATACTAGCTTATATACTAATATATCTATAGAAATGCTTTTAGTTAAGGAAGAATATAATATTATGGAATATTTTTATAGCTACTAACTTTAAGAGATACTTTTTATATATATTTATAAGTATAAATAGATTAATAAATAATACTTTATTAATTAAAGTTATAATTATAAAGTAATTTATAATTCCTTAAGAATACTTTTACTTTACTAATATAAGCTTTAGGTTATACTAAGGAGTATTAATACTATATTCTTAAATATTATATTATCTATAAGACTAAAGGGATATTAATAAGAAGCTAAGGAATATAAAGAAGCTCTTTAAGGTATATATATATTTAGAACCTTATAGATCTCTCTAACTTAATATAGCTTTTTACTATATAAATTATATATATTAAAAGGAGAATAGAGAGAGAGAAAAAGTATTTTATATACTTATATATATAGTAGCTAGTAATAAGCTAGCTTATAAACTATAATTACTATATATTATACTTTTTCTTATATAATAACCTTTCCCTTAATACTAAGCTTTCTATAATATATTAATTTTATTAGTATATATCTAGGCCTTTTTTTCCTTTTTTAAGCTTAAGGAATTCTAAATAATTAGATTTATATTATCCTTATATAGCTAGGTAATAATATAAAGATAGGTTTTTATACTCTATTCCTCCTTAAATATTACTTTATTCTTATTACTTATTAATAGCTTCCTAGTTTCTTTATTATATTCTATACCTAATATATTTACTATTTCTTAAAATACTCTTTAAAAGTTATAAAGAGACTAATATTTTAAATTAAACTACTTTAATAACTATACTATATTAGGAAACTACTATTTAAATAAAGCTATAAAGTCTTTAAAGACTACTTTTAGAATAGCTTTTTTCTTACTATAAAGCCTACCTTTATTTCTAGCTTTCTAAAGGTTAGCTAAAAAGAATAATATATAATCCTTCCTACATCTCTACCCTTAGCTATTAGCCTTACCCTTATTGCTTAATAAGCTAGTTAACAGGTCTTAAGTTAGGTTCTAGGTAGCGGCTAATGTATTAGACGGACGGCTAGGCATTATAACGGTCGGTATACAGCAGCGGGCTGTTTTTATAGCTCTTTTCGGGTTATGTTATCATCGATACAGCCTCACAAGTCACGGCAGTCACAGCTTTTCCAGAGAACGCCCCTACTAGGGTCTAAAGGCGGTGAGACAGTCGATCGGATTGGGAATAGGTCGGTCAGTTCGTGCGGGGGGGTACGGGATACGCATCCCTGCTGATTTTATGCGTGCAGATGTACCAGTTAGCTTCTGAGCGAACTGAGTTTTCCGTCGCCGATCAGGGCCTATGGTCCTTTGGTCGCTTTACCTGGGTACCGCCCCCGTACAGCATCCAGTTTTTTTTCCCTGGCCACCTCTGACATCTTCCTGTTCACATAGAGTTGCTTTGCATGCGACGTTCTGGGCAATAAAATATCCAAGGAAAGGCAGAGGCCGCAAGAAGGTAGTGTGTCAAATACAAGATTCAGTATACATGGACGAGAGCCACTTTTCTGGTCCTATGGTGTATTGGCTCAGATGTTTTGTGAGATTGCGAGATCGCTGATACGAATATCCGAGGCTGGTCACGTGGCGTCCGTACATATCTGTTCCAAAAAAACTACATCTTCCCTACCCAAATACCTAACCGACGAGGAATGTAACGAATAGGTTCAGCTCCGACACGCAGATCGGGAGATTGGATGATGACTTACGTGGACTGTCTATGAAAGAGAATATGAGTTTTCAGGTCATATATCGGGCGCGAGGTCTTTAGGCAATTCGGATTCCTACCTTGTATTACGGTAATTGATGTTGGGATGGTGGATGGCCATGGCTGATTGAATGATTACATTGGAGGGCACGGGAGCCTACTGAATCTACCAGGTCGTTACTACTAGCGAAGGTAAGTTAAGCACTTAGATAACTACTTGAGTACTTAGCTTAAGGTGGGCACGACTACGTACTAGGAAGTGCACGCGGTGGTGGTTACCTCTGTAGTGAAGCAAGAGAAGAAAAAAAGAAAGGCAAGGTTGGGACAGAGAGGCCTGGCCCTTTCCCAAGTTCTTGCCGGAGGGTCGGCATATCGGAGAACCGGGGGCCGGCAGTCGGCGGGGACGCATTTAGTTGCTTCTGGCCGAACCGAAGAACCCGGACTGATTGATAACTTAATTGCAACCCTCCCTGACTGCGTCCCGAACGACAAGGCCCAAGGCAGAGTAGGGGATTGGGTCATGGGCGTCAAATGTCGATGCCCTGACCGTTGATGGCCAAACAAATTATTGCTGCGGGTCTGGGCGAGACCTCGGTTAACTACTAGTGCTGCGTAGAAGTTGGGAAAAGTAATGGAAGCACCAATCAATGGTTTAATTTTGCGTAGGTTCCGTTAGGTTACATACAGGCGTGCCCGCGACGAATTATGGACGGGTTCCGATGCACTGGGACTCGGAGGGATGAGGTTTATGGAGTACAAAGTGCTGTAACTGACGCAACACACTTGACCTTTCTCTGTGCGGCTGACATTGTCACATCGCATCACGCATCGTGAACACCCGAGGCACGCCGCGGGATGGTTTTGGATGAGGTTCGTCCACCCTAACAAAAAAAAAGCAAAAAGGGAGATCCGTAGCGTAATAGACCCAGTACAATAATTCAGGGTGCATTGTGATCGTAACGCGATGGCTACATGTCAAGCCAACCTCCGTCTTTGCGCTGTAGTTAATTAGCGCGTGGAGAGAAACAGGGACAGGAGAAGTCATTCCCAGCGGCCCGTGACGTCCAGCGAATGTGCACGACACCCAGATAGGCTGCTTACGTACAAACCCTCGTATACCGAGATTTCAGATGGCGGAGCCGTGGTAGCTTGTGTTTAGCGTGCCGTTGCCCACCCATTGTCCCCCCATTTCCCATTCCTCCGTCCGCTGGGGGGATGGATGTAGACACATCCATGAAGCAATGGGAAAGAGAGCATCAAAACTAAAACCACAATATTATAATTTCCCAGTTAGTTACTGAGCTACCCTATTAATTCCGCCTCGAGTGTTTGCGTATGTGCAAGCAATGTAGGGCGGGAAACACGCTGGGCTGGGCTGAAGCTTCAGCTAGGTGGATCCCATTTGACTGTCCCAAGCACGCGGATGGAGACGGAACAATTGCAGAACTGCATCGATATCTTAACGTTGAGGTCCCAGTGTACTTGAATCACATGCGCTTACTTGGACTCCCTTGATACCTTAGGCAGATGCCCATCAAGATAAATGTGCGAAATAGATAGTAGCCCGAGCAAATTCCCGAACCCGCGGCATTCTAGGGAGTACATCCATCGACGATGCGAAACAGCGAGGTAAGTACCTAGCTGCCTTGGCGCTAACATGCCGGCACCGTTGACCCTAGTGTATGCCTAAGTACAGGGAGCGAATTATGTAGCGGTCTCTTAGTAGTACCTGGGTCAGCTCTCCATGGAAAGTATTCATGCATGTCCAGGACACCGAGGCCCCCCCACGAGGTACTATCCGCCCAATCTGTAGGTACCTACGAGCGCTGTAATTCGCAGGCGGGACCACCCCTAAGTTCCTTCCATGTTTGCTTTGGCCGCCGCCGTCGCCGGCCAAGCTGCCCGGACTCCGAGGCCGTAAACGGAGCAAACAACCCCCCCAAGGAAATTTTTCAGACGACAGCTAATACTTTGTGCAACTCAGCTTTCTGCTTCGTCCCTTGCCCCGTCCTGTCCATCCACCCACCCACCTTGGCTTCCTCGTTTTGCCCCTCCGCCTCCCCCGAGAATCGAGCGAATCTTCAAAAGAGACCGACCACTCGAGGATATCGTCTTCCTCAGTCCGTTCACCAATCCGCGTTTCCATCGTTAATTTGTCGACGAAAGACGACGACTCCGCCTTCGCCTCCAGCCACCCACTCACCACTCACGACATAATTTACGACTCACTACTTATCTACACCACCAAGTAGCACCAACCCACCCCGGTCGCGTTGGAACATTCAATTGCTTGCGTCTGATCTCATTTCGTCTCGTCCACCTCTTTTGTCAACATCGGCCTCCCGTTGTCGCTCTCGCCCGTCTACCGATCCCCTTGGACGCTCTCCA
The DNA here is from genome assembly GCA_037954305.1 of Neonectria magnoliae. NCBI lineage: Eukaryota > Fungi > Ascomycota > Sordariomycetes > Hypocreales > Nectriaceae > Neonectria > Neonectria magnoliae. The sequence continues at coordinate 49,298 of JAZAVK010000038.1, forward strand.
GCACCTCTTCTCAACCACAATTACCCGGCCTTTGCCCAGCTTTCATCCTGGCTACCCTCGAATCCAAGCCTTTCGGCGGAGCATCGGAAGCTGTGGCCACCATGGCCCAGCCAAGTGCAGAGCCGGTCGAGGACTACGAGTGAGCCTTCCAGATGTGAACCGCAAGCTGTGAGCTGCGAACTGCGAGCTCTAGCGGCGTCATCGATTCTCCCCTCTCAAGAGCCCTTCCCGCTAACCTGGCCCGCGCCAGCTATGAATCCCTTCCGCCCAACTTCTCCCTGCTGCAAAACATGGCAGCAGGCGCCTTCGCCGGCATCGCTGTACGCTCCTCTAGAGCCCCCGTTAGACCATTTACTCGTGACTGACCGCGTTGTCGCCCCCCAGGAGCACACCGTCATGTATCCCATCGATGCGATCAAGGTCCGCCAAGCCAACCCGCTGCCTCAGTTCGACCGCAATGCTGACCCGCACCTCCCAGACACGAATGCAGATCCTCAACCCGAGCAGTACGACTCCGGCCTCGTCGGGTGTCATGCGCAACACCTTCCACATCGCCAGGACCGAGGGCTTCTTCAGCCTGTGGCGCGGCATGTCCAGTGTCATTGTCGGAGCCGGTAAGCCCAGCGCCGCCTGTCCCGCTCTCGCTTCTCCGTCGTCCCTTGCTGACGCGCATCACCAGGTCCTGCGCATGCCGTCTACTTTGCCACATACGAGGCTGTTAAGCACGCCATGGGCGGAAACCAAGTCGGTGTTCACCACCCTCTTGCTGCCGGTGAGCTTCGTCCACCTGTCCAACCCATCGCGGTCTACTAACATGTCTGTCCCCTAGCCACGAGTGGTGCCGCTGCTACTATCGCCAGCGACGCCTTCATGAATCCTTTTGACGGTATGCGATTGCAACCCAAAACACAGGACCTCACTTCAAATACCCACCCAGTAACTAACATATCGCCCCCTCAGTCATCAAGCAGCGCATGCAGATCCAGAATTCGAGCAAGATGTACCGATCCATGGTTGACTGCGCCAAGTACGTCTACAAGACGGAAGGCCTAGGCGCGTTCTACATCTCGTACCCCACGACCCTATCGATGACCGTGCCATTCACCGCTCTTCAATTCCTCGCCTACGAGTCCATCTCCACCGCCATGAACCCCGAAAAGGAGTACGACCCCGTAACACATTGCTTGGCTGGTGCCGTTGCTGGTGGCTTCGCCGCGGGACTCACCACGCCCATGGATGTCATCAAGACCATGCTGCAGACCCGAGGCACTTCCGCCGACCCTGAACTGAGGAGAGTTAATAGCTTCATGGGCGGATGTCGTCTGTTATACCAAAGGGCGGGATTCCGCGGCTTCTTCAAGGGCGTCCGCCCCCGAATCGTCACCACAATGCCCAGCACTGCCATTTGCTGGTCAGCATACGAGTTCTCTAAGTAAGTGAAGCCGGCCTCTGCCAACATCTGACTAGGCACAGTCACTAACTCTCGGCTCTTCCCGCAGGTCCTATTTCATCAAGCGGAACGATGCTTCTTGAAGTATTTTGGAAATGACCAAAAATACATACAACCGGGGGATGACCTGAGGGGATGAACGCTTGCAGATGCCGTACTCGAGCCGAGGACTCTAAAACGCCGTCGACAAACAACCACAACGACAATGACAAAGGCGCCAACGACCCTGACGACGGCGAGGGCAACAACAACTCCTTTGACCCCCCGACCCCCTTCGTTTTCTTCTCGGTCCGACCTTTACTAGTCCAGGCTTTGACTCTTGCAGGGGAACAAGCCCTGGCAGCTATCAACACTTCGCCGCCGAGTAGAAGCGGTGGACTGCGCACTGGCAATGAGCGACGGACATTGTACATAAAATCTCCAAATCTTAGGGAAGAAAGACCAAGGCGGAACGGTTCGGCTAGATGGCGGACGGGGTGTGTGTGTGATGATATGTTTGTTGGTAATATAGTGTCAAGATGAAGCAACGTGTCGTTGCCCGACAGACCCGGCACTGGGTAGTAGGCGGGTTTGAAACCTGTGCTTGTTGATGCTACATCTTCCCTAAACTCTTAGTGATTGATCGGTTACAATTTCTCTATCGTCCCACGGAGAATCTGCCATGGAGGATCGAGAGACATTGGGCTCTAGCCTCCACCATAGCCGACATCGGCGGTACCGCGTAGACTGCTCATTGAATTCAGGGTCAGGGTGTGGAATGAATGGCTGGCGAAAGGCCTCGCCAAGCTGACTGGCAGGAAGCAACACAACGACTATAAGTTGGAAGAGTCAAACGAGGAAAAAGATCCCAATGCACTTAACTTCTGAAGGTAAATACGTAAATTTGGAATGTTAAAGACAACACCAAAACACCTGCCACGACTGAACGGGCGCCCTTTTATGGTACAACAATTCCCACCAAAAATACTCCTGCTGACCTTGTCGCCGCTCAATAGCCAAAGTTCTGCCCGCCGAACTGGAACTTGAAGTTGGCACCGCCTCCACGACCGCCTCCGCCCTGCTGGAACATAAAGGGGTGACCACCAGCGCCGCCGCCGAAGGGGTTGCCCTGGAATGGGTTGCCACGCTCCTGCGAATTGGGGTCGTCACCGCGGTCGAAGCGGGCGCGCAACTCCGGGTCGCTGAGTACCTCGTACGCCTCGTTGATGGAGGCCATTTTCTTCTCGGCGTCCTCCTTGTTGATGCCCTGCTTCGCGGCCTTGTCCGGGTGGAACTGCTTAGAAGCCTTGCGGTAGGCCGACTTAATCTGGCGCTCGTCGGCGTCGGCCGCCACGTTGAGTACCTTGTAGTAGTCCTTGGTCTTGCTGCGCTGGAAGGCGACCTGGGCCCTTTGCAGAATGGGATTCACCTTGTCTTGGCGGTCAGGGCGGACCTCGGCGGCCTTTTGTAGCGTCTGGATGGCAGCCTCATACAGTTCGTCTTTGAGCTGCTTCTTGCCCTGGTGGAGGAGTCCCCAGAATGAGTTGGGGTGTAAGCTGAGCGCTTCGTCGCAGTACTTGGAGGCGTCCTTATGGGCGGACTAGCAATAGTCGTCAGTATATTGAACCGAGTCCAAGTACCGTGGATCAAGACAGGGCCCTAGCTTACCTCGTAGTACGCCTGGCAGGTCATCTCGACCACTTCCTCGAGCAACCTCACCCGGGAACGAGCCGGAATGCTTCCGTTCTCAACGAGCGTGTTGGCCTGCTTCCGAATCTCGGGGACTAAGCCCGGCTCATCGGCCGTTCCCACAAGAGTTCTCCCCGCGGTGGTGGTTTGGCCGCGTTCCAATTGGCCCTGGGCCTTGGTGTACGCCTTGTAGATGATCTTCTCCTGACGGAACAGCTTCTTGCAAACCTTGGAGTCAGGGTCGGAGTGCAGGCACTTGCGCACCTGGGCGAGGCCGTTATCAAGGTCGCCCAACCCATAGAAGGCGGTGGCGGAAATGACGACATGGGGAGAAGTGTCTCCGGGCTTCAACTGGAGAACGTGCTGTAGATCACCCATGCCCTCCTCGACCTCGCCGCGCTGGAATCGGCAACGGGCGCGCATCTCGCGGAGGGCGGGAGACCGGTTGGCGACGTAGATGGCGGTCCCGGCATGGGTCACGCACTCCTCCCATTTCTCGCTCTGCTCAGCCATCGAGGCCAGCGCAGCGGCGAGCTTGGCCTCCGCCAGCTCCTTGACCTCGATGGAGTCGGGTCCACGGCTGGCGGCCTGGAACTGAGTCCTGGCGGTGTCCCAATCGGCGAAGCGGGCGCGGATCTTGGCAAGCTGCAGATGGGCGCCCTCGAAGCCGGGCTTGAGACTCAGGACCTTATTAAAGTCCTCGGTGGCGTGGGTGGTACGGCCGAGGGACAGGTAGGTGGTTGCGCGCTTGAAGAGGGTCAAGTAGTTGGAGGGATCGCGGGCGAGGGCGGCATCGTAGTAGACGAGGGCCTCGCTGGTCTCGCCGCGGGATAGATGCGACTGCGCCGAGGTTAAGAGCGACGAGACGGGGAGATCGGCGGGGATGTCCTGGGGCGAGAGGCCGTGAGCCGAAGCCAGCAGCGTCGTGGCGGCCACGGCCAGTGTCGAGAGGCTGATATGCATTTCGGGCGGTTTGCTACGAAGAAGCAATTGCGAAGGCGAACCCGAGAGGACAGAGATAGGATGGAGGGGAGGAGAGGTCGCGCGCAAGAGAAGGCCAACTAAGCGACGGGCGAAGACGGACCGGATTCAACAACAAGACATTGACGACGACGATCAAGAGGTGAGGGAGAGAGCAGCAAGGCACAGAGAACTGGAACGGAGACGACGCAGAGACACCGAAAGCGTCAAAAGGAAGAATGATACAATTACGGTTCAACGAAGAGAACTGGGAGAAATGGCCGCGACTCACTCTCTTATTAAAGTCAAGTGCCCAGACCGAGACCCTTCAACTCCCACGCTGTCCTTTTCCCCACAAGGTGCGCCTGTCAGTTGGCAACACGCCCGGACCGTGAAAACTACACGTGTCTACAAGTACCCTCCTACCGACGGTACGTACCCCTTGCAAGTCCATACCCGGAGCCCCGACGTCCTGGCAATGGTGCGGGCTGTGCTAGCGGCGGGCGCTACAGGCAAGTACCTTCACACAGGTACAAGCCACACTACACTACAAAGGAACTTTCCCGTCTCTGCACTCTGCAGTTCAACCCCTCAGCCTTGCAGTCCCGCCTCATATCGATAAACAACCCTTGCATTGCATTGTGGCTGCGACCTGGACCTCACAAACCAACCAACTTCAAGCTCTCACTCACCCTTGCGAGCTACATAGTCTACTCTACTCGTCCCTATCCCATACTCACATCACAGAAACCAACCATCACCGCCGAGACTTCACCTGCGGGGGTCAGATCGTCCCTACTGACCCCTCCCCAAAATCAACAACAAGCACCTCCATAAACATCACCATGGCTCACCGCCGCCACCATCATCATCTATCCGAAGACTCCGCGATATTCTCCCCCTCCGTCGCCCGCATCGCTGCCTCCACCGCTCGCGACTGGTCCTATGTCGACTCTTGGCTCGGCACAAAGTTTCGCCCGCACTGCGTCCCCCCCTTCGAGCGCAATCCGGACACCCTCAAGGCTCTACTCGCTCTCGCCGCCCTTAACGAAGCCGCCGACGAGGAGCGCCACCTGCTCGCCAAGTCCGAGTCCGCTGCCCTGCAAGAGCTCTCTCTCGAGCCGGCCCAATCCCTACCCGCCGATACTCAAAGCCACAACGCCGGCACGCGACGGCCGTTGCGTCAAGGCTTTCTCGACGCCGTCCAGCATAACCTACCCGCCGAAGGCCACACCGCCCTCGATGCCATGGCCAACATGGCTCTTCAGCTTGGCGCCGACTTCCCGGAACCTGAGTCCTTAGGTCGCCGCATGGTTAGCCTTCAAGCAAGCATTCAGGAGACGGAGCAGATGAGGGCCCGCGTCGACATCCTCCACCGCCATATAGAGGAGGAGACGTCCAGGATCAACAACCTCCGCCAACAGCTCCAGGGCGACGACTACAAGCCTCCGGCCCATCTTGCGAAACAAAACCTCGAGTTACAGCGCAAGGTCAAGGCGATGTCCGCCAAACTGCCCGACCTCCAAGACCGTGTCGCTGCCCTAGCCTCCTCCGCCGAATCGTCTCACCCCACCACCAACGATATAGCTCGTGACGAGCAGGAGTATCTCGATATCCTCGCCAGAAAGAGAGATCTTGACCTCCAGATGGCCGCCTTTCATGGTCTCCCTAGTAACCCTGACATGGCTCGATCCGAGCTGGAGGCTCTCCGAGGTCAGCTACGCAATATTACGTCACAACGCGATCAAGTCTTTGAGGGCTTAGTCGAGCGCGAGAGCCCCGTCAAGCGACGTATGTGATAACTGTTCCATTCATTCCCGGATACAGTACAAATACCTGCCTGAACCAGGCGCAAGACCCCGAGCAACCGATGCACCTAGAATCAACAACGTCGTCATTAGTTCCGCCGATTCTTTCCGGCCACTGCGCCGCCCAATCTACCAAACTGCCTCCCTAGACCAGACCTCTTAGCTGGAACTGGAGGTGCTGGTGTGGGGTCCTTTTGCGGCGCCGGTGTTGCCATGGTCTGAGCCCGCGTCTCCTTGCCCTTGGGGTCCATGGATCCATCTCCTATCCGAATTTCGCTCATGATGAAGGGCAAGTCCTCTCCATCTACGCCTTGCCTCTGGGCCCGTCTGGCTCGCTCCTGAACACTCCGAAACTTCTCCAGAAGCTCCTGCCATCGAATGTTCCCGTCTTCCCTCCCCTTGAGCCGATTGGGTCTATCGTAGCTAGAGCTACTCGTAGTCGACGTAGTACTGAGGCACGTTAGCGACATGAATGTAATAGAGATGCGCTTCAAGAGGCAAGACACTGGCATAGCCCTGAGTTGCCCGTGGCCATGGAGAGTGAACCTACGTCCTAGGTGCCACATGCAGATAACCAATAGAGCTGACACTGTTGAGTCTGTTCTTCAGTGCGGCAAATGCAGACGATTGTGGCAGTAGCATCAAGATGCCGTACATGCATTTGTACAGGAATGGGTATTTCTCGGGCTCCAGGAGTTGAAGCCGCAGGTCTAGACTCAAGTTCAGTATACCACGTAGTACTATCACCAAAGAGGAGTGTAAGCTTACACGTGAAGACAGGAGATTCAATCAGCTGCACAAGTTTATCTACCTGAATCAGAATATTCACTGTCATGTCCAGCTCGCCGCTACGAATAGATTAGCACGTATGCTGCATCTGGTAACGACTGTAGAACCTACAATATTTGCAACAGGTTGTATGCTTGCTCATATGCCTGAGCTAACAAGCATAGAGAGAATGTAGCAACGGCGTTGTAACACCACGATCTGAACAGCGATACAAACAGAGTCTGGCCGTCCTGGAATACTTGTCAGCACCATACCACACATCGTCTTATCTTCCCATCCCTCGTCGATCTACTTACCCTTGTCTCGAGGTTCCGTAGTCTTTTCCGAACGTCAGCAAGTTGTGGCGCTGTGATGAGATTGTTGTTCAGGTTTTGAACCATGATGCTCGCGAACTCAAGATCCTCCTCTTTCTCAATGCAGTCTGCCAGCGTTCTGTATATCCTCTCTGGACTAAGGCTGACACAGAGTTGTCGGATAATGAGATTACCCCGGGTTTCGAGCAATTTGCGGTCTGTCGAAAATAGTTGTAGAAGGTTGACCATGAAGTTCGTAAAGTATTCATCCTCGGAATTCCGGGATATCTGCGATAGGAGCTGCAGATCCTTTGTGACAACGGCGTCTGAGTTATCAGACAAGGTCTTAAGTAGGGCGGGGAAGGTTCCGTCATTGAATGCAAGCACCTTCCTTGGTGCTTTCCTGTGCAACATGATAAGCCACGTCAGAGCGGCGACGCGGGTGGCTTCATGGTCGTTCAGAAACAGCAGGGTGAGCGAGTTGACTGCAGCAGCGTAGTCGAGATCGGCCTGAGTTTGTGTCGTCGGGAGGTTGGCGGGGGTCGATATCGAACGGCCCTGTGCAGGGGTCGGACTACGGAAATCAAGGTCTCTCGAGCTCGATAGAGAGACTCTATTACTATTCGTGCCCTCAGGTTTATCGCCTGGAATGGGAAGTCGAGAGGTTGAGTAGTGTTGAGCCTGGCCCGCGTGGGGTTGTCCCAACTCGGAATCGTCTGAAAGAGACACGACATAGTCCATCAAGCATGTATTGACACGAGTCGCTGCTTGATGAATGGTCTCCTTCGTACTGGCCATGGCTGGGAGCATATGAGCCAGAATCTTGGGAGTGAAGGGCAAGACCTCCTCAGGGCAAATGTCGAGGAACTGGACAATCCACCTCAACGACTCTAGTAGGCAGTCCTCCTCTAATTGATATTAGCAAACCAATGAAAAGGGGACGGTTATAATTGCTGTATACGTACCCAGGGGAGAGTCCAACGTAGCAGTCAAAATTCTAAGGATATCCTTGTAGTTAATTTCAACATCTTGGCCAGGAATCCAGTCCTCCTCGCTACTGTCATCGTCTTCGTTTGCGGCATCCGAATCGAGTTCGTCTCCTTCTTCGAGCTCCGGGATCAACGAGTCGCTATCCATTGAATCTTGGCGCTTTCGCTTGACACCTTCCTTGGACCTCCGGCTCTCGAGGATGCCCTTCTTGATGCGAGAGATGCGTTTGATCTCATTGAGGAACTTATCCAAGCAATTTTGCGTGGCGGCTCTCACATCAGAGTTCTGGTCCGACAGAAACTTCAAAAGCCCGTCAAGGAACTGTGGTAGGTAGGTGATAAGCTCTAAGTCGGGAATAGAGTCGAGGAGGGTAATCCAGCCAACGAGGAATTGGCGGGTGAAGGGGTTGAGGACCCAGATTCGTTCCTTGAGAAGGGGGATGAACCTAGGCAGAGAGAAGGCAGTCGGCAAGTGGTCATCTATCGAGACTTTATCGTCACCCTCAAACTCGGGAGGGGCTTCAAGGATAGAGACGTAAGAGGCAGCAGACTCGGAAACGATATCTTTGACAAGACGATCCAACAGCTCCGCACCATTCTTGACTGATAGCTCCGAATCGGCACCAAGCTAAATATATCTTGTTAGTTACCAATAGCAGAGAGAGAGAGAGATCGTTTCGGAGATGGAGCGCATCTGACCTTGCAAAGTTGGTCGAATATGCTATTAAAATATACGAGAATTTCACCCTTGGCAACCTTGGCGATGTTGTACATGGCCTCGCAGGCGTAGTATCTCACCCGAGCATCTTGATCGGTAAAGCAGGCCAAAACGGGGGGAACAATCTTAGCAAGGTAGCGAGGCAGCTCCTTAAATTTCGAGATGAAGTCAGTAACTGTAAACAAGGCATGTGTCAAGCAAGCTAGAGGCAGCACGGGGGGTTTCAATCTTGGTGATTAGATGAAAGGAGTACAGGCTCAAGGAACAGCACATACGGAGCCGAGGGCGATAGCAGCGGCTGCTAAGCCGATCAAGCCACCATTTCTAGCATGGGGCTGGTGAACAGCATAGGCATACTCGTTGCAGAGCTGCTCGAGGATGTCATGGACACGCTGATAGTCCTTCGTGCTGACGAGTTCGCGAATGACGCGCTCAAGCCTACAGGTGGGGGTTAATCATTGAGGCTCTGGATAGACAGAGACAGACTAGAGAACTAGTTGGCTTGCTGTTGCAAGAGGAGGAGGAGGTGTGAGATAAGAGAGAGTGGCAGAGGAGGGAGAGCGCAGGGCGTAGGGGAACAAGAATGGTGAGACATACTCGAGGGCGCCGACCTTGCGCTTGTCGTAGAGCTTGTCGTTGAGGGCCCGCTGGATGCTGGTTTCCATGATGGGCAGCCAACGTCACCCACGGGACGCGGCGGAGGGGGGCGGAAATGCTTGCCACGGGCTTGAGAACGATGGCCACCAGGTAAGGTAGAGATGCGTCACGATGAGAGATGATTGAGATGCGGTGAGAGGTCACGATGGTGAGAAGCTCGGCGGGCGGTTGCAGTCGCAAGTAGGTAGGTATGTAGGTTGGTGGACTACCCAAACTACGTTGTAAGGAGTCAAGGCCAACAAGGCAGGCAGACTGGTTCGTCGGTGGTTGGAGACTCGCAACGCCAGTAGTGTAAGGAAGCTGGAAGCTCAGGTGCCGAACATTTCCCCACGCACAGTGAGCACCAAGGCAAGTTTATGCGACGCTCCGGGCTAGCAGCTAAGTAGTTCCTACTTACCGACCACCACAGCAGGTACCTACTTGCTTAGGCGGGGCAGTTGCGTCATTGCTTTATTATAGGAGGCATTCAATGCCTAAGGCGACCGGTGCCACAGAGCTGTTACACCATCAAAGCACATGCAAACTTCCATCGGGTACCTACTGCCAGTTGGGAACGATGCCTCTCGACAGCAGGACCGCACCTTCTAGCATTGGGTACCTAGGTACCTATGTAGAGGCACAGAGGCCAGTACCCGGTAGTAGTTCTGTTCGTGTTCTAAGTACTAATGGTCTCTAATACATTCGCATACTTGGACCTGCGTACTCCGCATCAAGAACGTCACGTATCTAAGTAGATATGGGACACACTCTCCCAGGCGTGATACAGTGCATGTGCTTCATGCCACCAACCGGAAGTCAAGACGAACAATCCAGTTGCTTTATCATTCAGAGAAACCAAAGCGTTGCTCCTTGCTTCCCTCTTCCGCGGATACTTGAATAGGATATCTTTGTTTCTCGCGTATCAGGTTCCTCCAAGACGTCACTGGGACGCACGGCGATGCATGCATCATGTCATAAGACCAACCAACCCCATGGCTGTTCGCGAGCCTCGTTACTTGTTCGCGTATCAGCGACAGCGCAGCTCCACGCAGCTTCGGGTTCTGATATCTGCAGCCTGTAGATCTAAGGCAGTTGGGTAGCACCCGCCCTGGGCCTGTCACCTTTCAGCTTGTCATTTTCTTGCAGCTCTGTCCATCCAAACCAAAGCGCTTCCATGTTTAGGATCATTAGCCCGAAGAGTCAGAGGAACATTCTATCCCAAAATCTTACAACTCCTCAAAACAAACAATGCTACCTTTACTCGACTCACACGAGACTAGCTCATAATCTCTCACAAACCTAAATGACGCCATTTGGTATGGGTTATATCCATCCAATACCCATCTCATATTCACACAGCATTCTGGCCAGCGCTCTGAGCAACCAACTCTTCTCTATCCGAAGAACACAGTCAACCCTGGCCGTCCATTAAATTGAGCCTCGCTCCCCTGCCCCCATTCCGGCTGTAACTTCATCGACCCTTGTCTGATATATACATCGTAGAAGCACAAAGAGATCGAGCCAAGTGGGCTCTCTTCACAGTCCTCGTAGCGGCGACTCTCATCTAGGCTTATGGATCATGCTATGAAACGACAATGCTACCAGGGTTCAGGCATCCTTCACTTCTCTGCGTCGCTCGTCTCGAAAATTCATCCCAGGTTCCTCTTCTATCATGCCTTAGCTCCTCTCGCCTTGCGGATCCTAGCTGGTACAGCACGTCTATTTTCCCTGTCTTCATGTCAATACGTAAGAGTCTAGGCTAAGATCTGATCCGAATCGAAATATTAAGATTGATGCTTGAAAACCGTGAGTGCCACCTGTTGAAGAGGTCCTCGAGGTATTGCCCTTGAATACCTGCCACCGAGATTATTTCCACTCCTTCCGCCTCACATAAGCCACCTTTCTCCAAACCCACAAGCAACATATTTTCAACGGTTTCTAGACTTTCAGGTCATGGTCCCTTCGATACAAGAAGGATAAAGTCTCTAGTTGACATCGGGGTCGGAGTCGTGCTCCCCGCGCAAGCGTGTCACCAATCCACCCAAACCAGGCCCTTATAAATCACATGTTAGCATTAGCAGTTCTCTTAGGTGCCTGACTGAAGCTGAAGTCAGGTAGTAATATTGACGAACTTACGTGGCTTACATCAGTGGCTACTGACTTTTGTGGGAAATTGGTGCTTGGACGAGAGGGCACGAATACTGAAATCATTGCATCAGTGGTACAAGCGTGACATGTATTTAGAAAAATGTGGCTTCGTCGGCCGTGTTTGTACAATATTAACATCAGAAGCCTAAAGCTCAGGTAGGGCAGATATATCCCGCCACTCCTGGGGATATTCTGAAAGTTGGAAAGCGACGAGCTTGCTGGCATAAATTTGGCGATTATATGTACAAGAAGAGGCAACCCTACGTTTGCAACTTCGAGCTTAGTGTTGATGACCGGAATAGTTTCCACTGTCGACAATCGCCTTCTGGCACTTGGCAAGAATTGAGGCTTGCCTCGACACCTCCGCCAGCCTTCCTATTACCTGTTTGTTGCTGTTGGCGAAGCCGTAGAGGGCATACGGAATGCCAACTTCCTCGCAGAACTCCTGGACAAGCTTCTGCGTTGTGCGGAGGTTATGTCTAGGCACGCGAGGAAACAGGTGGTGGATGACCTGGAACTGGAGGCCACCGTGGAAGAAGTCAAGCCACTCGGGGCAGTCCACATCCATGGTGGTGCGCAGCATCTTCTGGGCAAACGACTCCTGAGGCCCCAGGTCGGCGGTACTCATGGCAAAGTGGGACAAGACAATCTGCACGTGAAGCGGTGATGAAGTGATGTGGCTGACCATGACAAAGGTGAATCGAGACCGTCCGTCGGGGATCATCTTGTAGAGGACCCCGTAGCCAAACCAGTACCAGAAGAAGATCTGACCGATAATCTCGAGCCACCGATGCCATGCTGCAGGACCTTTCTTAGGTCCGCGACCAACGAGGAGGTAGTCCCAAGAGAGGACATATAGGTTGAAGCGTCCCAGGGCGAGGAAGGGGTAGTAGGTCCAGGCCTGGATTCGGAGAAGAACCTTGGCCACGGCGTTGTATCCCATGACCCTTTCGTAGTATGTCGACCGGAGGCTGCCGAGAAAGCGATGGGAAACGGCAAACAAGGGCATATGCTCGATGTCAGGGTCGTGCTCGGGAGCATTCGTGACAATATGGTGAACATTGTGGTTGCGCTTCCACCAACCCATGGACAGACCGCCGATGAAGTCGGCGATGATGATGCCAATGACGGTGTCAACGTGGAAATTGTGGGTGATGCCGATGTGACCAGCATCATGAGCGCTGAAGACGAGCTGGTGCCACATTGCGCCGAGGCAAAAGGCGCCGATGAAGTACTGCTTGAAGTGAATGCCCACCAACATCCCAATGAAGAGCAGAGTGTATCGAGTGACCTCGACCGCGTACGCCCAGTAGTTGCAGTCGTACAGTCCCTCGTCGTATATGCGCTGGTGAAGCTCGCGGTACTTGGCAATGATCTTGGCCTGAGTCTCCTCGTCGGGCGATGGATATTTCTCGAGGTCGAGGCTGATGTGTTCGCGGGTTACGGTATCCAGGTACGACATGCCGTCCATCTCCTCATGGACAGATGAAGCCGGCGAGACCGAGCCCGCGCCGGCAGTGGCCTTGTCCTTGCCACCAGGGCGATGTCGAAGGCCCTGCACATCGTTGTCGTCAAAGACGGGAGAGGGGGTGCGAGAGGTGGTGGGGCTGGGCGACACGTTCTTGGAGCCGTCGGCGTCGTGGGAGGCGGAATCGATCTCGGCGCGGGTGCGATAGACGCCGCCTTGGATGGGCGGCGAGAAGTTGGTCCATCTCCCTTCGATGCGACCGATACGGTAGCGCAGCATCTGCTGTCTCGCCTCGAAGGAGTGGTAACTGTAAAGAAGAAGGGGGGAAAAGTCAGTACGACGCCGGTCGGCTTATAGCCCGAGTTTAAAGATTGTGGCGCACGCATCAACCTCGTCCGAGGCATCCTTTCCAACCATGTGTAACATGGCCTTGTCACCACCGGGATGGTACTTGAGCCAAGGATCGACCCGGATGACCTGGTCATGAATGATGACAATGTTGCGGCCGTCGGCAATCAACGCCTCGATCTCATCACGGGTCATGAGCGGAGGGATCTTCGCGGGGCCCTTGCTGGCGTTGGCGGGCGGCGCAGGGAAGCCGGTGATGCGCTGCGTGGCGGGGTGAGACATGGCGACGATGGCAGACAGAAGGCGACACGGCAGGGCTTGAAGGAGGGAGTCCGGGAGACGATTGGCTGCGTGGCGGAGACTCGAAGTTGCCTGAGGCGAGCGAGCAAGCGAGAGAGAGTGTCGATGCCGGAGCGGAGGAGGGCCAAGATAAAAGGGACGAAGAAGGGGGACGCCGGGTCAATTGCAACGGGTCAATTCACCGCATCGTTCATCCATCCATTCCTTCGCAGCCGCCAACTTCAAGGTGCATTTGATGCCCGTCAACCCGTCCAGCGGGCTTCTAGCGCCTCGCAGTGGTCGTCGCTGGCGGTCCTGTTTACTGGGTCCAAGCATCCAATTACAGTGCATTTTAGGGGCGGGCTGACGGCGCCACTGCGGCCACTCGAGGTCCCGGGGTCCCAATAGAGGTTGCAACGGGGAATTCCCACCGAAGTGAAAACGATCCCGTCATGCGTTGGGTGGGGCTCACACCTTAGTTAAACCGCCTGGCGTTGGAGGCTCTGTTTAATGGCGGAATCCATCCACTAACATTAGAAGGTGGGGTGGGCCATTCCGACGTATCCGACCTTCCTACGAGCCTGACAATCAGCGCCCTCCCATTAGTTAGAGAGAGAGAGTTCTCGTCAATCTGAGTTAGGCGGATACTAATTAGGCCAGGCACACATCTAATTAAAATTCCGAATAAAACATATCTGCCTAGGTACGCAGCAAAGCATGGAAGAGGATCGATCCTCATACCCACAATCCCTTCTTGCCCTTGTACTTAGGGCGGCCCGAGAACGAGTACGAACCAACAACCCAAGCTGCATGTACGGCAGGTAAACTGCAATGGCTCATTGGATCCAGAGCATGGGGATCCGGAAGTACACATAGGTGATGGTTTAAGTACCTCGAAGACGTTCAGAATAAATGGCCATCTCATCCAGTATCGGCATTCATTGTTTATTGTAATAGAGGCAAGTACATCAAACGGTTTAAACCAATGCCTTCAGCACATGCTAGACGTCGTGCAACGATCCTCTTAACTCATCTTTGAACCGGCTTACCGCTACCGGCTTCTTCTATCGATACAAATGCATCTTCACTACGGACATCTAAGAACGTCCGGCTTTCTGTCAGCAGCCCCCACACCTGGGGACCGACAGTTCCACTCCGGTATTTGTTTTTCTTTTCCTTGGAGGGGAACATCATCCGAGTGGTCTGATCCGGCAGACGGACGACGTCCGGGGAGTGACCCTTCATCCGGGAACTGAACTATCCGGCGCGGGCTGCCTGCAATCATCATCGAGGACATCGAATGGTTGTATCCTCGGTCGCCCCTATTGTTTACAAAAGAGATGGCCCTGCGCCGTAAACGCACGTCACTGGCATGGTCTACATAATACCTGCTGGCTACTTTACCTAGGTGGTTACGAAACACCCACGGCAGGCCATCGCGGCTGTAGACCCCTCCAAGGAGCTGTTCGGACCATATGTATTTCCAAGCAGCCAAGGTCCTGGCTCACCGACTATTATGCCTTGCATTCTAAGCAACACACAGGATTCCACGCTCCAAGGCAGTCAACAACATCGGAAATGAGGCTCCTAAGCAGATATTTTGGAACTTGCCGAAATTGGTTGTTGACTTGAGTCTTTCAGTTTCCATTCATCATGCTACGATAAAGAGAAATATTACTAGTTTACACGACCCTGAGACTGAGTCGGCTTAGGCTCATTTCCGCTTCACACAGGTCTTGGTTCAGGAACCCTCTCTTGCCCATTTCTAGCAATCATGGCAGACGCCCTTTCGCTCTGCAAAGTCTCAGAGTCTTATCCTCCGCTACCAGAGGTACACAAGTTGGATTGGCGCGAGGTCCTCCTAGAACCAGCGTCCCGCGTCCAGCGTCCGGCATTCCAGCTATACAAGCAACTCAACCCTTTCTCGGGAGGCTTTAAAAGTGGATAGCCTTGGAATGAGTAGCCATGGCGGCCTCCTTGAAGGCCTCAGCCAGAGTAGGGTGGGCATGGCATGTTCGGGCAATGTCCTCGGTGGACGCGCCATACTCCAGTGCCAGCGCACCCTCGGCAATCATCTCGCCGGCGTTAGGGCCGATGATGTGGACACCCAGAAGACGGTCAGTCTCGGGGTCGGCAATCATCTTGACCATGCCATCGGTGTCGAGATTGGTCTTGGCTCGGGAGTTGGCGCTGAAGGGGAAGGTGCCGACTCGGAAGGGGATCTTTTGGTCCTTGAGGTCCTGCTCGGTCTGGCCGACCCAGGCAACCTCGGGGTAGGTGTACATGACCGAGGGGATGACACCGTAGTTGACGTGGCCGTAGCCCTTCTTGATGAACTCGACAACGGCGACAGCCTCCTCCTCGGCCTTGTGGGCAAGCATGGGTCCGAAAGTGACATCACCGACACATCGGATGTGGGGGATCTTGGTTCGGTACTCGGAATCGATGATGACACGGCCGCGGTCGTCGAGCTCCATGCCAATGTTCTCAATGCCGAGACCACCGGTGTAAGGTCGTCGGCCAATGGCGACGAGGACAACATCCGACTCAATCTATCATAGGGTAAGCGTCCGATTCATATAGTGCATTTGTTTTCATGCTCACCGTCTCAGGCTTGCCACCCTTAGCAGCATCAACCTCGAGCTTCACAAGCTCGCCAGACTTGTCGCCACTGACGACCTTGGTGTTGAGCTTGAAGTCCATACCCTGCTTCTTCAGCAGCTTCTGAGTGGCCTTGGCAATCTCGGCGTCCATGCCTGGGCCTCCGATCTGGCCGAGAAACTCAACAACGGTGACTTTCGTGCCGAGGCGCGACCAGACGGATGCCATCTCGAGACCAATGATGCCGCCACCAATGACAGTCATGGTCTTAGGGATCTCCTCGAGGGCAATAGCACCCGTGCTGGTGATGACGCGCTTCTCGTCAATCTCGAGGCCGGGGAAGGGGGTGGCCTCAGAACCGGTGGCGATGAGGATGTTCTTGCCGCGGACGCTGGTCTCGCCGCCGTCGTTAAGGGCGACCTTGATCTCATGCTCGTCAACGAAGGTGCCGGTACCCTTGATGTACTCGACGCCGTTCTTCTTGAGGAGGAACTCGACGCCCTTGGTCAGGCCGCTGACGGCATCGTCCTTGGCCTTCATAAACTGGGTCAGGTTGAGGTTCACTTCGCCGACCTCGATACCGCGCTTCTTGGTGTCGTGGAGGATCTGGTGGTAGAGATGGGAGTTGTTGAGGAGCGATTTTGAGGGAATGCAGCCGACGTTGAGGCAGGTACCGCCGAGAGTGCCGCGCTTCTCGATGCAAGTAACCTATGCGCGCGCCATCTTGTCAGCCCATTCGCGCACGAGAAGTCGGTACAGTGCTTGGAGAGTGATGGTGTACAAACCTTCATGCCCTCCTGACCGGCCTTGATGGCAGCGACGTAGCCAGCCACGCCGCCACCGATGATGACGAGGTCCTTCTCCTCTGTAGGTTCTGGTTAGTACCCGCTGGACGCCTCGGGCTCAACAAAGCTCCTCTCGACACATTAACATACCATAGGCGGAGGCATATCTGCGGCTCCATCGCGACAGGGTTGGGGTAGCGACCACGACGGGGAGGCTGAAGAGGAGCGCGACGCAGGTCAGTCAACGAGTTATTTTTTTTTCCGCCGCAGCAGACGGAGCAAGCTCTAATCGTCGACAGTGGCGACGGACGTGCGAGCTGCACGAGACAACTCACGAGGATTTTTGGAAGGCCGGGCGAGCGGCTCTAGATATTAAACGGCTGGAGAGCATGATGGGCGGAATATCGTATGCGGAGAGACACAATGGAGGTGGAGGTGGAGGGAGCGAAGGTCGAGAGGACACAAGGTTGAAGATGAGGTTGAGGGAGAGGCGAATTGGTAAAGCTCGTTGTTTGGCCGCGCACACGGACACAACTGGACAGCGCCTCACCCCAGGGAGCTTCGGCAACGGGAGCCCGCCTATCAGGTAAATTTTAATTTTTTTTTCAGAGCAGCCGAGCCGCCGGGCGACGACGGGGGGCAGTCTCGTACCCCTAGCTCTAGCGCCGGTGGCACTCTCATTGGCGCTCACGGCGCTGTTGTGGGCTTCTGCCTTTCCCTGGACATGTATCTCCGGGAGCCCCAACGGCAGTCCATACGTCTTTTGCCCTCTCTTGACCGTCCAATTAATCTAGCAGTCAGTGCCTTGGATATTGTCGTCCCAGCGAACGCATCGCTTCCAGTTCCGGCAAAACCACCCCCAACGACGGAGGAAGTCATAGCCGAACCGTTTTCTACTGTACTTATATAGTACGTGGGCAGCCCGCGAGCGCTGCCATTGTTACTATCTATCCCGCGTTACTTACCTTACCTACCTACCGTCTGTACCTACCTAGATACTTAATACACGAACTCACACAGAAGACTCCTCGTTGGCAGTTCAGTCCTTTCCCAATAACTTCCCATTCCCTTCCGGTCTTTCCCTCGTTGCCCTTACACACCAAACCTCCGACTTTGAACCTCCGGCCTCCGACCATCCAATACCGACCACCCGGCCTAAGCCCGCTTCTACCCGACCCACTAACAAAATACAAAACCACTCTATATCTACGTCACCGTTCGTCGGTGATGCATTACGCCATCTCGCTGGACAACAAAAACCCCGACCATAATCGCCCCAATGCACTACTTCACACTGCGGCTACTCCATCCGGTTCATTACTCAAAAGCCGGTTAGGATTTCGATGATTTTTTGTCTTCCCCGCATGTAAACCTATTATTCGTAGTCGCGGGGCTTCCCCATATTCTTTCTAATTGCGTTGCATTTGGTGCTTGGGTGTCTACAAACACTTTCTCCCATATCCCATAGTCTATCCATCATCTATCTCATCTACCAGCATCTGTCTATGCCAACACTGGCATGTCTTAATTACACTTCACTTCATACCGCATAGACCTCGGCCGCCACAGCCTGGACTGCCGCCTGTGCCTTTTCCCTAACTCGCTCGAGCTTTTTCAACTCTTTGGCCCCAACCAGCTTGGTCTTCCGGATCCTCTTCCGTAACATCCAGTGAATGCCCGCTGCAAGACCAGGGAGCTCTCTCGCAGGTCCAAATATCTTCTCCACCTTGACGTCCTCACTTGCCCCCTTGTTTCGACACTTGTGGAGTAGTGCTATGATCAGGCGCTGCACAAACATCGACGTCCATGTGTTCGCCTCTGGCAACTCAAGGGGCTTCAGAATGGCAATGGTTAGAGCCCCGTCGGCGATGAGTGCTGCATAGAACCTTGCCACGTTTCCAACCCGTCTCTCGTCCTTCATGCGCTCTCCGTCAGCCGTCTCCTCGTCCTCGGGTCCTTCCCCAAAGAGCGACTCTCCCAGTCCTCGGAATATCCTCCACAATCGATCCTGGAGCGCAAACCTCACTCGGCTATTGGCACATGCCTGTCCCCCAACAAGCGCATAGTATGGATTGTACTGGACCTCGCTTCCCACACACTGTATCAGGACTCGTGCAATCTCCAGTTGGTCGTCCTTCTTGAGCCGAAGGTTAATAAACTGACGATACCCGTGCTCAAAGTCTGTAGCAGACATGAGGGCTGAAAAGATAGCAACCTGTACCGTCCCACTGAGGCCCTGTGCTCGGGCCTTCTTGGGGTAATCCGGCAGCACAATGTCCATATCCTCATTATCAGTCGAGTCGTCGTCTTTAGTCTTTTCAGTGTCTTGCTTTCCGTTTGCTTTTTTGGCTTTAACGGGTACACTGGCACCAACCAGCCACCACTTCCCCTTCGTATCAGCGCCTTCGATATCCGTCAACCCCACACCCATCGGTGCAAGGCCGTCCAGTCTTCGCGATTGGGTTTTGAGCTCTCCCAGTCGTTTCTTCATGCGCTGCACGTGCTCTGACACCACTACCGAGTCTAGTCCCCGTGCCTTGGGCTTGCTATTCTTCAGGTCGGTAATCATCTCGACCATGAACTTGGTGCGGACTGAGACGTTGGCGAGTCCGATTTTCGATACGGACTGATTGAGGACCCCAGAGACGTGCTTGAGTGTATGTGGGTCATCTCGCCGTAGTAGACGGCCCGCCATACGACATATACGGAGAAGCAACTCGACATTAATCTCAGTGAGATCACTCAGCAATCTCTCCATATAGTCAAAGACAATTTTGCAGGTAGCAACATCAAACACATAGAGTTGAGAGATGAAGGTCAGGAGGTGAGATGCTTCTTTCTGGATTGCGGAGTGGTCGCCAATGTCCTTCGCCTGCTCGTACTGCTCGCCAAAATCCGTGACGACCCTTCGAAGCAGATGGGAACCGAAGCTGGATCCGATAATGCGATAAATCGCGGCAGCGAATCCACCAGTCAGGACGAAGAACTGGTCAGGTAAACTCTCGGGTTTGCAGATCTGCGCCATAATTGAGTCGGTAATGATATCGGTGACGTCGCCACGGGCATTCTTCTGGTAGAGTTCTTCTATCGACTGGACGATGGATAGGATGTTGCCATCCGTGAGACGGTTGATCAATCCTTGAACTTGTTTCCGTAGCCGGCTCTTGTGTTCTTCCTCGGTCCCTGCAGCTTTTCGTAGTGACGGCGGGACGTATTTGGCAACAGTCACTCCCGCGGTGGGCGCGACGTAAGGGTTTTCTCTTTGGCGCGGCTTAGAGGGGGTTTTGTTCGAAGTGTCTGAGTCAAACCCTTCGAAAGATTCGTCCCCGAAGTCGTCCATTTCGGAATCATCATTTTCGTCCAGCATGTTCACATCGTCGTCCTCATCGCTTTCGCCTTGATTGTTGGTCTCCTTCGATGCTTGCGCAGTCTTCCTCCTCTTAGCAGCGAGCCAGTCATCGTACTCATGCTTCCCCTTACTGGTCTCGGTCTCTTCATCGCTCTGGTCAGACTTGCCACCCAGGTCACCCATGAGTTCTTCAAGACCGTCTTCCTTGAAAGATTGAGGCAAGGACTTCCTCCCCTTCTTGATTCCCAGCTTCCTTTCGAACTGCTCGATTTCTGCATCGTCTTGGGCGAGTCGCTCCTGGGCGGCCCTGGACAGGCCTTTTGTCTTACGCGATTCACTGCCAGCATCTCCGTCATTGTCGTCATCGTCACCATCTCGCTCATCGGGTTCGCTCTCGTCCTCGCTCTCGCCTAAAGAGATATCGGTGCCGTTGAACTCATCATCGTCCTCGTCCATCTCATCATCATCATCATCATCATCCCCATTTTCATCCTGATGACTTGGCTTCGGGGCTTTGTGCTGATGTTGGGCGGGTTTTGTCACCTGGGCACCATTCTGCCTTGGCTGGCTGTGTACCCGAAAGGCAGTTCGCGCAGGTTGGGTTGGCCTCGTGTAGATGTGAGTCCTCTTCTGGACTCGCTGGGCCTTTCGTTGGTCCTTTCGCGAGGGCTGATGACCCGGGCGTCTGCCTTGTCTGGGGTTCCTGGGCTGGCTTGGCTCCGGCGCATCCAGTCCCATGCGCTTGTAGAGCTTCTGCTGAAGCTCTGGCACAGATGCCATGGCGAAGAGTCACACTGAGTGTAAGAGAATTCAGAATGAAATAATCGTGCTGTCATTACCCATGTATGAGCTCAAGCCATGCCGGTGGTGGAGTGGAGCGCATACGATTAAGAATAAATGGTTGAGATGGATGAAAATCGCATCCAAAGGAAGTTTGACAGACGTCCTTCAATGAACTTTGAAGAAGAAAAAAAAGTTCGCAGGTCCCCCAGTACGTCACTTTAGCGCGAAGCCGCAAAAAGTTGCCCCGCCACAGGACAGGCGTGCGCGCCACACTTGCGGAGGTGGCACCGAGTTAGCAGACACTCAGGCGGAGGAGGAAAGTCGACGTCTCCCCAATTTAGAGTGGCTCATCGACTCTCATCCCACATCCGTCAACCACAGTCCATCTCAACACCATGGCAGCGAAACACATGAGCCATGACGAGGTCAGTTCTGTTCCCCTTCACGCCTGAACGAGCCTGGAACAGCAATCATTCGAGATCGCTCAACACCACTCAACACTGTCTGGATAACCCTCGCTGACACACCACGATCACAGTTCTTCGCCAAGCTGGGCGAGCTCTTCGACCATCGTAAGGGCAGTGACCATGGTGCCATTTACCTGAGCCAGAAACGCCGTAA
The DNA here is from genome assembly GCA_037954305.1 of Neonectria magnoliae. NCBI lineage: Eukaryota > Fungi > Ascomycota > Sordariomycetes > Hypocreales > Nectriaceae > Neonectria > Neonectria magnoliae. The sequence goes on from JAZAVK010000038.1 coordinate 70,991, forward strand.
GATTCCTCCCCGAATCAGGTGTCCAGTTGCGCTGCACCTGCTATTGAAAATCCTACATCCAGTGCTGAGATCATCACGCAGTCACGCACGGCCAGGACGTCCCAAGTGCCACAGATGAGAACCCTGTTCCAGATCTTCAGCCGAGCAAGCCGATGCCCATTATCGTCCGTGCAACCGACGGCCAGGCCAGAAAGGAGCGATCCAAGAAGGTCAAGCTGTCGACGGTTGTCGAGCCTGATGATCTTGAGAGCTTCTACGCGCGGTATGCAGACGTGTGCAAGGGAGGCATGGTAGCTTTGAAACCCAGGGATCGAAGCAAAAAGCGAAAATCTAAGAAGAAGAAGACAACATCTTGATCTATGGGTTTTTTTTTGTTTTGTTTTCACGCGAATTATGTCACCATTGTCAAGCCAGGGAAAGGGGGTTGCATGATGCAGCGTCCATTACATTATCTTCCTCCACGCAGTATCCGAATCAATCAATCACCGAGGCACTAAAGCCAATGTCTCACTATTACATGAGAGCCTTCACCAAATATTTCAGCCCTTCAACCCAAACTTGTGGTTATGTTCCCACCATTCAAATGGTGATGGTCAGGTCAATGATTGACCCCTTCTTGTTTCCACTGTCAAGCTGTCCCCGCACGGCACCGGGAACGGCCAGGCTGGAGTGGGTGTCTGCGAAAAATCCGGAAGGGTTCTTCTCGATCTGCTTGACCGTGAAACCTGCGCCAGTGTCCTTGTCCTCCACAATGACACCCGTCTCGAAGGGACCCTTGAGGCAACCCACTGAGTTCCGGCGGTGCTCGTCGCCAACAGGGTTGGGGAACGCAATTCTACTCTCAATCAGCTGCTGAACTTTGATGACAAGGTTGCCGATGCTACTTGCCTCGGTGGGCCTGCCTTGCCCTTGACGGCCTCGTGGATGTGCGTGGCCGTCTTAGCGGGAGACTGGAACTCTCCGCGGAATCCGAGGAGAGTGATGTTGTAGCAGATGACATCCTCGCGCGAGTTGAGGCCAAACTTGAAGATGCCAGTGGCACCCTCCAGGCCGCCAGTGAACTGGTTCTCGGCGTTGACGACCTTGTCGGGAGTAGCAACGATGTTGAAGGTCGAGGTGTACTCAAAGGGAGAAGACGATGGCTGCTGGATAAGGAGTCTCTTGCTGTTGCTGTGGTCCTCCACGGGCACGGGCGAGGCGTGAGCCAGAGCGCTCAGGGCAATAGCAGCGAGTGAGAACTTCATGGTGAATGGAGGTGGGTGGTATTTTGAGTGAGGATGCGGTTATGAAGCTGAGTGAGAGTGTGGTGATGAAGTTGGCTGGAGAGGGATGGTGATTGCTGTGATGATTCTGATATTGAGGGCTGCAGGAAGACCTCTCGTCTTTATAGACAATGCGAAGCTCGCGGACAGCTAACTCTCCCGAACAGCTCCCGGACAGCTCCCGGACAGCATCATCCAAACAACACAACCTCAAGCCATCCCGATCCCGAGGCCTCGTGCCAAGTTCTCACCAGAGCCTTCATCGAACTAAAAGCAAGAACCTCGTATCGTGAGCCCACTCAGTGCAGTGGGCGCGTCCCAACATGCCCAACCTTGGGCCTCCCTGCGCGGGCCAATGTCTCCTAGCTCCATCGCCAAGCAGCTAAGAAACGGCCACGAAAGTCTGGACGTTCAGACAGCAGCGTTCGCGGAGTGGTGATGGCATCATAAACCGCCTCCCTGGCCAAGGGAAGCAGCTTTCTTGGTAACACCCCGATCACAGGTCATAGCCACCGCAAGAGCGCGGTGCCAAGGTCTTGGCCCCAGATTAGCTTTCAGAAACCTCTGATGGGTTGTTAGACTTGTTTCAACGCGGCAGACATTTGCCATCGACCTAGGTAGACCTAAGTAGGCCTAGGTTCTACCGCTTTCGTATGCCGAGCCTACGCCCTTGCACACAAATCTCCCCATTCGCAGGCCGAGCTGGCCGAGCTGTGCGTGCTGTGAGTGCTGGTGGAGACGTAGGTCGCGGATGTGCGAGATGCCGGAATGGGCGGGCAGCCACCGAGACAAGCTTATTTCGAAGCTTAATACCCCACGAGATTTATGTCGTAGTCAACGGCGGCTGTGATTCGATCTTGGGTCGTTGTGGAACTGGTGAGTGCCGGTCGTGGAATGGGCACAGCTTTCTCAGGGAGTCTTGTCTTGGCAGATGTCGATCGCAGATCACGGCTGGTCCAACATCCGGCTTGGTAAGCCCCGCAAAGTTATCGTCAGCTATGCCACCAGACTGCTTGAGAGACTGCTGCGCAAAATTACCAAGACGATAGTTCCATATCATCCATCACCATCACTGACGGCCGCAGTAGGGCTTCACGGCGATCTGCAATGGCCGCCAGGCAACTGCAGCAGCCCGAAGCCAGGACACCCTCGCTTCATCGCGGCCTTTTCGGGTTCCGGACGTAGACTTGGACCATCCGTACGAGGCAAAAGCTTCGAGCCATTACACCTACATATCCCAGGCCGTAGACTACCGTCTTCAGAGCGGAATCAAGTGTGTGCGGACACACAGATGACATCAAGTTCCGGGTTTGGTCTAACCCCTCGTGGGACGGACGAATGCCAACGGGCTCGGCGCGCGAAGCCGGAAGCTGGCCGGTCGTCTCCTTCGTTCCCTTCCCACGGCGCAAAAGCCGTTATGAACGTGACTGTTCTCTAACGCATCATCACCAAACGGTCGGTCATCCTTTAACGGCCCGGCTTCCTTCCACCGCATCCGTCATCGTCATCTTCAAGATCTTCAAGATCGTCACCGTCTTCACCATCTTCGTCACCGTCTGGCGCATGGAACCTCAAAACCATACATCTGGCCCGACCACCCAACGCCGGCAATCTCAAGCCCGAAGCACACACATGCGTACTTGCGCCTGCAGCTGACTCATGCTCCTGATTCGAAAGACTGCCATGCCCCCAAGATGCTACGCAAATCCACACACGTCCTACGCCCATCTCCTCACCCAGACCACCAGCCGTATATCATAGGAAGCCATCAGATGATTACTCGAGATACATTCTAGTTAGAGCAATCTGTCGCCTCCTATTTGGCCTGTCGGCCAAACCGTCGTCCTTTCGTCTGTCCGTCCACTCGCTAAAGAACCACTTTTCTTGTTTTGCTGCTCGTCGTAACCAACGCGTCCGAGGGAACCGAAAAACAAAGAACGTTGCTATTCGGCAAGTCCATGACCCATTCCCCCTCGCCAGCTGTCCTCAAAGTATTACAAGGCGTCGGTTCTTCTTCAAAGTAGAGCTCGACCGCGATTCCGAAAAGACCCCGGCAGTCAGTGCCTCCAAGTTTTGTTGCACGCATAAAAAATTTGACCAAAGAATGAGTTGCAGAGAGAAAACAAACAGGCTAAGACGAAGTCGCCGTTACCCGAAAAATGAAAGTCCGTCATTAGGGAGGGGCTCTTCGTCACTGTGCGTGGCCACGCCCCTGTCGACATGAACATCAGCCCAGATTTACATGATCTGGTCCTGTGTTAGGCCGCCGTGAGGATCAGTGTCCATCACATCTCCTCCCGTCTGGTTCAGGTACTTGACGAAACTCAAGTTGAGAGGACGCCCGCCGTATTGGTAGCCTTGGAATTTGGCAATAGCCGTTTCGGCGGTCTCGGCCGAGTCGAAACGAACCACACCAGTGCCTCGGGAACGGCCGCTAGGCTCATACTGAATTTCAGCCTGTTCCACCTTGCCGATAGTGGTGAAAAGCTCAACCAGGTCGTCGTTGCTCGTAGACCAAGGAAGCTGTTCAGAGTTAGACATCAAGGCTGATACCAAATATGCGGGGTGTCTTACGTTGCGAACAAAGATAATCTCGCCTCTCTCGGTTCCAGAGGTGGCAAAGTCGGTGAAGGCGTTGGGGGGAACAGAGCCAGTGGGAGGAGCTTCGAAGCCGCCAGGACCGCCGGCACCGCCAGGTGGGCCTCCGACAAAGCCGCCGCGTCCGAAACCACCACCGAAACCACCACGACCGCCACCGAAGCCTCCACGACCGAAACCGCCGCCACCGAATCCACCTCGCATGCCGCCGCCGTATCCACCACGACCGCCAAAGCCCATTCCAGGGCCGCTGCCGGCATACCGGTCCTCGCGAACCTCAAGGACTCGACCTTGCCAGTCGTAGCCGTTGAACTGTTGGATAGCATTACGAGCATCGTCGGGGCTCTCGAACACGACGATTCCAGACCCCTTAGGTCGGCCGTCAGGGCCAACGTGGACATCAGCGCGAACGACACCGCCGCTTCGAGCTACACAAAGTATTAGGAGGGCTGGGTCCCGAACGCAACCGCCTTGTAAGCGGAGGCCGACAACGTACCTGCTTGTCGGAAAAGATCCTTCAGATCCTGCCAGCCAACGTTGAAAGGGAGCTTCTCACGAGTCAACAACCAGAGATTAGTGAAACCGCGAGAGGGGAGTAACAAACGTTGGCAATGTAGATCTGACGACCGCCACCGCCGGGGGGGGCACCGCCGTACCCGGGGTTGAAACCGCCGGCGCCGGGCAATCCGCCGGCAAAGCCTCCACCGCGGTTACCGCCGGTGGCGCCAATGAATCGGGGTTCCGCCTCGCGATCCTAAGCGTCCACTTTAGTATGACGTCCACTACGGCGGGATACTGGTGGGACTACTAACCTCTCGAACGTAGACAAGACGACCCATGAGGTTCTGGTTGCTGAGCTGGGCAACAGCCTGTTGGGCTTGCTCCCGCGTAGCATATTCCACAATACTGAATCGGCGTTAGCTGTATCCAGGAGCAAGTGGATCAGACAAGAGGAGCGCAACTTACCCGCATCCCTACAATCACCCAAGGACAACGTCCCAACCCGTCAACCCAACCATCCAGAAGGCTAAGAGGGAAAAACCACAAAAGAAAGCCAACCAAAGACTACGCGATGAAGCCCACCTTCGACATTCCGTTTGGAAGCAATAAAACGTCGGCAAAAATCACTTCTCCAGCTAGATGACCGTCTCGTCAGCCCCACGTCACTCCTCCAAAGTCCGCGGCATCGAAAGCCTCACCCTGTCTCATGAAGTCCTTGAGATGGTGCCACTTGACATCGTACGAAAGGTTGCCAACGTAGACCCGGCGGTCCTGTTGAGATGTCTCGCGGATGGTGGACATCATTTGTTCGCGCGCCGCAGCCCTTTCCTCGTATGATCGATGAGGAACCTGTCCGGCGAATCCTGCACTTGGTCCTCCACCGGGGGCGCCTGTGCTAGTCATGGGCGATCGATCACGGCCTCGGCGATAATCGTCGCGGCTGGCTGATCGGCTGCGGGGGGAGTAGGAGCGGCGTCGACTTGACCGGCCAGGGCTTCTGGATCGTCGTCGAGGTGAGCGGGACCTTTCGCGCTGGTAACCGTTAGCGACGGGGTGGAGAAGAGGAAGTTCCATGCCCCGGGGTCCAAGTACGAGGTGGAGAGTTCGAGGTGAGGTAAAGCAAGAGGGCAGAACGAGCGAAGGGTAGCTGTGAGGCAGAGGGTGAGGGGCAATTGCCGCGCGCTCGAGCGCAGTGATTCACCCTGGGACCGCCGCAGTGAACAGCCGCTCCTCGTTAGACGTCCGGCCCTTAACAGCGCGCAGCGGTAGCCAGGAGTAAACGGGCCTGTCGCAACGGCTGGTTTCGGATGAGCGGAAAGCACCCAGTGTTTCCACAATCCTCGATGCCAACAACCCGGCTTCCTGTGCGAAGCGGGGGAAGAGGCTTGGGAAGCCGCCAGAAACAGCCGCAAGTGCAATGGCGCGGGGGAGGCGGCACGCACATGCCCATGCGCGGGATCAAGAGAGGGATGGCGTGGGAGGCAGGTAAAGAGGAAACGGAGTCGGAAGGAGAATGGAGCTACTCACGGGTCGGTAGGTATCGCCTGAATCAGCTAGAGAGAGATGAGCGTTAGAATTGAAAACTAGGAGAAAGATCCGTGACAGACACAGCGGCAAGAAAGGCAAAGGAAGAGGAAGAGTAGTTGAAATAACAGGGAGTGAGGGTAGCTAGGTAGACGTGGTGGAGGGGTGGCAGAGGCAGAGAGCGTCGAGTGGACCTGGCGGGAAACATGCAGGTAAGGGGGTTTGATAATGCAGTGTATGGGGAAATGTGACGCGAGAGAGGCGGCCGGAAGAGGTTGTTCGGGTGTGGAATGGGGGCTCCGAGGTGCATCGAGCAAGAGGTGGTATCACATTGATTGATGAGGACACTCCAGGAGTGGGAGCGAGGGCGCAAGGCAAACGCAGGCTCAGGCTCGGTCAAGCTCAGGCTCAGGTTCAGGCTCTCGGGTTCAGGTTTTCGGACTCAGGGTCAAAAGACTCGGGCTGGAGCTCTTCGGGGCTCACGGTCTGGTTCAGGGCGAAGCTCAGGCTGGGCCGTTCGAAGAGGCTCGGGGGGGGGAGGTGGCAGATGGCGGGAGGAGGGTATATGGGCAAGGCCTCGCAGCGACACGGTCCTGGACAGACGCGCGTTTGCACCGGCGAGAAACCAGTCGCGAAGGGAATCGGCGAGGCGCAAGGGAAGGTCAGGGGACGAGGGGACGAGGGAACGAGGGAACGGGATACAACGACGGAGAGAGCAACCGGAGACGACGACTTACCCATGGCAACTATGCTCTTCTACAGAAGAGAGCTTTTTGGGGGGTGGGAGGGTGTCCTTGTCGCGTGGTGAGTAACGAGCGGCTGGTCTGGATAGGCGGAGGGCAGCGTGTCCAGTGTCCACGTCGCAAAGAACGGCGGGATAACTATGGGGAGAGCAGGCAAAAACAAGCCACTGGTCCGGAGTCAGCCAGAGGATGTCGAATGTCGCATAAACGCAAGCGGGCTGCAGCACGGGCGATTCGGGTCGGGTTGCTTGGGCTTGGTCTTGGGCGTGGGCGTGGGCTTGGGCTTGGGGGGGAGGGAAGGGGGAGGAACAACTGGGGCAGCGTAAAAGAGAGCAGATGATGGCGTCTCTTCTCGCTCTGCCTTGTCCGTCGCAAAAAGAAAAGACGCGTTGATGAGGCGGAGGGACCAGGCGACGAATGAGAGCGCTGTAAATGGGGGGGACGACTAGGGGGGCGGCGATGCAGGCTACCCTACCTCCGTACGTCGTACCTACCTACAGTGATGGTACAGTATCCGTGCGAAGCACGAAAGCACGCTACCGCGATTGCAACGAGTCCACGACAACGCCGGCAGAGGGCGATGAGGGCGAGGACGGCGCTCGCTCTCAGGGGCTTGCTTGTCAAGCTGGAGCAGGGTTCTAACGGTCGCGGCGATACTGCGCTGGTGCGGGCGTGCGGCGTGCGGTGACTGGATGGTTTGACCAGTTAGCTGAGGTACCACCGAGGTATTCGTACAGCACAGATTTCATGGAAGACTGCGCCAAGCACGGCTCGCCGAGTTTCTCTTTCCTGGCCCGCGTCCATCTCCAGACAGGCTGGCAGCCAGTATTAGAAGCTAAGGACCGCGGATGACAGCGACACGAAGGGAGAGATAATAATGGAAGCGGGCGACAGTGCGGCGCGGACAGGCTTGCTGGGCTGGTTCGCGACATCTTCGAAGGGCGGGAGCATGACAGGGCTGAATGAAAGCATCAAGTAGACACGGGATGCACTTATTGCTTACCACCTATGTGCCTCTGCCTGGGGCGCCTCTTTGAAGTAGCTACGTACTTGAGACGCGGTACCGTATGTACGTAGTATATGCATGCACTCAGGTGGTTGAATCTATCGTCATCCAGGAGGATATCGATCACTGGTTGGGCAAGCTCGGCGAGCGCGGGTGGGGAATTCGTCGGCTTTGTGGTCAACGGCAGTGATGGTGGTGGTGGTGGTGCGGGTGCGGTCTCGAGCTTCGTGGCGTCCAGTTATCCTTGTCTCAACGAGGCAGGTACCTATATCGATGGCAGGCAATTGATGCGAGAGACAATACCGGAACCTGCAAGTTGTTGGGCACACAATGCCAGTCAGTCACAATCACAGTCGCATCCATGTTCGATTGCGGTGATTGGGGCAACGACCAGACAGGGAATCCGCCCAAGGTGGATAACTAAGGCACACAGGTACGAAGGACGGATGTGCTTGAGAGGGGCCGGGTGAGGATACAGTAGGATGGATGGGACGGAGCTTACTTACCTATGTCCTATTAGCTTCCAGACGCCAAACTGAGCCTCGCAGACTCACAAGCCAAGGCAACGGTCAAGTCATTCAATTGACGGGCGAAGGACGGCTTCCGGATTGATGTGACGGTGTTGAACACTCACAATGAATTTTTCCATTGGGGATGTCCATCGAGGCAACAACGAGGCAAACCAAGGCAACAAGGGCAGGATCAACTACCTACCTAAGTAGGTACAAACACTGTGACAGCCTTGCGAACCTCGAGCTGCCTGCCTCTCCCGTCCGCCGGTTGCAATACCGTGTTCTGAGGGCACGCGCACAGTAAGGTGAGGTCCCCAATTGGTTCCCGACAGGCTCCATTTCAGGCTGCACACGCACACATCTCGTACTCGAAGTCTATCCACAATCAACCCAATGCTTTGTATTCGTACCTCAGGCTCACAGCTGCACCCGTATCTGACACTAACATTGGCCGCAGTTCCTGGCCTGACTGGCATTTGATTCACATGCAAGCTGTACCCAACGCATTGGTCTAGCCATGTACAAGCGTGTTGACGCTTGTCATTACCCATCCCATCCTGCTGGTTCCTAAGCAACTAACCACTGACGTGCTCAGCGAGACGGATGGGGATGGCATTTTCCACGAGGATCCGCAGTCCACGAGACGCCCAAAGCCCCTGGTTCATTAACCGCCCATGATGCTATCTGGCTCTGTGCGGATGCCAGTATATTTAACCTTGCTAGAAGGCCCCTGTTTGACAGATGGTTTTCATTGACAGATAGTCTCAATCTCAACGCCGGTAAGGAGAAAATGACGCCTCATGTTCGGCATTTGGGCATATCTTCCGCACGCAATCTCGCCAGAGGATAAAGTGCTGGGAACCTAGAGGTCAGGCAGTTAGTTAGTTACGGTGTGGAGCGCGGCTGGATGGATCATGGAACCAAGAGTTGGTCGACGCCATCACGCCGCACCAGCCAAGCTCGTTGGCGGACCACACTGACTGCAGCCCGCTCGAAACGGCCTGACAGTGCCGGTAAACCCTTGTCCGCGTTGTCTCGGGGTTCACCCACCAAGTTCCCCATCGACGGAGGCCAGTGCAATTGGCAGACGAAACAGATGAGACAGATGGCCTCGGGCTCCGACGAAGGCACTCGCCAACCAGAACTTGACACCTGCGGTACTGTCAGGGATCTCCGAGACATAGGGCCAACTCATTAGCTACGGTGACCCAAGCAGGAGATGCGAAAGAAGAAGCCCGTCATGCAAGGTCGAAGGCCTTGTCTGGATCGCCAACTTCCCCACTAGATCTGTACCTTGAATCCACATCCCGCACTTCCACAGCTCAAGCTCCCATCATATCATCATCACAACCGCTCTGTGATTACGTCCCTGAGGCATGGCATCCTTTTCTCGGTCGGCTTCTGCTTCTGCCCAATCATGACCATGGGCGCCTTTCCAATTCTTGCTCGGAGCTCGCGGTCCTTGGTGCGGCGGCCATGATGGGGGGCCTCACCACGTGCTCGTTTTTTTCCGACTTTGCCGCCTTTGAGGGGCATCATCCGGACCTGACCCCTGTCTATCGCACGCTTCCTCGGGATCATAGGCATTAACCCACAGTCCGGCGTCCGCTACCGGGCAGGGAATCCTCAACACTTGACCAGGACCAAAGGATGACCGTACCAGAGAGTCCACACGTCCTGTCCAAAACTGCGTGTCCTGCAGGCCTTAGGTGTCATTTGCAGCTCAGACCTGGCGACGGCGAAATGTGATTGGTGTTATTGGCTCTGCAACATGGCATCTAACAGATTACGGATACACTACTACGGATACAACGCCATAGAGTTCGCACCGTTGCACAACATCCCAACAGCGGTTCAGCGGAAATCGCCATCCAATCGCCCTCGGTCTCCAGCCCCCCTCTTCAACGGTGACACTTTACACGTGTTTGGAATGCCAGTCTGTGGTGTTGCAAACGATGCGTATTCATCGTGGTGAACCATCGAGAGGAGTTGCCGGAAGACGAGGCCACTTGAAAGGCGAAAGGCCCATTTGTCGAGGAAGGAAGCCGTGCCAGGCGGGTCCAAGTCACCACGCCCAGGTTTACCCCGGATAACCGGTCTGATTGGTTGGCTTGTGAGCAGGAGGTACAGTGTCAGTACGTACTGCGTACACACAAGCCGAGCGAGGAGGGTCCTTCGGGGCCATTCCCGAGTGCTTTTGCTTCGCCGGTTGATACAGCTGAGCGGTCGGATACTTGGGTAGCCACGGTGTCCACATAATTATCTCTTTAGTGAGGCACTTTTCTAGACTTAGATTGGCCGGTTTGGCTGGAGAGCCAGCTGTGGGCGGACAAAAGTGTCATCAAGGTACTTTGTACATTCACTGTGGCTAGCTGACATGAGCGGCGTTGCAGATCTGATCATCAAGGTTGCCAGCGGATCCCACACGACCACACCATGCAGTTTGTGCCCAGGCCGAAGCTCCTGGCAGCAATCCATGTGAATCACTACTTATAGCCTGGCAACCCATACCACGGCCATATACGGGGAGGGAAACATACGCCGGTGGGTAGCTTTGTCTAATCAGTCTTGCACTTTGTGTGTCTGGGGCTTGCTTGCGCCTTGGGCGTGGACGAATATCATCACCCCAGACCTCGAGTGCGTGGACAGTTAGATCGATGCATGCCCATGCTACCTCATGTATGAACATACGTAGGTGACGCCCGCCTACAAGAATATGGGGGGTGTGACTCTTGCGGCCTACAACAAAGGCAAGTCACTACGGCTACGAAGTACACCACAATGCACGACCTGAGTATGGTCCTCGCCAACACAATTACGTTTCAGAAGACGGCACAAGTCCAAGGATGACGCCGATTGTCCACAACAAAATATCGTCTTACGTGAGAGTCGTTGGTTGGTTTAACGACCTTGACTAATGAATGGCACTTTAACCGGGAGGAAGTTGCGCGCCATTTCCCAGGTAGTGGTCAGAAGAGACAAGATTGACAGACAGACAAAGAGAGAAAATAACAGCCACAGCCCGCGTACCCACAAGACACAAAATGCGTCACCTTGGGCTACAGTTGACTCCGTGGTTTTCGGAGCATCCATCGCAGGAAGCTCCCGGGTAGGATGGAGGAGGGACGGATGTGGCCCGAGCTCACCGGGACTGCCCCACGCCGGAGGCAGCTCAAACTCCAAGACTCGAATGATCCAGGGCTCCGTCACTTCCAAAGCCCAATTCCTCTCTTGTTCACTTCCAATCAGCCATGTCGGCGTCTGCCCGGCTTCTCCCTCGGCCATGCGCCCTCCATCCCCCTCGACTCGCCGCCCAGCGCCTCGCCCTCCGACCCTTCCACTCGTACGACCACCCGCCGCCTCCCGGGCCCTTCGGCGCCGCCGAGAAGGCCATCCTCGCCGCCGCCTACAAACATGTCCCCGAGCACGGCTTCTCCCAGAAAGCCCTGGGTCTTGGCGCCCGCGACGCCAGATACCTTGACATCAGTGCCAGCGTTCTCCCCGAGGGTGCCTTCAGCCTCATCAGGTACCACCTGGTCTCCCAGCGAGACGCCCTGGCCGCCCGCAACGAAGAGCTCTTCAAGGGCCAGGAGCTGCCTGGAATTGCTGCCCGTGTCGAGGCGCTGACCTGGGAGCGATTGATGGGCAACAGGGAGGTCCTGGACCGGTGGCAGGAGGTAGGCGAACAATCCGCGATCATGTAAGCGAGGCCGGCTTTCTAACAATACTCGGCTAGGCATTGGCCGTCATGGCTCAACCGAGCTACGTGCCCGCCTCTCTCAAGGAGCTGGCAGCTCTGGCCGACGAGATCTGGTTCCTCGCCGGAGACAAGGCCGTCGATCCCTCATGGTACTCCAAGCGCGCTAGCCTATCCATGATCTACAGCACCAGCGAGCTGTTCATGACCAACGACCAGTCCCCCGACTTCGCCGAGACGCGACAGTTTCTCCAGCGAAGGCTCGGCGAGGTCAAGTCACTTGGCGGTCTCGTTGAGTCTCTCGGCCAGTGGGCTGGTTTCACTTTCAGCGCCGGCGTCAACATTCTGAGAAGCAAAGGGGTCCGGGTTTGAATGCCGCCCTGAACCTGTTCCTCATACTGCCTGTACGATATTGCATGAGACATGTGCAACCAACCATCACTACAACCACCACCGACCGACATAATACCAAATCCTTTCATGCACTCTCCGTCCCAAGTGCCGTTTTTTTTGTGCCTCTCCCGAAAACTCCAGTAGCCCTTACCCCTGCCTGTGTTGACACCCCAAGCGCCGCGCCAATGTCGCAATAGCAAACAACTCCTATCATCCAGCCACACCTTGTCTATTCCTACACAAGCGTTTGTTGGCGGGGATCTACCAGTCTGCAAAAGGGTGTTAGTATATTGGTGCTTAGTCTTGCTGCCAAGGCGGTTCAACTTACCTGATGACCTTGACGTCCTTGTCCATTCGAGCCCGGCCTTCTATAGCATTGGGAGTAATGAGAATGTACTGCCGTGAAACGGAGCGACGCGCGGCATCCACCTACAACGAATCCCAGTTAGCTTCAGCCAACCCTCCTGGATATCTCACGTCAGATGGGGTACGACTTACCAGCATGTTCGTGCTGATGGCTCGATTCACATTGTCCATGAAGACATCGAACTCATCGAGGCACCGAATAGGTGAGCCAATCGCCTCCCACACGGAGAGCAACATGCAGATGGACGAGAAGGACTTCTCGCCACCGGAGAGCGTCTTGGTGTTCCTGCCGGCAGAGCTCTTGCGTGTCTCGTCGGGCTCGATCTGGACGAGTACCTTGCGTGAGCGGTGGTCCAGGTCAATCTTGCCTCGGAAGCCGCGCTCGCTGAGGAGATAGTTGAACTGGATGCGGATTCGGGCGCTGATTTGTCGCTGGAACTGGCGCCAAAGATGAAGACGTTGTTCGATGGCTCGCTTGAGAGACGAGATAGTGTCGTCTACGTCTTGGGTCTGTTTGACGACGTCTTCGTATCTCTCTCGGGTTTCGGTGGCACGGTCGTAGATCTGCTGGTCCGTTGCTCCAAGTCGCTTCTCACGCTGCGCCAGCTGCTCTCGTACCTTCTCGTACTTCTTCTCGATGCTTCTGTGGTTCTCGTCATCGGGGATGTGGACACGTTCTGGCGCCATTTCCCGAGCTTGCACAGTGAAGTCTTCCACCTCGGCCGCTTTTTCGTCCCGTTTGGCCTCGGCGCGCCGCCGCTCGTTCCTTTCAATGCCCACCTGCTCAAAGGCGTCGTTCTTCTTCATAACAGCGATGCGTCGGATGCCTTCATGGGACTTGATCTTCTCCTCTATCTTGTTGACCTTGCTCTGGAAATCGTCCCGCTCGCCTCTCTCGGCTTGCAGTCTCCGCCTGGCTTCTTCGGACTTGGCATTGAGCTCCGGCTTTGCCACTCTCATGGCGCCATACTGGTTGCCAATTTGATCCTCCTCGGCATGTTTCGCATCCAGCTCCGCCCGTAGGACGACGAGTCGGTCGTCGGCACCTTCGAAAGCATCGAGCTCCATGGAGATGCGCTCCACCTCGGCTTGTGCCCGGCGAAGTCCGTTTTCGAGTTCTTTCATCTTCTTGCGATGGTTGTCAAGCTCAGTCTTAAACCGCTGAAGGGCCTGTTGCGCCAGACGGTCCTCACTCATGACTTCCCGCAGTTCCACGCCCAGTTGCGTCAGGTTTTCCTTTTGGAGGTCGACTTGGCGTGCGGAATCTGACTGCATTCTGGGGCGTTGGTTGGCAGGCTGGATTGGGCTCGTGCCAATGGATCCATTCCGGTTGGTTATGCGTAATCCGTGACCTCGTTTTCCTTTTCCATCGTGGAAACAGATGCACGCGCTCACATTGCGTGGAGGTGTGTTGTCAACCATGACTCGTTGAGCCTCCGACCGCTCCGTGATCAGAACGATCTTTTCGATCTGGTTGTTGATGATAAGTTGTGATCGGACCAACTCATCGTCAAATTGCAGCACCCTTAAAATCGTGTCAAACCGGCTATCCGGTTCCTGGCTGCTGGTGTCTATTCGGGTCGCATATGCTATGTAAATCGGGGGAGATCGTTTCATCCCAACCCTGCGGATGAGGTTCGAAAGTCTTGTCTGGTCGGGTTTGCTCTTCACAATGAAGGCGTTCAATGCATCTCCGAGTGTCTTCTCGAGCAGCCCGGACCATTCTGGCTTTGTGAGCCTCACATGGGCACCGATGGGTCCGATAGGTCTCTGCCCGAACCCACTCTCTCTCTCGATGGCCTTAACGAGGTTGACCATATCCCCATCGTATCCATCGTAGGCAGAACCAGTGCTTTTCTGGAGTTCCTGGACTTGCCTCTCCGCAGACAAGATTTCCTTGCGTTTCGCATCCTTGGCTTGATGATGCCTCCTAGCGGTTTGCTCAGCTTCCACCACTTTGGCCAGAAGGGCTGGTTGTTGACGGGTGCCCTCGTTGATTTCTTCTTCCAAGGCCTTCTCCTTAGCAGTTGCTTTGACAAGCTCGGCATCCTTCTCTGCACGGGCAGATCCTGTCGACTCGCCTAGACGCCGCTCTTCCTCCCTGATCTTGATTTCACATGATCTGATGTCCTCCTTAACTGTTTTGAGGCGTCCATGTGCATCTCGTTCTTCCCGATGCAGATCGGCAACTTCCTTCCTGGCTGCCTGGAAGGCCAATTCGCATTCGTGAATTCGTTCTTCGAAGAGTTCTCGGTCTGTGTCTAGGTCTAGTCGTGCTTGTTTGACCCTCTCTAGTTTTTCCTCGGTAGCTTCAAGAGCCCGTGTCATCTCCTCACACTGTTGCTCGGCCTCGGCGATGGCTCTATCACGTTTCTCAATGGCATCGTTGCGCTCTTTGAGCAGTCTCTCTTGCTCGACCACCTGAGACCAGACAAGTTGATTTCTATAGTGCCTAGCCTTCTCGCGTAGGCTCTGGTTCTTCTGCGCTGTCTCCGCAAGCCGTTGGGCATCCTCCATTTCCTTTCTGACTTGGCCGATCTTGGCCGTCAGGTCGTCTCTGAGAACCAGGGTCTTGTCGAGCGTGTCCTGTGACATCTTGTAATCGTTGTCCAGCTGTTCCAGTTGCACGCCAGAGACGAAGTATTTATACTTCTGGGCCGGAGTAGCTGAGTTGAGAAATTGCCGAGCGTTGTCCTGGGATAGGACCGTCAGGGGGTTACCAATCTGCAACGCGTACCATTCGGATATTTCTTCGACCTCCTGCTTCTTCGTTGAGACGATTCGTCCCAGAGCGCTCTTGATCTTGAAACCGCTACCGCCGGTCTTGGAGAAGTGACGCTCGACGATGATGGACTCGCCGTAGACTTCAGGCATGTATGCGTCGGAGCCAGCGTTCTTGATCTTGACAATCAGGGTACCATGGTCGGTACCTTCTTTGATAAATGACTTCATGCTTCCTCCACGGTTGGTATCGCTGGCCTTGCCACCAAGACAAAGTGTCAGGGCTGTCAGCACAGCACTCTTGCCGCTTCCGTTCTCGCCGACGACAAAGTTGATGAGTGGTCCTAACTCGACATGCAGCTTCGTATGGCACATAAAGTTACAGCATGTGATGCTCTCGATAATGCCACCTTCGGATACCATGTTGTTACCGAGGTTCGTGGGCCGGCGCTTGAGCATCTGGGTGGCCTGCTGGTCATCCCAGTCGGTGTTCTGCAGGTGCCTGAAGCCATTGTCTCGCTTGAGTTCGTACTGGGTCTGTGGCGGGGAATCTGGGCGATCAGGCAGGGCTTCATCGTCGCTCTCGGAGCTTGGCGTTTCGTCGCGCTGGGGTGTTGGCTCCTTTGTGTGGACGTCGGTTGAGACTCGGACGCGCTTCCTCTGAATGTGACGAGTTAGTTGGGTCAAGTAAAAGACTAGGCGTAGCGACCTAGATCTGACTGGGCACATACGGCTTCCCCTGGTCGAAAGTTGGAGCGTCCTTCGCGGACATCGATGACATCCCCCTCGTCGTCATCTTCCACGACACGCCTTGAACGTTTCATGGGCGCCATGGCTATGGTGTTCGACGTGGCACAGGCGTACGCGCGATGTAAAGCTGCCAGTGATTCGTGTGCGCAATCTTCGGTATAATGGTGCACAGCTTTCGATTAAAGCTGGCGGCGCAGAGTGAGTTGGCGGATCGCGATTATTTCTTTGCCGTTGTGAAAGGCGTCGTTTGAAGATAAAGAAGATACTATACGCGTCGGAGTAGCTGGGACCGTGTTTGGCGTGGTGGGGCAATGTTCCTAGTGAGGGTTAGCGCGGTTGTCTTCCTTGGTTGCGTCGCCCGCGTCAAGGACGCTACCCTGGAGCTTCCTCCCACAACATGAATTTAGAGGGAAGGTGCCACTGATGATGCATCTATGCCCGAAAGTGATAGAGAGTCATCACACGTAACAAAGTAGAATGGCCACTAAGACCAAAGTGGAAGACGGTGCTGGGGATCCGGCCCCCAGACACGACAGCGACGGCTTCGAGAGGCAACTTCCCGATAACTGCGTCGAATATCTACTCTTCGTCCTGGATCCTCATCAGGATAATAACCGAAAACAATTCTCACAGATCGAGTCCACCAGGAAGGCTGCCCTCGAGCTGGCCGGTACGTTGACTAAGGACTACATATGGCAGAAAGACGACTTCAACCTAGAGCTGAAAAACGAGCAAGGTGAGTAGTATTGAGGGCTACGCGCGCTCTCGCCTGACACACTTCTCAGGACTTGTATACTTGCACGGGATCACCGACTACAGCGACGCCGTGGAAGACGAGTGGCTCATTGTATACATACTCAGAGAGTTGACAAAGTCGCACTCAAACCTTTGGGTTCGGGCCTTTGATACAGACGGAGAGTTCCTCCTCATCGAGGCCGCGAACGTCCTGCCCAAGTGGTTAAGCCCGGAGATCGACCACAACCGAGCATGGGTTCATGACGGAAAACTGTTTATTATCCCTCTCAAGGATGACACCGCGCCAGAATCTCGGACTCTCTCGCTCCCAAGCGCCGTGGAGGCTCTCAAGTCGAGACCAGGTGCCCTCGTCCACTCTACATTTATTGAAGCAGAGGCATTCTACAGGCTGGATAAGTATCCGGACCAGATCGCCAACTCCATTCACCACTCACTTGTTACGATCCCACGCAAACTTGCCTACATTCTCAAGTCGCTCCCAAGGTCCATCGCCCCCGCAGTCGAGATCTTTTACCTCCGAGATGCCATCGCCCTGAAGCGCGTCATATCGCCACCCGGGCCTCTGATATTTCCACCGGAAGACCTTGTCACTGTCTCTGTCAAGTTTAGCAAAGTCCTCTTCGCACAACTGCGATCGCAACGCTTTGACGCCCCGCCGGCTTGGCAAGATGTCATCCAACGAGCGCAGAAAGAGGCTTCGTTCAGTGGCACAGAAAAGGCCACGGCGAGACTAGAGCTTGGCATGGGGCTGACATGTGGATTTGAAATGCTGGCAGCTAATGCTGAGAAGAGCAAGAGTAGAGTTGTTCGCGAACTCGCGATTGTCCTCGAGGATCTGGCGGAGGATGGAGATGATGCCCTGCCTTCCAACGAGGAAATGCAATCGTGGAACGGCGCAAACCGCGATGATAGTGAGGCTTGGATGGATATTAATTACGAGGACTTCGAGCGAGAACTCGACGGGAAGCAAGGAAAGGAGCCTCACGATGCAACCTCCGGCTTTGGCGACGTGAAAACCCAGTCGGACCTCCGAAAGATCGTCTCTCGCTTCGAAGCCTTCCTTAACGACGACGACGCTGGAGTTGACGGCGCAGAGCTCGATGATATGGACGCTGATGATGATGACGACTCTGACGAGGATAGTGAGTTCGAGGATAAGGAAATTAGTTTCGACGAGGAGGCATTCGCGCGTATGATGAGGGAGATGATGGGTCTGCCAGAGAACGAACCGGACAACAGCACCGAAACCAAGGGCAAGACACCGGCCAAACCAAAGTCCACCAAACTCGAACCCGTCGACGAAGAGGAGGAAGAAATAAAGAAACTCACGTCGGAATTCGAGGCCGAGCTGAACCAACACGGGGCCCTTAAACTCGACCCGACGAGCGATAAGAAACCCCGGGTGAAGGAGAAAAGCGAGACCTCGGAGCCAACAGGAACGTCCAGTACCAGTAAAGGCGTCACGGAATCAGACGACGGGGAAGAAGACAGCGAGGAAGAAGTCGACATCGACTACAACCTGGCAAAGAACCTCCTGGAGAGCTTCAAGAGCCAGGCTGGCATGTCTGGACCAACGGGAAATCTTCTTGGCATGATGGGCTTCCAGCTGCCGAGGGACGAGGACGATGGAGGAGACGAAGAAGAGAACGAGGAGTCTTCACGGCAAGGAAAGCTTCCCCTGTAAGCATGTTAAAAGTAGAAATGTGTTTCGTTATATATAATTATGTCCGACTCTATCTCTGCGTGATACGGAAAACTCACTGCGTGATATCCCATAGTCCATAAATATGTGCCTTTTTATCGCATCACCCCTTCCACCCAGTTTTGTGCCGTATCTTGAATGTTCTGGGGATTCTTAATGGTAGTTTCCATCCCCATCGCCCGACCGCGGCCGCTTTGCTGGTGACACCTCACCGCTAGGACGTCTCCTTCGCGAAAGACCCGGCTCATCTAGTTCGTCGAGCTGCGCGAGCACAATGCTAAGCTGCTTCCGGGCGGCCAGCTCCCTCTTACTGCTGTCGGTCTGCGGGCGGTAAAACTCTCGGACGACGGCGACGACGGCGTGGTAGCACTTATATAGTAGGAGCCGAATATGGGCGTTGGGCTCGTCCTCCACAACGCTTGACGGTGACTCTGCGGATTCGTCTCCATCATCGGAGAGTGGCCGGTCGAAGCCGTGCCAGAAGTCCCGGGAAGGAACTTTACTGAAGACAGAGGCGATGAGCGGATCGCCGAAGATACAATTCGTCCATTGCCGTAGCCCCGTCACTTCTATCTGGCAATTTCCTTGGGTTTCCGCCATTGCGGTATAAATATCACCGTCTTCGCTATTCGTTCCGTCGGATTCGTCAGGGGTATCTGCTGATGTTCTGTTTATTTTGGACCGAAACGGTGTCTTCCGTGCTCGTTTCGTATCTTGCTGCTTGTCGTATACACCGTCAGCACGTGAGGTCACCCTCTGCCCCGTCTTTGATGAACGGGAGACCAGAGTGTTGATGTCTTCCCCTGCATCAACCACGACCAAGCGTGGTTGCGTGACAGCATCCAGCAAGTGCCTAAAGCGGCCAAAGTGTTGCCTGATGGTACCGTAGTTGATCATGATGGCCAAGTCTTCACCATCACGCAAGACGGACTCGAGGAGCGCGTGAAAGGCGACTGACCATGAGTCCGCCCCCTTCGTAGTGTGCAGTCCACCTTCGAACCTATGTGGCTGACACGACGAAAGCGGAACCGAGAGAACGTCGGCAGCTATACCGAACCTCCGGGTTGGAGACGACTGCTCTGATATACGGCGGAGAAGCTGGCCGATCTGGAAGTCCACCATCCTTCGCTCTCGAGGGGAGAGGGGTCGTGCAAGAGAAGAGATAGCCACGCCACGGGGTGGGCGGCTGAGGTTGTACTCAACGGTTCGACCGCCGGCCATGGATTCGTGCCTGACGAGGACGGGCAAGTATTCAGACAACATATTGGGCGTGCCTTGGCTACCCGAAGACTCCCCCAAAGCCTTGGCCGCCACGACGGCGTCCCTCGAGGCCACGGCGGCGGGCATCTTCTTCCCCTTGGTGAGACCGGATAACCACTTCAAGACGGCGGCCTCAGATCCGATGGAGGACTTTTCGGATCGCAGCAGGCGCATAACTGCAGGGGGCGGTAGAGCAAACAGCAGGCTGGGCCCGTCGGAGACTTTGACATTATAAAGAAGCTGGAGCCGAGCCGACGGAACAGCCTCGAGCTCCTGAACTGACAACCCGGGACTGAAGCCGCTCAGCAGCGAGCGGACGAGCCTATCTGGTGGAATGGCGGTCATGGAAGCGGAGGAGGATGGAACAGACACAGAGAAAAAGGGTCGGGCCGAACGGGTGATATTATCGCGTGCAAGGTTGCAGCTTTGCGCGACACACTGGGACGAGGGGGGGAGTGTACGGTCTTCCCAAAGAGTGCATTGGTACGACGGGACAGCCATAGATGAGGACGAGGGAGTGCAAGGTTGAGAAAGGGAGTGATCAAGACAGGCAGTCATGGCCGAGGAGGAGGCCAAGGGGGAGGCCAAGGGGGAGGTCATGGTGGAGGTCATGGTGGAGGTCATGGTGGACGCCGAGAAGGTTGGATAAGCGCCTGGGTATTGCGTGGATGTCTTCATCGGCTTGTCATGAGGTTACAACCTGACGAGGGTTGTCGACGCATGCCGAGCTAAGAGAGTGGGATGGACGCAGAGTCGGTCTGTCGGATGTGGAAGCCGGTCCGGCCACAAGCTGTGGGCGGGGATGGGATGTCAAGATGAGAACCGGGGGGGGGGATATGGAATACAACCCCAGAGTAGAAGCAGGAGTAGTAGTAGTTGTTGTTATTGTAGTAAGAGGTGAGAAGTGAGAGGTTTGATCTCGAAGACAGGAATATAGGTAGGAAACAAAAAGATAATAGAAAGAGACGGGGAGAGATAGAGAGACGGGGAGAGATAGAGAGACGGAGACAGAGGGAGAGATGAAGAGATGAAGAGATCAGAAGAGATGAGATGACGACAGCGGCTCGTTGACAGTGGGTCAATCAAAGAAGTGTAGCTCCCACGTTGCAGTTGGCTTCACCACTAGGCATGCTCCGTTCAACTACGCGGTCAGGAGGAGAAGCAGAAGAGGAGGAGAATGAACATGGAGCAAAGCTGGAGAAGAGACAAGGCAAACTAGGGCCATTCAGAGCCAGAATCTCCACGGCCACGGCCACTCCGTCGATGAGCCCAAGGTGCGTGCGGATGATGATGGCAAGGGCTGGCCTGTCACCGGTCAGCACTCGCGACAAGACGACTAGGAGGGAATGAATGCAATGCGAAGCGAAGCGAGCCATTCCACGGTGGGCCATCACACGAGGAGGGAGCGCGGAACGGAGAGAAAGAGACGAGGTAGGCAGAGGTGGGAGAGGCAACGACGAGGCGAGCGAGGGAGCACCCCGACGACGCGATACGAGACGGACGCTTCAGGAACGGACAGGCGAAACGAGGCACAGCTCTCACCCCTACGACCGTACCGCACTGCGTAAGTCACCTCCGCATCCGTGGCGCGCGGACGACATGGCATTGTTAGTTGGGCAGTTAGTAGGGACGGACATATCAGTCAGAAGGGGCCCATCGCCATGTCCACCAACCGCAGATATGCAGAGACATGGCGAATCGCCTCTGCCATCGGGACGGTGAGGCCCAGGCCCAGGACCAGGTTCGGCCTTGAACCAGAAAGGCTAGAGCAGATAAGGCGCCGGGGAAGGACGAGGGGGAAACGGAGTCAAGAGCAGGGAGTAGGATGACGACTGTGTGAGCGAGAGTGTGAGGTGAGACTCAACCAGCGAGAGCAAGTCATGAAGATGGGATGGGCGACAAGTGGGCGACAAGTGGACAAACCAACGCTCCTCACTCCTGGCCCCAGTTCGGATCAGTCCGTCAGTCAGTTTAGTTTATCTTAGTCCAGCTCAGCTCAGCTCAGCCAATCCGGTCCAGATTGAGTCTAGGCCCTGACCCCAGAGGGAGAGGCTCTCTCTGGCTCTCCCTATTCGCAGGCCCTGCGTCGTGCGAGACAAATGATAGAATGGTAGACGGTCTAATCAGAGCAGACTCTTGGGCCGATCGGAGCATGTCCCATGTTCACCCACTGGCGCCTCCCAAGCTCCCAAGCTCGCGTGTGGCGGCGGCGGCGGCGGCAGGACTTCAGACGATAAGTTATCTGCTAAAAGGAAGCCGGCGTGCTGAACCATCAGAAGCCACCGCGACACTCCAACGGAACTGCCCTGGACGCAGTCTGCGTACTGGGGCACTCGGCAGCAGTCTTGTCTCAGCGCAGCGTATCCCAGCGTATCCCCGGCGCCGCAAGAATAACACAGCAAAAGGGCCATGCAAAGGCCCAGCCGCTGCCGTGTCGTCGACTCGTCGTCGAGCGACGATGATCAAAGGCTGCATTGGGAAGCGAGTCGGGAAATTTATGATTGGGCGGCGCAAGCGAACGCGACCTGGGTGGAATTCCGCGGACCATACACCGGGGTGTCGTGTGGCGCCTTTCGCGGGTCGACCTTGTGGTGTGGGCGGCGGTTGGGGCCTTTTGTGCTTCGGCCGTGGCATGGCATGGGGGCGCATGACGATCCCACCCGATTTTCGTACATAGTGAGAGTCGTAGGTAGAGTCGCAAGTGTAAGGTGGGTAGTCTCGATAGATATTACATGGAGTCGTCGATGCTGACTGACGGGATGACTGGGGTCCGTCCGCCGTCTTCGTAGGATTCGCGTCAACAATAGCCGAGAGCGAGCCTTCGTCATGCCTTCTTGCGGTGTCATTAGCCTGACCATGTGAGCCCAATAATGTGCGCCACATCCACCAACGCACAGCACAAGAGTCGAGCTGACGATAAGCTCGCGCCGTGGCGTCGGGCGGAGTTGTGGAGCTTGAAAATAGATCCCACATGAGGCTCGTCCGGGGTCAGATGTGAGTTTTTAAGACGAGACCGTCCGGACCCAAGCCTGCCGATACTCCGGGTCCGGCCTGAGGATCACCGATTCCTCACCGATTCACCATAACTACCTAGTGAGCGAAGTCAGCATCGGGATTCGCTCACTCAACGAGTCATCGCTTGCCCTTCCAAGCCCCCCGTCTCAGACTTCCAAGCAGCCACCCGCCGGCTTGTCCCCATCGTCGGGTCTAAGCTATTGTCACTCCCGCGGGCACTGTCAGGGCGTAGCCCTTGCTCCTTGTCAGACACACATCTCGAACACATCTCGAAAGGAGCATGGTCACTGGGCGTGTTCGAATGAACAGAGTGGCCGTCTCAACCTTGTGCCTGTGTTATCATGTCCCTGGAGTGCAGCACGATGCCATGCAGCACCAGTCGCCCCTTGGTACGCATGTCGTGGCCGCAATCCATCTGACAAGCCCTTCAGGCATGGGTATCCAAAGCCCCTGGAACCAATCTCATGTGTTTCACACGCAAAGGACTCGACCGTCAGGTGCGATTGGCTAATGTTGCGAGCAGCCGTCTCTCAATTTGTGGATGCAAGCCTCGCTTGCTGTAACCAGCCGTGCTCTTGACTGATATCGAAACGGCCGCTACTACCATGATATTGTCCACCCTTTGACATATGATGATGCGACACGTCAGTCGTTGCTAGACAAGATGCGATTCCGCAAGTGACCTATGTCGATTCCGTCGATTCCGCCAGTCCCTCGGCAGGAACCTCCTTCTTCGTTTCCGACGCCAACTTGTACAGTTCATTCAAATTGTACCTCTTCAGATCCTCCCATTGCTTACCATCGACAACCGAGACTCCGCAATATGTCTACGCTAGTCAGCCGCACAGACTCGCAGACTCCTCGGATAGGTCAACACAGGCGAGGGATCGCTTACCTGGAAGATCTCGACCAATATCACCTTGCACGGGTTGCCTAGGTTGACCTTGTGTTTAGAGCTCACCAGGCCGGCAACCTTCTTAATGACGGCATCTGACTTGAAGGTGGTGTGGTTTCGAATGTTATGCCGGATGGCGTACTGGAAAGCGCAGATTGATCAGACACGAGTAACGAGCGCATTGAGGACCAAACACTCACCGTGCAAGCCGCAGCTTCTGCTCCATCGCTCTGCGCATCAGCCCCGTTTTGGACGTCATCGCCAGACTCGCTTTTCAACTCAAAGTATTGGCCCAAGACGGTCCTGGCCACACGCTCGATGCCAGTCTCGGTTGCCTTATCCGTATCCTGCACAGGCGTCAAGCGGTTGATGTACTTGGTCTTCCGCTCCATGGGATCCGGGCAGTCCTTGGCATCCTGGCACATTTGCTGAATAAGTTTGACGGGGTCGATGGGTTGACTGGTTTTCATGAAGAAGAGACATTCGAGCCTGGTTGTTATGGGTGTGAAGACTTGTCTCGTCCTGGGCTTCTGAGATTCCTTCAAGCTCTCCAACTCCCGCTGGATAGAAGCCTCAATGTCCTGGCCGCTGTCATTTTTACTCACCTCGTCACTGGGATCAACCGGTGGCTTGACTCCGAAGAGGGACTCGCCATACTGCAAAGAGCTGAGTTAGCCGACAAGGTTATAATTTTACAACCGGGGAAGACGGAATGTGCTCAGGAGCCACCATACCTGGTTGCAGAGCGCTTTGAACTCGCGAATAGCCTTCCCCTTCATCCCTCTGGCGTAGGTCACCCAAATACCAACGTCGTTGACCTCTAATGTCGTGCCCAACTCGACCCTTTCGGCATGCATAGCCTTCTGATGTGTGGTCTGCCATTTGCCAGCATTACCTCCCTTCACGAGCCAATTAGCAATCGTTGCTAAATCGTAGCCCGACTGAACGAACCCTCCAGATCATATGGATCAGACGCGGAAGGGCGCCGGGGGTTGAGCAAGATCATTCACTACTTACCCTGCCCTTCTTGGATGAAGACCCTCCTTTGGACGCGCCTGGCGCCTGCTTTCTTTTATTTGCTCCGTCGCTCATGATGACAACCTATCAACGGATGATAATGATTGTATTTCAAACAAGCAGTCCCAAATGCTGCTTTAGGGACAGTCTCTTTTTCCATGGACGATGGCCAAAAAGCGTGTTTTGAATTCAATGTTGTGGAGTATGCTGTGAATAAGCTGGAGCTGGAGCTGGGAATTTTCTATGTCCCCCAGCGCATCACGTGTGTACCCGCTACCGCCAACACCACCCATGCTCTCCATCGAACCATCATCACTTATCACAGAGGCTTTGGACTTTTTCTATTTTCTTTAAACAGATCAAATCAATCAATTTCTATATTCGTACTCGCTCATAACACATTCAAGTCAAAACACATCGAACAATAACCCAAACTGCCCCTGATTGATTCTACCCTTCTAGGCCATTTTGATTAAGTGAGACAGCACGGCCAGCCACTGGGGTGGGTTGCACCTAGTCTCTTGTTCCCTCACAGGTATTCCCTGAACGACATTATCCAATTTTATACCATACCATAGCGGAAGCCAGCCGCCGTCTACTGGAGCTTCGCGTTGTTTCTGGCGCTGGCCTCTGCCGTCAAGACCAGAGCGCGGGGTGCATCCTCCTTGGGCATGTACAGCTCAACGAATTGCAAGGATTGGGCTGCTTGGAAATCGGTGTCGGCGAGAAGCTCATTGAGCTCGGTCTTGGTCTTGACCTGGTACTTCTTGGAGGTTTCGGCTCCTCCGAATACGTCGACGATGTCCTTGTACTTCCACTCGTTGATGTCGTTGTACTCGGCCTCCATGCCGTGGATGAAGCGCTCAATAGTAAATCCCTCATTGCAGATGACAAAGCTATCATGGGGTTAGCAAGGGCTCACTAATTCTAGTAATGACTCTGGGCAGGGCAAAGAAAATCTCAAACTTACATGATGGGGTTGAGCTTGTGTCGGATCATGGTGCTGACCTCCTGGGCCGTGAGCTGGAAGGATCCGTCACCGACGAAGAGAATTGTTCGCCTTCCGTTTCCGAGATCCTTCGTTGCCAGTGCAGCACCCTGGGCAGCACCGACGGACCAACCAATGCTTCCCCAGAGGACCTGGCTGAGTGCCGTGACACCAGCGGGGAAGCGGGTATCCCAGATGCCAAAGTTGGCGGTTCCGGTCTCCGTGATAATGACATCATTCTCGATCAGGAACTCGCCGACGCGTGGCCAGAACCATTTTTGAGTGATGACTTCCGAGGTGTCAGTGTTCCTCTCGACCTCGTTTTGAACCACGGGGCTTGGCTGGGCTGAGAGTTCCGAAGGATCGACCTGGTCAATGACCTTGCGGAGGACGCCCCTCATGCTAACACCTGGATACGTAGAGTATCGGACGACGCAGTGATCGCTGTGGAAGTCGATGGAGTTGAGCTGTGATGTCCTGTATGAGAATCCTGCGGTGTTGAAATCACTCTGCATTGTGGAAGAAATTAGCCTGAGTTCGAAGACGCCGGATATGTGAGTAGTTGGATCTTACCTTCATGGCGCCGATGGTGAGGAGCAGATCGGTCGACTCGACGAGTTCCTTGGCCTGGACAGGGTGTGAGCCGTCACCGGCGTACACGCCTCCATAGTTGGAGTGGTCCTCGTTGATGGCGCCCTTGCCCATAGGGGTGACGAAGACAGGAAGCCTGGTCTTCTCGACCAGCTCGTGGACTTCATCCACAACACGGTGGCGGATGGCGCAGGCATCGACCAGGATGATGGGGTTCTTGGCGGCCTTGAGGTTCTTGAGGACCTCGCTGACGACGAAGTCCTCAGCCTCGACGTCGTTTTCGGGCTCAGCCATATCAATTGGGGTCGCGAGGCGGGCGCCTTCGACCTTGACCTGGACCATGTCGGTGGGGAGCATGATGTAAATGGGACGCGACCGGAGCCAACAGGTTCGCAGGGCGTGGTCGATCTGAGCGGCGATCTCGGCGGGGTGGTTCAGCTTGGCAACCTCGCATGAGATGGGGGCGCTCATGTTGGCGAAGACGTTAAAGTCGCCATTGCCCAGAGTGTGATGGAGCAGCATGCCATCGCGCTGAGATATGGTCGAGGGGCAGCCAACGATGTGGACGACGG
This sequence comes from Neonectria magnoliae, assembly GCA_037954305.1. Taxonomy (NCBI): domain Eukaryota; kingdom Fungi; phylum Ascomycota; class Sordariomycetes; order Hypocreales; family Nectriaceae; genus Neonectria; species Neonectria magnoliae. Next base: position 97,860 of record JAZAVK010000038.1, read on the forward strand.
GGATGTGTTCGGAGTAGGCACCGGCAATACCGTTGATGGCTGAGAGCTCACCTACACCGAAGGTAGTGATGAGAGCCGAGATTTTGGAGACACGGGCGTAGCCGTCGGCGGCATAGGCTGCACGAAGGTGTCAGCGGCGAGTTGAGCGAGAGTGTTCACATATATGGTTGCAAGGGTAGTGCGGATCAAGCTTGCCGTTGAGGGCGGGGTTGATAAAGAACCCCTCCCTGATGTGCAGGTTATGAAGTCATGATGGGGGAAGAGAAGCGAAGACACGAAAAAGAGAAGGGGCACACTGACCTGCGTTGAGCTCGTTGACGCTGCCAACCCACTTGAGGTCGCAGCCGGGGAGATAGTCGAGGGCGATGAGGTTGTAGTCGCCGGGAACACCGTGAACAGAGCGGACGCCGACCTCATGGAGACGCTTGAAGAGGTACTCGGCGACATCGATAGGCTCTTTGAGCGCCTGAACTCGTTCGTCGGCCATGATGAAGAGGGAATTGGAGCTGAAGATGGGAATGTGCAAGTCGTTGAAGTGAGCGGGCGAGGTATTGGGTAGCTTGGTAGGTGATGTGATGGGAAGGATTTGGAGCAGAACCGAAGCTTAAAAGCTTGAGGATGGGTGAGGTAGCAGGTATGATATGATTAATGCTGGCTTGATAGCTAAGCAATGGAATGCGGGAGAGACGGAAAGGAGCGGACGTTGAGGGGAGGGAGGAGGATGTTTATACGCAAACGAAGCAACCACACAACATCAGGGCACACAGTGACACACTATGGACACGCACACGCATGCATCCATCGATGGTCGATGGTGAGTCCCAAAATAGACGCGGACGGCAGCGTGGTCGGAGCAAGGAGTGAGATGACAAGGCGAGCAACATCACGGTATTTCCGCCCAGGATGGATCCCTAGAGACAGGATAAGGATAGGATATGATAGGGCTAGGGATAGGGATCAGAAAGCGGGATACGGATATGGATTGCGCCAGCGTCGGCATTGATTGCTTCACGCCTTCGTTTCCTCGCCTCGTCTAGTCTCGTCTCGTCTCGTCTTGGTCTCGCCGACGGCCTGTGCAGGTAGAGCGGGACGGTGAGTGGTGAGAGGTGAGTTTGGTGATGTAATGTCGCCGACGCCACGGCGAACGCGGCTCTGGCCTCTCTGCACAATCATATGATGCAAGCTTCGCCCGGATCCATGAGCGATCCAGTCCCAGCCAAGCGGAGCCCTGATCGTGGCTGCTCCCGGAGACGCAGAGCTCAGTGCAGAAAAGACAGCGGCAGCGGCCCGCCGGAGGACGAGTCGCCATAATCAGCAACGGGTCTTTCGGGCCCCTGGAACGTTTGACCGATTGACTGATTGACTGGATTGACGGCGGCGGCCCCAAACATCCAAAACCATGGCGAACCTGGTCCCGGCTAGTCCGGGCGTGCGGCCGAGCACCAGGCCGAAAGCATCCAATCCGCCCATGCTGTTCTGCTCTGGCGCATTATCCTTCGATGCGACGGGTGAAATTTGCATGGCGCTTGTTCGGTGAAACCCAGGAGGCTGGGGCAATTGAACGAGGTGATCGGGTGGGTAAGGGTGGGTAAGGGTGGGTTCTCACCCGGTGTGGCTGGAGTCGACAGCGAGATCTAGCGGCATTAGTTACGCATCATGATATCCTCCATAGTCGTCGGTTCAAGCGGTCGGCGGTGTCCGTAGTCTGTCAGCCATCGCTGGGAGCCGCTTTAGCATGATGCAAAAAACGTAAGGTAGCATCAGTAACAGCAGTTTAAGCTAGCATCCACAGAAATATCGGCGGTAGCGTAAGCGGTAGCATTATTGATTGTTAGCAGCAATGCTAGCAAGTCCACAGGTAGCAATGCATCTTCGTAGTAGCTGTCGAACTGGCGGCAAAAGAGAAGGGGAAGCCGCGGAGAGGACAACCCGAATCGTGCCGGCAAGCCACGCCCCTGGATATTATCCGGGTGAGGACAACAGAATAGTACGTGAATAGCGAGACAACACCACCGTCGAGGAACAGCTCAGATCTGTTCTAACCCTCTTCATGCCTTGGTTTTCCGCTGCTTGCCGTTGATATGCAGCGCAGGGTGTCGGGCGTGGCAGCATGATAGGTCGGCGAGCTTTGCATCTCGACGCGGGTCCATGTTAGTGAGACGCAAGGAGGGAATCGATTGCTCTCGACGCAAACGGGCCACGGTTGACAGGGAGGGCTCTGAGGTGCAGGGGACACGGCAGCAGGGTAAGGTGAACTCCCAGGGCACGAGCCATGGAACCTGAAATCTGGAAGCTGCCTGAGTACCTTGATTTGTCGGCCGTAGCCCTGTCGCTGCGTGAGGCCATCGCAACGGCCGGGCCGGTAGTTAGGGGCCATGTCAGATCATCCTTATCGTGGCGGCGACTCCTCCCGAAGCAGGGGCATTGAGTGGCCGAGTTGACAAGTTGACAGGTGTACAACAGTACAAGCGCGGACGTCCAACACCGAGAGACGACGACCAGGTATGCAAGCGAGAGAGAACTCGGCCAGAATGGTGGAAACTCAGTGGAAACACAGTGGAACCCGGCCTTGTTGGGAATACAGCATGAGGTGGTTTGTTGGTGCTGTGCGTCATCAATCCCATCCATCTACACCCACGCGGCCAAACCGACCCTGCGGAAACGAGTTCCACAAGTAGCCTGACAGTTGACAACTGCGCTAGGGAGGGCGGTGGGAAAAAAAATGAGATGTCCTTGATCATTCTGGCGCCCCTGGGTTGATCAGCGTGAACCAAAATGTGCCTCATGTTGGTACCTCAGGTACCCATAGATGCGATACGTAGACTAGTTGGTGTTGAGGTGTAGTCGAAAAAAAAAATTGAGTTGTGTCTATATCGAGAGAAGAGATTCTACATCTAACTATCGTACATGCATGATGAAGTGCTACCCGGGCAGGCGCCACTGCCCACTGTTTCTATCCTCCGAGTCCCTGTTACCTGCCATGCACTAGCCTCCTCCATCACGTTGTCGACGTTGATGGAAGGTACAATGGAACACATAATGGAAAGTCCAGTAAAGCAGTCCGTCAGTCAGTCCAGTCTACACCGACACCGACCCCGACTGATCCCGGCTCCAAAAACCGACCACAGCCCTCTTTTTCTTCATCTCTATGCCTGACACCAGTCTCCATCTGCGTCTCCTTTCTCTCTCCCGCGCAGCCAGCCATTGTTCCTTCTTATACATAGTAGTACGTACCTGTGGTAATGCTCTCACCCACTCCCTTCTCCCAGGGTCATGGGTAATTGATGCTGCACCATCGATCGTCCCACTGGCGTCCATCCCGGACAGGCCATCGACGGAAGCCCTCCCCTTCTATCGGGCAAGGATATCTTACACACCGCACACCGAGCCCGCGTCTGCCCAACGTTCAGTCACACCGGCCGTCCTTCCACCCCGTCCTCCACCTCTCTTCCCACTTGGAGCAATCAAATTCCGGCTTGCCCAGTTTCCGGTTCACGTCGTTGTGAGCTCCGCAGAGCCACTTGCCAAACTCATCCCGGCTGCCGACCTTTGGCACATCCCGGCCCATGTAACTCTGAAAGTCCTCGGCGCATACCCAACACGGGTAGAGCTTCGAGAACAGGCCTACGAAGCTGAGAAGGTCCGACTTTTGGCCCTGCGACGGCTTCTCTGGGTACGTCGCCGCGATCGAGTGCAACAGAGTCCAAGTGCTCCGGCCCAGTACCTCCACGTCTGGAGGACAGTCAGCTGGCGGTCCTTGTGCCACGGCTTTGGCGCGTGTTGTATCCCCCTTGATGATCTCCTTGGTTTGAGCAGCCCATGAAGCAAAGGAGGTGCAATTGCGACACCTGCAGAGAAAAAATCGGTCAACAACACGGTCCACCATAACACGATTCTGGAGACAGGCGGATGTCCGTCAGTCCAACGGACGGGGCGTTGACTCACGGCTTCCCATCTGGGCCCAGAACCACTCCCCTGGGAATCTTCTTGGGCGGCTCAGCAGAGCCTCCAGGTGCAGGGGCGGGCGCACCAGGGGTAGCAACCACACCACCTGCGGGTTGTTCATGATCTTTGGACTCGTCCGCCATTGTGCCGCCACTTCTCACAGCTGCTTAAGATCTGGCGTGTTGGCAACAAAATTAAGGAACTGAAAACCCGCGGATCGTCAGAAAAGGGGTGTTAAGAAAAGAAAGAAAAATTATGTTGACTCTTGTTCGGCGAGTTGCAAAGGACGCCGCGAGTCCTGGTGTTATCGTGGTGTGATGACAATTTGTCAGCCCCGCAAGAATCGACTCAACATGATATAATTACCGTTGAAGGTTGAAGCGACAGGAACGGTTATCGATAACGAAACAAAAATACAGAGACGGTCAGAGCCGGGCTAAATGGATGCACATATTTAGCGGCGCATGAGGGCCGGGAGTCGTTATCGATAAGAGCTGAGGCGCCGAGATCCTAGTGACCTCATATCCACTCTGCAAAAAGCTACCCCACGCCAGACGTCGTTGGTACGCAGCGAACTTACTACGTAGTAGTATCTCACCGTCCATGCACCGTCTATCCGACGATAGCGCTGTCACCATCTTTGCGCCCAGCTCCGGTTCCTCGGCCAGTCTCATTCAGCTACCAGAATACGCCCTGATGGCCCTGCAAATCATTCGACATACCCATCCCGTAATCAAGTGACCCTTTTCCCCGACCTCCGCCGCGACAATGACCTCCTCTCCATCCTCGACGATCCCCGTCCTCCTGCTCAAGACCAAGTCGTCCCCCGGCGACGCATACGAGGACCTGTTCTCCGACTCTCAGCGTAATGGGGTCTCGTTTGCGCCGGCCTTCGTGCCTGTGCTCCTACACAGGTTCGACGACAGGGGCATGAGCCAGATCGCCGGCTTGCTGCGGGATCGTCGCATTGGAAACGGCGAGCACTACGACTACGGCGGCCTGGTCTTCACCTCGCAGCGCGCCGTCGAGGCGTTTGCCAAGCTGGTGGAAGACGGCAGATGGGGTGCGTCGTCGATCTGAATACCCGGCTTGCATACGACATGTCCGTAGACTAACTTCTGTGCTCTTGTTCTTCCTATCCTAGACGCCGAAGCCGACAACCATCCCGATGCGGCCAACTGGCCTCACCTCCAAGACATCCCCGTCTACAGCGTCGGCCCCGCGACGACCCGCGCGCTCGCCGCCGTGTCCCAGAACCCGCCCCTCCGAGTCTTCGGCAGCCACACCGGCAACGGCGCCGCCCTCGCCGCCTACATCCTCCCCCACTACGCCGAGTGGCACGCGGCCCGCCCGGTCAAGCCGGCCGTGCTATTCCCCGTCGGCGAGACCCGCCGCGACATCATCCCCAAGACCCTCACCGACTCGGCCCTCCCCGCGCCCTCGCGCATCCCCGTCACCGAGACCGTCGTCTACGGCACCGGCGTCATGGAGTCGTTCCCCGCCGACCTCGCCCGTGTCCTCCACGACACACGTCACGTCCCCGTCCGTTGGGTCGTCGTCTTCTCGCCCTCGGGCTGCGATAACCTGCTCCGCGGAATGGGTGTGCTGGACCCGGACACGGGCAGGGTGCGGCAGGGAGCCCGCGACGGGAAGACGTTCGTTGCGACCATCGGGCCGACAACGAGGGACCATCTCCGCACGCTCGGCTTCGAGCCTGACGTGTGCGCCGAGGCCCCTACTCCCGCGGGCGTCATGAGTGGGATTGTAGAGTACATGACCAAGAATCAAAGTTGAAGGTTATTGGGGCACATGCTCCCGGGGTTTTTTTTTGTTTTTTTCACGATGTACATGTTCAAATTGCGCTCGTAGATCCAAGTAAAAATAGTTGGGAGTGTCAAACTCCGGGTATCATTATAGCACTACTCATCCCAGTCATGTTGGCTGCGTGGGTGGGTTTGCCAGTCTTCATCCAAATCCTTCACCTTCTGTCCAAACATCCTCCGGGTGCTTCGCAATCCCACGCTTGGGTTTTCCTGTCTATTGCTTTTTTTTTTTCCTGGCCAGGGAAATCCCTACTTGCATGATTCGTTTTTACCATGTTTTACCTATTGTTCTCGTTTCCCCAAAGCATTAACACGGAGGATAGCTGCCAGCAAACACACGCCCAGATGCATGTGTGTAATCATCTAAGCCGTGACCATATATTTTATGTGGCTTGTTATGTTTGAATCAGTCACACACCCATGACCCAAAGCTCGACACCAATAATGTCGAACTTTGTGCCCTCGTCACTCAGCGGTTCGTTGCCAAACGTCTCACAGCGGGAGCTATGGCCGACCTGGAGTGAATCGTCAAGCCACAGGCCGTAGTGGCCACCGCCGGACCCGACGCTCAGGAAGCCCGTCTCGCAGTTCATGCAGAAATCGTTGAGTCCGCTGTAGGGAAATGCCTTGAAGCGGACGGCTTCGCTGGGGGCTGGAGAAACGGTGCGCGAGCTGGTGGCGGAGGAGGAGGGCGGGCGCAGCGGCGGAGCGAGAGTCGTGGTGCGGGTAGCGTTTGTGGTGTCGGCGGACGGCGGCAGCGGGAGAGGCGCGTGGATGGAGGCTCGCCAGAGGAAGCATTCGCCGTTGCCGAAGTAGGAGTGCGCCGGGTGAGGGTATTCAGAGAGGTAGGCGCCGAAGGTCTGTTTTGCGGGCGTTAGTCAAATACAAGTCCATCCGCTGTCATGGCGTCATGTGGCGGGGAGCGCAAGACGCCCGGATATCTGAGAAACTCACCCCACCTTCCTGGTCCTTCACGACCAGCACAAAGCCAGCCCGCTTTCCCTCGTACTGGCGACACCGCTGGTAGAGCGTGGACATGCTGGCGCCGTCCTGCTCGAGGCTGTAGATGAGATGCCAGTCATCGACGATGCGCAGGCGCTCGGGGATCATGGTGCGGATCTCCTCGGCCACGGCGGGCGACAGCAGCTTCGCCGAGTCCTCCGTGGTCTCACGGTAGCCGTGCAGGACGAGGGCATCGAGCGGCGGCGGGCGGAACGGGCTGGCGGTGCGGCGGACGGGCGAGAAGACGCCGTTGATGCCGTCCTTGGCGGGCCCGCCATTCTGGTGGTCGTCGTAGGCGGTGTCGGCCTGGCTCGGGAAGTGGGAGTCCTCGGAGGAGAAGCGACGAATGAGGCCAGTCCACATGTTGGTGATGTACGAGGCGGACGCGCGATTGGAGTTTGCGAAGGGCGAGGGCGTCTGGGCGCCGGACGAGGGCGAGGACGAGGGCGAGGACGAGGGCGTGTCGGAGTAGTCGAGGCGGTCGGGGGAGCTCATCGGAGGACGGTGAGGTTTGCGTGAGAGACGATACGCGGTTGCAAAGTCGCAGGTCGCAGAAACGGAGAGACCAGATCAGGCCAGGGAGAAATCAAGTCGGAAAAACAACAGAGAGACCAGGGTCAATCATCGAGTTTCGGGATCAAGCAGGGCGTCAATGGCGGTCATAGGCCGGTTCAAAGCCGATGTCGAAGATTGAGGTACGACAAGCGGTACAAAGGTTGCATGTACGGAGGACGGAGGAAGCTGGCGGATTGGTTTTTTTGGTGTGTTCGCTTAGGATTTGAGACGTACAGTAGAGATAGGAAACAGAAAGAAAGAAGGTCAACACGGTAGTGGTTGGTCGTTTGAGCTACAGTTAAGTATGACATGAGGACTGTCCTGGTCAAGCATGGTGTTAAGGTAAAATCCTCCTACTGAACAGAGTGGCGGGGAGGGTGCCTGATTTACTTGGGGCTACGTAATTCGCAGCTTCTGGCTGACGTATGTGTGCTGTACTTTTGCTGTCCAGTACGAAGTAGGGAGGCTATGGTTGGACGAGGCCCCGGATACCGCGGCTTTTTTGGGGGGGGGGGGGGTTCTTATACCGCTCTTTGTACTGTAGGGCGCCAAGCTCACTAACGCAGCCTCAGCAATTAGGCTCCGGCCCAGGGATCTGTCATCGCATCATGATTTGTGCGAGGCTCATAGGTGAAGGTACAGGTGACCTCGAGCGAAAGTCATAGTCATAGACTTCCCATCCTGAGAAGCCAAACATGAGTAATTGTGACCAATTATTACATTACGCGCACAGTGTGTTAGAGGCAAGCAAGTCTGAGATGCGGAAAAGAAACACCTCCAAGTGGTTTGTTCATGATAGTCAGTGATTTCCTTCAGTCTAGTCCACTATCCATTCATCCATCCATCCATCCATTCATCCATCCATCCATCCATCCATCCATCCATCCATCCATCCACCCATTCCATTCTATTCCATCCATTTCACATGTCCATTCCATTTGCTACCCTTTATCACACTACGTCGCATTAGACTATTGGCTCTGCGGCTTGGTATCTCTGAACCTCTCTGTCCATCCATCCTCACCACCATCCCATAGCCAACACATTTCACACTCACACTCTTGTTGTTTGACCATGTTACACACCAGGATATACAAAGTGCCCACGAGAGACCCATGTGGCTGTGCGTGCGCGTGTTTGTGTCTATGTATCCTTCTCCAAACTCATTGCCTTGACATTTCTTGCAATCACCAACCAAACCCAAAAGGGTTGCCATCTTGCTACGCCCCTTCCAATACGATGCTATCCACGTGGTTCCATATGCTCTCCATGTGCCTTGCTGCAAATAGCGAAGCTTGCTTACGTAGCCCTGTTGCCTAGCTTCAAAGATTTACCTCATAATCTCCTGGTAGATCAACTGCTTCAGCTGCTCCTTGCTCAGGTTGTCCTTGTGCTTGTCAAAGTCGAAGAACTCCTCGGGGATTGGCGGTGCGGTAGGCTCATCCTCGGGGTCATGGTACGGCTCCAGGTACGGGTGCTTCAGAGCCTCCTCTACTGTGATCCGCTTAACGGGGTTGAAGGCCAGGAGCTTCTCCAGCAGGTCCAGTGCTAGATCCGAGGTCTTGGGGAAAAGCGTTCGGAAGGGAACCTTCTTCTTGAAGGGAAGCGATCGGATGTACTCTCGGGCTCGGCGCGACTTGATTCCGTAGTAGTCCTCCATCGTGGGTGTGCCCAGCACGTCCAGAATGAGGGTCAACTGGTGGTGATCTATTGAGATTATCAGTCAGTTAACTTGTTCGTTTATCCGCGGGTCAGGACTCCCGAGGGAAAGTGAAAACGTACAGTCCTTGCCAGGGAAAAGGGGCTTTCCGCTCAGCATCTCAGCCAGAATACACCCAACAGACCACACATCGATGGCCTTGGTGTACTCCTTGAAGGTCAACATGATCTCAGGGGCGCGGTACCATCGCGTGGCAACGTATTCCGTCATGAAACCCGAATTGTCCTCCTGGGACGCCGCAGATCGGGCGAGACCAAAGTCGCAGACCTTGAGATCGCAGTTGGCGTTGAGGAGAAGGTTAGACGGCTTGAGATCTCGGTGAAGGACGTTGGCCGAGTGCATGGCCTTGAGCCCACGCAGAGTCTGGTAGATGAAGTACTGGCAGTGATCGTCGGAGAGGTCTTGGGTGCGGATCACTCTATGCATATCCGTTTCCATCAATTCCTGCGCAAAGGCTGTCAGCCTCGGGATCTTGGTTATGCGGGTTGCAAAGGAAATGCCTAGTCCGTACCTGGATCAAGTAGACTTCTTGGAACGACTCGTAGTTCCGGGGCTTCTGGATGTCGAGGATAGAGATGATGTTCTCGTGGTTGAAGTAGCGCAGCAGCTTCATCTCTCGGAGGGTTCTTAGGCAGAACATGGAATGATCGAAGGGGGTAATCTTCTTGATGGCGACTTTCTGGCCAGAAGGCTTGTGGATGGCAGAGCTGAAGAAACGGTTAATACTATCTACAGGCTTCAAAGCCACGGGAGAAGAGTTCTTACCAAACAACACCGTATGCACCTTCACCGACGACATCTTGAATGTCGTACTGCTCGCTGACATTGAACGAGATCTTGCGGGACCCCGCAGCACTGGGAGGAGGCATGACTGCGGCGAAATCGAAGAGAAATGTTCGTAAAGAGTTGGGCGAGAGGCTCGCTAGCTGGTTTCGAATCGACTGAGATGCGCAGTGCGGTGCTGTAGAGAAGACGCAGGTATCGGGAGGCGGCGATTCAACAAAGCGTGAACTGAGGGGAAAGGGTAATGGGAGCTGGGAGGCGCTCGATTGTTCGGGCTCTGGTCAAAGAAGGATGTTGTAGTGATTAAAAAGGAGGTCCACCCAGCGGATTCTCACGATGAAAACTGGCGCAGGCAACTGTCAAGTTGGCAATGGACGGTTTCAATTCCGGGGACGGTGAGAAGCGGAGAGCGGCGGCAGGTGGAGATGTTAGCAACGATGGCAAGGTCGCAACGAGGCCGCGGACAAGCGAGAAAGCGAGGTGACGAGGTGACAACCGTGAGACCCAGCTCCGCTCGGGCCCAGTCGGGTGTCGTGTTGAATAGACGGGCGGCGCGGGGCACACAAAGGGGTGGTCCAGCAGCTACTAGGTAAGGCAGCTAGCGTAGCGTCGTCGCGATGGCCCAGGTTTCAGTCGTCGGCGTGGCGAACGGTGAATCTGGTAGGGGTTCGCAACACGGGGTTGGTATTCTAACCGGGGGAGTGCGAACCGAAGTTGATAGCGACGACGAATATGGTCTGCGAGGAAGCGTTCGAAGAGGGAATGTCAGTGACGAGCGAGCCAAGGCCAGAAGGGATTACGGCAAGCAGAAGCACGAGCACGAGCACGATCAGGATCGCAAGGTCACAAGCGATAAAGACGAAACGGGACGCGCGACAACGGAGGAGAACAAGAAAGTGGAGGAGAGATGAAGGGGATAGGGAAGTGATGTGAAGCGGGACGGGACGAGCGGAGGGGAAGTGGAAGGGGAAGAGGAGAGATGAAGAGTCAAAAGATCAGAACGGGAGAGTCACAAGTCATCTGATCTCGTCCGTCCACTCTGTAGTGAGCAACGCCGTCAAGTCGCCAGTGTGATGAAGAGCAGCGCTGGGCGGCTAGGAACGAACGGCGACTTGTCGCGGATGGGCAACGGCGGGGTTGGACAGTCTTCTGGTTCAAGGTTGGGTTGGGTGTGTGTGGGTATGAGTTGTGTGTGGGCGGATTTTTGAATGTGGATGCCCGGCTTGAACAGGGGGGAAAGCGAAGTGGCTTCAGAGGGGGGGATGAGCGATGCGGGCCGCGCCTTTGGGTTGGGAACCGTGGGGACTAAGAGGATGGATGAAGAAGAGTTGTGATGGTGATGATGATGACGGCAGGAAGATTAGAGGTCAGGGCGTTTGGCTTGGACTTGAGGATCGACGACGGGCTTTCTTCTTGGTCTCTCTCTCTCTCTCTCTCTCTCTCTCACGTTCGCTGTCGCCTGGCCGTTGCCGTCTGCCTGTGTCTGTTTCCTGAGGACTTTTTGGGGTGTTGGGTCGTCTATACGTAGCATCGTGGGGGGGGAGGGGAGGAGGGGTAAATAATGGCGAAATTAGCACACGCACCTCTTTGGCTGTCTCCCAGTTTCTGAGGCTCGTCTCAAACAGACAAAGAGCTGGAGGCAATGCTGGAGAGAGTATGGCGTCACTCCGGTGATGAAAGGCGGTTGCTTGCGAAAAGGGATGATTGCTCGTGGAGAACTTGAAGGAGAAGAGAGAGTAAAGGGTAGGATGGATAATCACGCCGGGGGAGGGGAAGATGTCGGGTTGTTCCATTGATCAGTGAGGGCAGCTGGCTGGCAGCTGTTGGCAGCCGGGCAAAGGTACCTTACCTAGGTACCCTACCCTACCTTACAGTAATGTAGTTAGCGGGGAACACAGGTCACAGTCACCTCACACAGGCCTATCTAGGACCTCAATTACTGCACACTTCTATCAGCTAGGCCGCCGAGATCCAATACCTTGTGATAGTAGCCATGACGACCACGACGGCTTGCATGGGGAGCAGCTGTGTTCTGTCCAGTGGGAGCTCCCAGCAGGGAACCGACAAAGCTGCAGACTAATTACCTCCAAGCTAGGTACCTGCCTCCGCTGCGGTTTAGTGGACCTTCTCCCCTTCTCCCCAGCCAGGATGCCCGGTGGCCAACAGCTACGAGGTGCATCCAACTGGTACCTCTAGAGATGGAGATAATCAACTGTACTGTAGCAAAACATTCTGACTACTCGCAACCTCATCCTCATTCCAACTCCTCGTTAATACTAACTATCCCTAACCTCCATCTTTCAGTCCTTGAACTTCACCCCCAGCAATGCAGATACTCCAGCTTAGTTCGTGCTCTCTATCCATCACCTCACCTCTCATCCATCTACTGCGGACTCTCTGCTTTTGGTGTTTCTTTTTTCTGAAACTCCAATGAGCTCCTAAGCCGTCAATGGTGTGGCACTTCGCAACCACCCGTTGTGTCCTTTTCTTTGATTGGCGGCCAGCCGTCCATCGTCATCCTTCTTTGCGGTCGTTTCAAGCGTCCGGCCTGTTGCAGAATATCACCCATTGCAACTCGACCTTCTCCAGGATCCTGCCTTGGCTGGCCACAGGTGGCCCGCCGAGCTCAACCGGGCTACACAGCACTTCTTGGTTCGTCGTCCGTACGTATTAATTACTTCGTACCTACCTTTCGTCCCGCCTTATAGAATAACCCTGGTGGTTATCACGGGGACTCTCCGGCCGGCTGCCCGCCCGCCCACGCACCCACGGCCTCAGCCTTGCCATCCACTCCTTTCAGCTGTCCCCATCCTTATTAATTAGTATCTTCCTACGGAGCTTTTGCACTCCCCGGTGGAGATTTGGCCGCTTTTTGCTGAGAGAAAAGTCGGCCGGGTTCCTAGTAACGACCAACAGATCAGGTTTCACCATCTCTGACAGGAACAGGGAACAACCCCCCACCCCAATGTTCGGTTCCCCCCCATGTTCCCCCATCTCCTCCAGGCTCCAAGCTCCCGCCGGCCCTCGCTCTGTTCTGGAACGCATTGACGACCCTCCTACCAGGTACTCCGTACCGAGCACGGAGTACCACCGTAATGTTTATGCGAACCCACGCAGCGTCCGCCTATAGTGACGGTGGTTAGTTAGTACTTCATTTCTTCGCATCCAACCAAAATCTATCCCAATCGCCGGGATACTGAAGTACCTTCCCAAGCAAAGTACAACATGACCCTATCGCAACCCATAAAAATAATGAAAGCCCCCGGCGCCTAATCCTGCGCCTCATTGGCCCAGCCTCGTCCGCGGCGCGTGTGTTTCACACCCACCACCGCCGTGCTGTTTCATCATTGGACGCTGGGATCATCGCCCGACGTCTCCTTCGCACGTCCCGTCACAAGTTGCAGGGATGAAGTGCCCAGGCCGTTCCACGTCCTCAGTTCCATTGGTACCTGTATCAGAGCTAGAGCTAACCGTCTTATTAGTGATCACTGATCACTGGGAGGGCCCGGATACCTGGCTCTCGTCCCTCGTCCCTTTGTTTCGGTTTTGGAACCTCTTTGCCTCTACACATCCGGCTTCTAAATATATCGTCCATTACCAACATCAGGAAGAGGTGTGGTCAAGCCACGTGAGGTAGGCCCCCCAAGGGCTTGACATAATACGGCATGAGACGGTGCGGCGTCAGGTTGCTCCTGGAGTCCTGGTGCTTAATCATCTTGAAGCTCGAGGAAGACCATCTGGGCCTCAGCCTTAACTCAACCAATCACCGAGCACGAATAGACAAGACAACGGAATTCGTAGCATCATCACACTTCCACCCATAACCATATCATCTAGGTAGAGAAACGGTTAGATATTTGCCCCGTATGCATGATGGGTGCCTCAAAACATCATTCCATTCTCTAGTAGATATCATTCGTCTCCTTTCCTTTCCTTTCCTCTTCTCTTTCCCTTCTCAGGTTGCTCAGATCCTCCACGCGCACACCGACTCCCGCTTCCTTGAACCACTCCCAATTACGGCCACGATCATTGATCCTTTTGCGTCTACCTAGGTATGAAATCGTCGTCCGATTCGCACTACTGAACAACCTACACAGGCGCGCGCACACGTTAGCCGGCAAGATCATGTGAATCATCCGGGATCATGGATTAACCAACCTTTTCTCGCAGCATACCCAGCCATTGACCCGCGCTGACGCCCTGGTCCGCGCGGTCCTCCACCAGCAGCGTCTGCGCCCACAGCTTCAGGCTGGGCTCGCCATCTTCCCGAACAATGTACAAGTGCGGCACAGTGATGCTTCCCACACCCAGTGACTTGTAGTCCCTGCTCTTCTGGACCACAGCCCTAATGCGCTCGTTGAAGTCGGTCTCTAGCTCCGGCACGCGACCCTTGCCTACTGCGAGCTGGGATCGATCCTCTATTCCAAACACATCCATGATGAGCTGTGGGATAGCCTCGCGACCAACCCAGAGGAATTGCGTCTGGCCGTCGTCGATCAGGTACAGTCCGTATGGCGCAAACTTCTCAGACGACAGGTTCATGGCCGGTGGCAGCACGATATGGCCAGTCTCCGGATCGGGGGTGCCGGCAGTGTCGGGCATGTCGTGAAGCGAGTAGAGTCGAGGGTAGATGTATCGCATCAGGAGCGGCACGGGAAGCGTTGACAGGAGACAGAGGGCGGCCGATCGAATGTCCGAGGGGATCTGAGCCGATTTGCGGAGACCGACGTTCTTGATCAGACCCAGAAAGAGGAGAGGGAGGCCACGAAGGTTGGCTGGGAACTGCAGGCCACCGCCCATACTTCCTCCGGCCAACTCCTTCTTAAAGGTCTGAAGGAGCTCAGTAAGCTTGCTCTGCAAGGCATCGCGGGCAGCGTCCAATCCGTTAGATAGAGCGCGCTCGACAGCCTTGTGACTGAAGTAGGTGGTGATTGCGCACTGGTCCGCCGAAGCGTACATGTCAGACAGGTTCGTCGTCGTCGGCAGGGCCAGCGTCATGACTCGGATGCGGCGCTCGCCATTGCAGGTCGTGTGCAGGACAGCGGCCTGGAGGCAGACAACTTTCTTGCTGAGGTTCTCGTCGATCGCCACCTCAACCACGTAGCACTGGTCACGAGGGAAGGCAGGGAATGCACATAGATCGGAGCTGCGGTTGAAGAAGTTGCCGTAGAACGTATTCATGCGCAGGCCACTGGTCGCGCGGACTCGAAGGACCGCCTCGAGGCCAATCTCCGCCGATAGGTAGTCGCTAAACTCGGAGGCGAACTTGAGGGCGTCCTCCGGCCGAGATGCGTGCCAGCCGGGGTAGAACCACGTTTGACCTCCAGTGTACCTGGGGAGGTTACTGAGCGAGGCCACGTCCTGGTATTGCGCGGAGAAGAGGAACATGTCGATGGAGACCTGGCTCTTAGAGCACTCCACAGCAAAGCTCTTGTAGAAGCTGTTGGCCGTCTGAAGGAGGCCGCCCTCCTTGGAGGTACCTAGAAGCTTCTTGTCTTCTCGCATCTCGAGCTTGCCGACACCCATGTTGGGCAACGACGCAGTTAGAACCACAATCTTTCCACCGAGCGAGGAGATGAGCTTGTGAGAGGCGCGGAGAGCCGACCCCATGGCCGATCCATTGCTCTGGTTGTTCTGGAACATATCGGGGAGTTTCTGGAGGAAGGTTTCGACACTCTGGCGACTCTCAGACAAGGGGACCAGGAGGTCGTTGGGGATAGGGAGGAAGGGCTCATCGAGATCGCTGACAACAAGCATGTTGGTCTCGCCGTTTTCATCCGAGTCCTTGGGAACGGAGAAGTAGTGGAGGCTGGAATCGACGGCCATGAAGCCGAGGCGCGTGCGCCGATCGGCATTAGGTATCCTGTTAAGGCTATCTAGAATGGTTCGGGCCGTGGTGGCAAGCAGGCCAGTCGAGACGGCAGCGTAGCTCACATCGAAGCAGAACAGGTAAATCAGGGGCTGAGGAGGGCGGACCATGTACTCTTGGGGCGCAACGAATTCGACGACTGAGTGGTTCAGCTCGGGGCGTTCCCACCTGTTGACGCTCTGCTGAGCGGCAGCATCCCAATCAAAGGCCTGAGGAACATCGTTGGTTAAGTTGCACATGTTGCACCTCCAACGGTGTCCCTGATCCAAAAAGGTGACGTAAGGGTTGATATATGTCCTGCATCGTCGGCAACGGGAGATGACCTGATCCTGAACAACCGGAATGGGATCCTCGTCGTCGTGGAGCGAGCCGTAGGGCTGGATGACGAGCGCAAGCGGCAGTTTGGACTTCTTCAGGAGGGAGTTGGTGGTGGGGACCGCATTGAGCGTGGAGCGGAAGTACCGCGGGGGGCAGTTGGCGTCGGGAGACGGGGTCACGCTGGTCTGGAGAGGGCAGGTCAGTAAGTAGCTGCGATCAAGGTAAAATGGCGTCGCTAACTTACGTTGGGAGGGAGGATGATGGGAGGCGGGGGGAGATCCAGCTCGGCGATGTTGAAGGGCTGGCCCAGGAGGTCTGTGGGATAGAGCTGGTTGAGAGCCACAGGACGAGCCTGCCCGGCGGCTTGGGGTTGCTGATTCTGACCACCCAAGTTCATGCCGCCCATGCCTTGGGTGATGCCGCCAACCGCCGGAACGCCGGGCCCGGCCTGAGGGGCACCCGGAGCTTGGTAGCCCTGAGCGGGAGCTTGGTAGCCGCCATAGGCAGGAGCCTGGGCGGCGGCAGGCTGTTGCGCGTCGTATCCTGCCTGGGGATACTGGAAGCCCTGGCCAGCGGGCTGTTGAGCGTCGGCTTGAGCATAGCCTCCGTAGACGGAAGCCTGCTCCGCGGGAGCACCGAAAGCTTGAGGGTTACCGACGGGCTGGCCGCCTACGACGGCATTGGCACCGCTGCCAACCTCGAAGGCCTGGGCGGCATAGCCTCGCTTCTTCTTCTTGTGCGCAGCGACGTGCTGGGCCTGGTCTTCGTAGGATTGCTGTGCCTGTTGTTCGTCGGTGGCAAACCCGACGTAGCTCTGGCCCGGATTCCCGCCGTAGTTATCGCCGGGCGGAGGAGGGGATGCCATGATGGAAAGATCAGGGAGCTTCGGCGCACCCGAGGCAAGGGACGGTCAAGGTTCGAGGAGGCGGACAGTTATTCGGTCGGGGTCCGGCGATGACGGCGCTGCAGCGGATGCAGGCGTGGATGCGAAGAGTTGGGAGGAAGACGGAAGGGAGGAGCGGAGAGGAGAGGAGGAGAAGCGTTGTACCGAGTCCGAATCCCAGGTCGAGGTCGCTGCGGGTGTTGGACCGGGATGAGATGGGATGGAGATGGTTGGCGGTCGGTGGTCGGTGGTGGTGAGCTCAGAGGCGGCTCGACTCAGCGTCCAGCTGGCAGTCTGGCCTTTTCCAAGCGCGCACCGCCACACTTAGATACCACCGCCACAGAAAAGGAGGGGTGCTTTGCTGTCGGTCCAGTGGGACAGGCAGTGGAGGTCTTTGCCACCAAGGCCTGGGTATTGATAATAACCCAAGAGAGACAATGGGAGCTTGGTGCCGTCAGTCCCACAAATGTAAGACGAGTCAATGGGGAGGAATGATGTGTTGATGAAGAGGAACTCAATTAATAGTTATCAAGGCAGTATGCCAGTGCTCGAAACGAATAGAGTATGCGGAAACATTGGCAATCGCACCAAACGATGGTCGTATCTTTGGCGAAGAGCACGTGTTGGCGGGGGGCAATTGAATTTGGGAGAGAGAGGTTCAGTGGCTGGTGCCGACTGCGGGCATCGCACATGCCAATGGGAGCTGGTGGACTGTGCTTCATTTCAGCGGGAGCTCCACTGGCTTTCAGTGAGAGCTGGAGCTCGCTGAACAGGTGGCATTCGGGGTGTCATCACCAGCCACAAGCAACTGGGCGGCTCAGATCAACCCGGCAACGGGAATACCATTGATCCCGAACCTCGTTGCCTGGAACATCGAATCTGTCTTGTAGGTGTCATGGAAAGGACAGCTCACCTTAACAAGTTGACAAGTTGACAAGTAAAGGAACGACAAAATCAAGGCCGATTAGATGGGCTGGCCTCGCCAATAAAAGCTGTCGAGCTGCGCTGCAGGGCTGTGAACGCAACGCAAACAAACTCAGCCCCCGGCCATCAGCTGAATCCCCCGACTGCGGTGTCACTGACGACAACCCCACTACCAGCGATTGGACTTGCTGGTACAAAGTGAAGTGCGAAATACAGAGTACTAGCGTATCCCACAAAGTACCGAGAGCAGTACTGTACAAAAAGCACGGGCAAGGGAGATGGCAGGAGTCGAAACGGGAGGATCTCTCTCTGCCGACCATGTCAGCGCGGCCCGGCACGTTAGGGCATACAGGGTATAGTGCGCGCGACCTGCGAGGCTGTTATACCACCTAAGTCCCGTTTGTGCCGTGTATGGATGCATTTTATGGCAAAGCTTCGTTATAGGCTACCATGCAAATACATAAGTAAGTATCTCGATCGTGGCAGAGAAGCAACGTGGTATCTCGTCAGTCAGTATTCAATGACGGGCAACACAGAGACCATACACGTGCTCCCTATGCGCATAGTAATGACCCATCAAGCTGCTTGAAAGTAGAGCATGACGCCCCGTGAAAGGCGAGCTTCGCCCGATGCGATCACATGCCACACAACAGTAGGACACAGACATTTATGCCACCGGCATGACCCCTTCATCTCCCGCCGCCAAGCGCCCACGTACCGCGCTCGGGGATGGATTAGCAGTAAGCACCAACTTACTGTTCATCCAGTCGGGTACTCCAATTCGTATTATTCGCAGCGTTCGCCGAGATAATTAATGGATGATATCCACGGGTCCAGAGATCGCCCAGTCCACCCACCACGACCCTAAGGATTGCACCAATACGCCAATCCCGTCCCCTTCACAGGCCTTGCACAGGAGGCCCCCCGCCGCCAAGTTACAGGTTTGGTATCAGCCCAGCATCCCTTCCCACTAAAACACCCGTCGGACCGCTTGCGCGCGGCCGCTGTGCTGAATGGGGGGCTTGCTGCAAGTCAGTGGATGGGTGCCCTGAACCAACTTCAGCTGAACAGAGACGTACCTTTCCTCCAGCCGAAAGTATAGTACTTTGGCGGTACAGGACTGCAAAGTCTATAACCAGGTACGAATTACAGGGCACATCCAGCCCGGGCCAAAAAAAATCCATCCAATCTACAGTGCTTGCAAGCAAGCCGCGCGCCCCTTCGTTGTGCGTCCGTCGTCGACGTATTGCGCCTACATTAAAGTAGTACTAGTCAGTCGTCTCCTCTTCTTCCCTCGTGCGCGTCGACCGTCGTAACGGACACTCCATCTTCCTTTACCAACCATCTTCCGGTTCCTTCTATCTTTTCTTTTTCCTACTTACTCTTCCTCTGCTCCTCTCGCTTGCCGGGACCCTCCACATCCTACTTCTAAACTCCCCCGCCGACATAAAAATAAAAATAAAAAGCAACCGCCAACTTCACACTCGCGATCTTTGCAACGTCGCAACCATGGCCTCGACTGTCAGGTACGTCGCTCCCCTCTGCCTTTCTCGATGGCCGCTCCCCGGTTCTTGCAAGAACCTGCCCAGCTGACCTTTCTCGCAACAGCCAGGTCCTTCCCCTCCTCATCGTCTTCGCTATCCTCGCCGCCGGCGGTTGGGTGGGCTACCAGGTCTACCTCAGCGTCGCCAAGATCCAGGAGACGGCCTCCGAGCGCATGGGCAGAAAGAACGTTGTTTTCACCAAGGACGGCATGCGCGTCGGCGTCAAGCAGATGAAGAACGAGAACTACGTTGACGCCACTCAGAGCTGGGTGGTCAAGGCCTGGAATCTCGGTACCAACAAAGATGATGCCCCGGGCCCCAAGAAGGACAGGTTCGCTCCCCGCCTTTCTTCTCATCCTTGTAAACCGCGTGAGGATCACCAAGTAGCTAACGCCTCACTATAGTAAGAAGAAGAAGTGAATCAGTCGACAGTCTCCGCAGCCGCCCGCCTCAACGACGGCACGACCTGGGAAGGAAAATAAACGCGACCCGACCATATTTTTATATCCCTGTTGGAAGATGGATGCACTTGAGGGATGGCTCCTAGAAAGGTCTGGGACAACCCATACCCTGGGAGGGAAGAACGAGCCGTAGCTGGTCAATACCCAAGACCACGACACGAACTGGATTCATGGGCATGCACCGTGGTATCTGAAGAGCGGGCGTCTTTTCTCGGGCACGTTGGGCGTCGAGCTTGAACTTGAGCCCCGAGTTTGAACTTGAGCCCCGTGTTTCAGCTCCTTTTGCTGAGTGCGCTGGATGGCCTAGCACCACCGAGACCTAGTATTCACGACCTTTCATGACATACGTGCGAGGAAGAACCGCCAGGTCTCAACCTCATGACTTCAAACAAGCAAGCCCCCTAGCTCAATGGCGTCGCAATTGAAGCAATGATGTGATCAAAGACACTCTGCCCTAAAAGACAGGTTCTCAACTCCATATATCTATATGTGATCCCACGTCTTTTTCTTGCGTAGCCTTGAAATATTTAACCTAGATATCCAGCTAAATGCGGGGTACGACCAAATAAATCAGACTTGCTGCGACATTCAATCACCTGTAGATTAATCCTGTCTTCCCAAAGAAATATTATGCCTCACTCTGGGCGATAATATAAGCCGAATCATTTTAGCCAGGATTCTGACAATCCAAGCAAAAATAGCATGTTCCCCGACACTAGGGGGGAAGCAAGATTGAGTATGATCCATCCAGGACAACGTAGCAGTTCATCGACCCGCCTGATTAGTTGTCAAGTCCAATAACCGCAAAACTGCACGGACGGCATGGGCAGTTCCCTATCTCGTCAAGCACCCCAGTGATAGTTGCAGCCTGGGATTGAACGCCAAAAATTCAGGGTCCCATGCCCACATTCCGTACTTGCAGCCAGTTGTCCACCGTCTTCTCGTCCAGCTGACCAGAAGTGCCCATGGCTTTGATGAGCAGGTCTGTCCTGTCTTTGTCAAATTGTGCCTTCTGCATCGCCTCCCGCTGTTGGATCGGGTTCATGGTGTATCCTGCGCTTGGCGGAGCGGCTCTTGCCGAGAGCAGCTTCTCGAAGTTGTGGGCCATTGGATACGGATTCGCCATCAGGCCATCCCGCCGGATAAGCATCGAAGGAACCCGTAGGTTGAGCTGAAGGTTACATTAGCCCTGAAGTCCAAAGGTAGAAAAAGAACGGAGGAGCAAACAAAAGAAAGAAAACTGGGGACGGGGGTGGAAATCGAGGATCCAAGGCGGGTTCGCGCTTACCTGATGCAACATATTGGCATACCTGATGCCCAGGTCATTCCCAATGAATAGGAGTCGACCCTTGGCCCATGCCCTCTGCGCATCGGTGGTGTAGTCCTGCCCCTGGATGCATGTGAGAGGCCAGGTGAGGAAATACCCGGGCAAACCCTTGAGCGCGTCCTCTTCGCCGCACCCGAAAGCCGAGAGGTTGTGGGTTTCTAGGAGTTCCTTGCGTTTGGAGAACCAGCCCAACTGGTAGGGGACTGAAGCGATGATGTCTGTGATCATGTCGACGCATATCCGCGCAGATGTCGCATACTCGGGTGTCGTTCGGTAATCCACGGGGGAGCAGACCCAGGCCGCGCAACGCACAATCAACGATGCCAGGATGATACGCGAGCACCGCATCATGTTGTAAACGCTGGCAACCCACAGATCCTGGTACACATCAACGCGACCTGGGAAGACCTCAGCCGCGCCGTAGTTGCCATTGGGAACGTTGTCCTCCCAGGCCGCAGCCTTGAAGCGGAAGTATTCGGGAAGCTCTCTCACCCAGTTAACATGTTGCTGATCGACAGTCTGGCAGCGTCGGATCATGGCGAGCAGCAACTCGATGTTTTCAGGGCTTCGGGCAAGGGTTGACATCAAGCGATTGACCTCGGATCTGAGCTCTGCGGTGCGGATGTTGAGTCTTTGGCACTCAGCACCGTAGTGGTTCTTGACAGCATCGCCGAGCCACCACTCAACTCCCATAATGGGGGCCTTGCCAGATGTCAGAGTGTGGATGATCTATGACTGAATGTTAGACCTCTCCTGCTGACTTGGGGAAGCCATAGTTGTTGGCTACATACCATTTGGGTCCGAACAGCCACAAACAAGGCCAGACCCATCTTGGTGCGTGATTGACCTTTACCCCTCGCTTTCACCAGCTGGATCGCGCCCTCAACGTGAGAACCCCAGGCTAGCATCCCCAACTTCTTGGCACTGATATTCTCGAACAAGCCCAGCATGAGGATCGCGGCTAGTGTGGAATCCGCCGTGGTTAGGTTTGGGTCTTTCAAGGCGGCAAAGGTGGACGCGAGTGCCTTGGTGTAATGGCCCAAAGCTTGCTTCTCAAAGCTGTTTCCGGTGCCCACCCGGTTTCCAAGTGAAGCGACGGCGCAAGCATCAAAAGCGAGCTTGAAGTGAGGCGCTGGCGTTTCGGACTGAAGCAGGGGAACGACGAATTCCAGGTAGCCACGGGTGTTGTCGTAGCGAGGCAGCAGGACGAAATTGGAAATGAAGTGGCAGGTTGCTTGTTCATCAATCGGGAGATTGAGCGTCGCTAGGATAGACGGGTCATGGTCGCGCTTGGCCGAAGCAGGAGTCTTGGTGTGGTCTCGAGCGGCCGTCTTGCCCTGTTTCTGTGCGAGAGCCTTCTTGTTGGCCTTTTGAGCTCGTCTCTCGGTAGCCTGGGTCTCATTGCGGAAGACCAGGTCAAACTCGTCCTTGTAGCCCGGGCACTGTCTCCGTGACTTGGCGCACTGGTTGCAGGTGGGCTTGGTCTCGTCGCACTGTTCAGGGTGAGCTTTCGTGTCGAGGTGGCCTCTCCCAGCTCCGACACTAACAGACCGAGAGCCCAAGGGACATGGCGGCTTTCCAAGATGCACGTACCTTGATTCTGCGGGCTCTGCACATCTGGCAGCCCCGCGAGGGCTTGCCGCAGTAGACCATGGTGGGCGATGAAAAGGATCTCGGAAGTTGCTAGGGACAAGGGGACTTGACGGCGGGGGATGAGTGACAGAGGGATGACTGGGTGTCTAACGGCCTCCAGGGAGGACAGCAGAGCAAAAGAGTGGGCGTACGAAGACGCGAGGTTGCATACGGGGGGTAGGGTGAAGCCCCACGAAGGAAGACAGCCTGATGTGGGATGAATCGGAGAGTCTGTTCAACAGGCGTGATGTTGACACTGCGGAAAGCGGAGAATGGCCGGTGGAACCCGTGGTTGCGTCTGTGAGTATTGCAGTTGTAGCAGAAGAAGCACTGGATAAAGGTGAGGTTTAGCCAGAATGGAGGAGGTTGGTGGAGTGGTGGTGATGGACGACGAAGGGGTCCGGGCTCTTGATGAACTAGGCGTCAAGGGTAATATGGCTGAGAGTCCGGTCTGAGATGAATGAATAACCAAACAAACTTGTTGCGAGCTAGATAGCGAGAGGAGAAAGAGGGACAATGGTTGAGAATGGCAGCGTCGAGTCGAAAGACGAGTGAGTAGGCAGGTATCGATGTTTGCTTCGCTTCGCCTTACACGGACCGGCCAAAACAGGCGACGGGTGGCGGTGGAACCTGAGATGGGGGAGGACAAGGGGACAATGGGACACGGGGGGACCTCTGGCGCAGCAGGCGAGAGCAAGGCAAGGACCGCGAAAGCGAGAAGAGAAGAGAGGAGACGAGAGTGCTTTTTCTTCTTGTTCGTAAGGAATTCCAAACCGGGATGTGGGTGTCAGAAGTTGCTTTTTTACTGCGGTGCTTTCTTTTGATGGGACGCCCCTCGACCGTTGAGGTTTCGGGATGGAATTCTGAGGAACCGGATGGGGGAGGGAAAAAAGAAAAGAAAAGGAACTTGGCAACTGGGGGTTTTTGGCAGATTTTCGACTGTGAACTTGTGATGGTGAGTGATGCTGTAAGAGGCAAGCCACGGCTGTTGGAGGCGCCCGTGCTAGTTGGAGCTGGTGCCATTCAGACCTGGCGAGGACTGGGCTTGGAGGGGAGATGGACGTTTTGGGTAGTGAGGGTGGGAGGTTTCGAGACAGTGTTTCACCTCCGAGATGCACTGTACCTTGCTTGCTTGCTTGCTCTGCCTGAGGAATCCTATGTATGTATGTACCAACCTGGACCTGGCAGGCTGCTACTACCTTTCAGGTAAGGTAAAGTAGGGTAAAGTACTAGTAGGTAACTTGACCTTGCTTAAAAGGATGGAATGGTTCGAAGTTGGATTTTGCGGTCAACACAAGTTCCTGAGATTCTGGATTGTTTCTTTTGTCCATTGGATTCTACTTGTTGTACCGACAAGCGTCTTGCTCCTAAATTTCGTCCCCTGGGTACGTATACACGATTGCTCCTCTCTACAACTCCGACTTTCTGGCCTTCGACACGGCATATAGTCACCATCTGCAATCGCACGGAACGTACGGGTAGTTGTGTATCTCGCTCGACGGCACTGGCGGAACGGGGATCAAGTTGACTTGCTGTCTGTACTTGCAAGGGAGGGACCCATGGGCCATCAGACTGCCGATGCACCACCGGAGAGATCGAGGGGGCCCCCCCGGTCACTTTGGCCAGAACAATCAATCAGGAGCGGGTCTCTGGAGATGTCAGGTCAATTCCGAATGGAACCCTGTGGCGGCAACAACTGGGGTTAACTCCGAGGAAACAAGTTGGCCAGGGCCGGGGCACGAGCTAAGCCTCAATCGAGTGGTGCGTTGCGAAAGCAGAGACAGACTGAATCTTGGCGGGGCAGCATCGATGAGAGAAGAGATGGAAGAAGAGGCCCAAGTTACCTGAGACTGGTACAGTGCGAGGCGCTTCCGTCGGCCCAGGTTAAGTTGCGAAGCTGTGGCGGCCGCGGCCGCGGCGGCGCTGTCATCACATAGTTACATCTCCTTGACATGGAAGAGGAGGGCAGACTGCATGCTGGAATGTCGCCCCGGGGGACTAAACTGCGGGATCTTTGTCTAGTTACCTACTACTACTTAGTTAGTAGTTCTTGCGTACTTGTGTGGTCGGTACATGCTACCTTATCTGGGTGCTTACTAGTAGGTAACGTTAGCTGGTATTCAGTATTGTCCAAGCCGGAGTGCATTAGACTAGGTAGTCTGGGTATCCGTAACTTATCTATAGTTTCAATTAACTTTCTCGTAGGGCTAGGCATGCATTTAGTTACATATCTACCTAAATCAGAGGCATTGGAAATTCGACATAATTACAAAAAGATGGCGGCCGAAGGCGTTTGTCTCGGGCCAGCTGACGCCTCTGCGCCGTTGAAGGTTTCAGATGTCTCACATTTTCTAGAGCGTCTTCCCCCCCCCCGGGTCTCTCGTCACTAACAGGGCAGACGGGCACCGTTACCGTTTCTCGAGAACCGGAGCCGCCCCATGCAAAGTCAACGGCCGCTCGCAGCGCAGCCCAGGCTTGGCCACTCGGATACTCGCGCATCCGACTACGTGATGCTAACAAGGAGTGACTGAGCATCTTTCCAAGCCTCCGAGACGTGCGTCCTCCCCCCCTCCTCACCTGGCGCGTGCACTTGTCTCAGCCCAAGACATGCGTCTGATTATCGCCCCTAGAAGGCCAAGGTAGAAGGAAACACAGAAGCCAATTCATCAATCTCGCCTTCATTCGTTTGTCTTGCAGATGTCGAAACTCACCGTGCACAGCCGCTCCATGTCCCGAAGACCGTCGTTCCAGAATGACGAGCATCGACGGCTTATATGGCAGAAAACAGGCCTCATGATTGCTACATCATACACGCAATCTACCTGCCTGTGGGCCTGGCAAAATCCACCTTCCCCTGGCATAAAACAAGGACACCATGCCGCAGACACACGTCGGGCAACAATATCGACACCTTCTTCTTTAGCCAATGCCTAGCTTACATGCCAAGTAAACATACCTATGCTCGCTCTAATCATCCCAAAGATCCATCCCGTTTCCCTGGTTCCCAGTCTTTCGCAGCGCCTCCCCCAAAAGCTCTCATCTGGCCCTGCCCTCTCCCAGGCGAGAGGCTGGATCGCTACTTAATACCATATGTCCCGGTATATTGCATGCGTCGTCCTGAGACATGAACATCCCTCTCACCCCCCTGGCCGCGGACACTTGGTCGCTTGTCAACGTCGACTCACCGTTGACCATTACTGCAATAGCGACTGTTGCGCCCCACCCCTCCTTTTAACCCTCAAACAGATTGGACACTCCCTCTAGGCCATCGGGCGTCGCCCTCCTGACCCCAGCCATGCCGCCCTCCCTGGTTTCCCCAGGTCCGGACTCCGGCTCGTTCATAAAGCCCTGCGCCATCTTGCTGCGGTTGCTCCTCTTAGATCGGCCTGGGCCGCCGAACCCGCTGCTCTTGGGCAACCTCCCCATCTCCGACACGCTGATGCCCTTGAGGTCCTTGAGTAGATCCAGGACTAGCGCCCGCTGCTGTCGGGTGTGCGATCCGGGCTTGCTCATGTAGGCCGTGAGCCGGTCCAGGTCTGCGGGGTTCACGTTTGGAAGCGAGAGGAGCACGTCTCTGGGCGTCGTTGTGATCGGGCTGTAGTAGACGATGATGGCCGCGATCAAGGCCGCAAGCTCCTTTTGCAGATCCACAAAGTAGGGCTCGTGGAACGACGTGATGCAGGCCTTGAGCACATCAAGCGAGATGTACTCCCGGATGGCAGAGGAAATTGTCGACGGCACGGGGAAGTGGTCGGTGGGCGCACTCCGCTCCTGTCCGTCGATGGGGTTCTGCGAGATCGGCTTCGGCGCCTGGCCGTCTACGAGGTGGAATTCAGGGATGAGCGAGATGAAGAGTCGCAGGATCATGCTGCAGCATCGCGTATCTCGCATGCGGATTCCGTGCGTGCAGAAGACCAGCAGAGGTTCCACAACCTCCTGATGAATCAGACAGAACCGTCGCAGCGTTGGATACCTCTCGGTAGGCGCATCCTCCGGGGCACCCTGGAACGCTCGTGCCTTGAGTGTTGGCGGATCTGCGCCTCTGTTAGTCTTGGCTTTCATCGAGATGCGAATTGTGACTCACTGGGCTTGGTCGGATCAAGGAAATCCGCCACCATCAGCACCGCTGTGTACGTCACTTGACGCAGGATGCTCTCGGCTTTCATCTCTTCCTTGAGCCCTGCCTCGCCGTCTGCCGCGACCGTCTGCTGCTGCTCCATCTTGGCCCATTCGCCATTCACCTTGGCATCCATCTGCTGGAAGCACGATGCCAGCAACTGCGGGAGGAAGTGTTCCCGGTGATCCACAGGGCAGTCGTCGACAAGATATCTGACCAGATTCAAGAGGTTGCTCTGTTGATGGGTCGATAGCCAAATCGAGTCGGCGAACAGTGCCTTGGACAATGGCGCAGAGAGACCTTCGAACCCGTAGAACTGCATGTCTAACCTGCTCATGCAGTAGATGATGGCGTAGGCGGTTTCTCGCACAAATCGAACAGACCCACGAATAGTCGAGGCGAGACCCTCGATGGTGTTCTTCTTGTCCATGACACGAGCGTAGAAGTCGTCCTTGCTTCCTTCCGAGATCCCTGCCTGCCAGAAACGGTCACTCAGAACCCGGTTGACCACTGGTCGCATTTCGGACGGGAGGCCAACCCAGTTGTCTGGGTTGTGTGAGGCGTGTGCGAAGCTGAAGACATGAATTAGTCTCATTCTACGATGGTGAGCAGCACTCGATAGCGTACCTTAGGAACTCCAGTAGATCTGCAAGGATATTCGAGAAACCGTCCTGCCAGAGGGCGTACGACGCCTTGAACGCATCAGACGACTTATCCAGCCTCTCGACAGAAAATGCCAGAAAAGACTTTGTTGAACGCAGAGGCAGAAGCTACTTCAAGTTAGTACAGCCCTATAACGTAGTCGGAAAACCCTTTCAGCCATACCTTTAGCCGCTCCTCGAGCTCAGCCTGAAGGGTGAGACCTTCGGCGTCAAGTTCATGTGAACCCCAGTCCTGAATCTCGTGCGTCCGCCGATTTGAGAGATAGGCTTGCGCCTTGTCCAACCCAAGCATCTCGCAGAAGTTTGAGTATGACTTGAGAGCGGTACGAACGGTGTCGGTTTGCCATTGAGCCTTCACAGGGTCAATAAACTCACGAAGTTTTTGGATCTTCGCCTGAGCATCAACGCTTGTTGCCCGATGACTAGAACTGGTTAGCAGGCTGTTCCATTGACGCTAGAAGGTTACGAAAACTCACATGATGATGAAGAGGAAGCTCTTGTATGCGATAGATCGCTTCTCATCTAATGTCCCTGAAGACATCATCTCATTCACTCTATTTTCAATTTGTTCGTAGACACCCTAGACATCATGTCAGAACAGGACAGGGAAAAGATTCCTAGGAGGTTGAGCGTACCAAGAGATGGTCCGGCATTTCCGATGCAAGCCGCTGTAACTCAACCATGCTCTCGCCCTGCAAGTCCTTGATAGCATCGTTGAAGGCACGGTAATCTGGCTGTAGAGCAGGCCAGGTTAGGAGAATGTGCTCCAAGACCTTCAACATGAAGGATGCGTTCTTGTTGAGGGCTGTCGTTGAGAAGTAGACGAGCAGCTGCAAGGTCCGTTTCCTTATCATGGGATCCTGTGTACATCATGATTAGAACACCACCGGTCTTGCTACACACATGGCTTCGACTAACCTCAAAGCTCATCTCCAGCAACCTGTTGCACCAAGACTCCAAGTTTGCCTCCAACTCTGCCTTTTGCTGCTCCTGTGGGATGTTAGCTTAGTTCGATCGCACATTTGCGGTCTTACATACGTATTCTGCAGTGCGATTTCTTCTCCACTTCATGTAACCCTTGAGCGTGGCCTCGATGACGGTAAACTGAGAGTCGACTCGCAACACCGGCATTGAGTGTTTTGTGTAGGTTTGTTCTGCTCAAGTAGGTTAGATGGTATTCTCTTCAGGTGGAATATGATCTTCGTACTGTCCAGCGGCGGCTGCCCATCATAAAGACGCAGCAGAATGTCTTCTGTCCGACCAAGGATGTGTGATACTGCGTCAACAAGTTTCAATTGCACGATAGCCTCGATGACTTGGGAGCTGTAGCGCCGGTAGTTTCCTAGGAATGCGTGTCGCTCTGGTATGGTATCGGTATCCTCCAGAAGGAACAGAAACGTGGGCTCCTGGGTGTCTTCAGGTAAGTTCTCATATCGCACTAGTCGGGAACTGCAGATCTCCAACAAAGGTCCGATCATGGGTGAGACGAGTTCACTGGGGCCGATTGTCCTATTGCTAAGGAGGCGCGTCCAGGTGACGAGGACGGGAATGGAAATCATCAAGCTCTCGTTCTGCACAACCTGGACTAGAAGATTGAGAAAGTCCTCCCGTGCTGCATCCGGGGGAAGCTTGGCGAATTTCCGGTCAAAGTAGTCTCCGAGGCATGATAACATCTATGATATCCATTAGTGTTGAGTTGAGTTTTTTAGACGTATCTGGTCATACCTCGGATAGCTTCTTCAGGGTCTGGTACTTGTCCTCGTCAATGTCTTCAGGGTCAACCGCCGACCACTCAAGAAGACCCTTACAAAGCTCGACAGAGGTGCGCGTGTACATAGGGCCGACCAAGTCTCGGAAATCATCGTCGGTAAAGTTGGTTCGGCAATAGAGAGCATGTAGTGATTCTAGAGATGCCTGTATAGGTTGATTAGTACCTCATCTCCGGTCTGTGTCAGGAATAATACATGATGACTTACTTTTTGAATAGCAATGTGGGGAGAAGCCAGGCCAGCACACATGACGTTGACGCAGTGAGCTGCCGATACTGCCTTGGGGATGGCCCATGGCATTAGGGAGAGGAAAACAGACATGCCCTTGAGGGTGCACGACTTGACCTCGTCGTTGTCCTTCGGGGCCGAGTTGAGGCAGTAGTCCAGAAACTCAGATAAACGACCCAGCCATCCCTCGTCACCATGACGCACATCTGGACCGGAGCGTCGGTTGGGAAAAGCCTCGATGAGCACCGACGTCGGCGTGAAGATCTCGACGCAGGCCTTGCTAAGCACCCCTTCTCGCATGGCGACGACAGAGTCATCGCCAGTGAAGACTTCATCTGATAGATTCTCCAGCACAAACATAACAAGCTCCTTGTGGACAGCCGAGTCGGGGATCTGCCACAATTGGTATAGCATGGAGTCCATGTCCATCCATTCGGCGCCCCAGCTTCGTTTAGCAACCTCGACCCAGAGCTGGGCCGTCTTGTTCCTGAGATACGACGGGTCGTCCCTGGAGACGGTCTGGCCGAGCTCCAGAACCCAACGGCGCACGGCATCGGCTTGCTCTAGACTGTAGGCGGACCATCGGTATCTGATTGCGTGTTCGAGGAGGGAGAGGGCGTAGTGGCGGACAACGGGAGACTGGGCCTTGTCGGAGGCGAGGCTGTAGCCTTGCATCGGGGCCTCGGCGATGTCTTTGACTTCCTCGAGGAAAGACTGGGCCTGGCGTCGGGCATCGTTGGTCGAGAAGGGGCTGTGGACGACCTCGAGTGCCTGGTGTATCTTGGCCAGGACCTCAGAGTCCCCGCCGTTTCCTGCGATGGTCGACGGCACCGAGCTGCCGTTCGCCGCCATCATCAACGCCGTGCTTGAGATTGGTAAACGCTGTGCGAGTTGGCAGAGACGAAGGGCGGCAGCAAAGCGCAAACCGAGGGGGCTCTCGTTCCGCGCAAGCCCTCGGGGTGATTTCACGTGGCGGTGAGGGACACCAGAACCATGGAGGGGGAGGTCGACGGAGTTGTTTGCTGGATGGAGGAAAACGAAGGCTTGCGACGGCAGTCTAGTAGGTGGACAATCAAGGCTGGAGGAGGTGCGGCAGAGATTAAGCACAGGCAGCAGGAAAAAAAGACGAAAGCTGCAGGAAAGGGGCCAGGAGCAGTGGAAGCAGCGACGGCAAGCAATCCTTATGTAGTGCGTGCAGTGATTGCGGCAGAAGAATTGGAGTAGAGAAGCTGACGAGATGCGTTGAAGACGCCGGAGTGCATGTAGAGTAGGTGTTTTGGGCTGCGGCTGGCCGTGCTGGGCAAAAATTAGGTCGGAGGGGGGCGCTTCAATGCAGAGCCGAAGCGATCGGACAACTGAAAGAAAGGTTCAGGTCGCTTTGTCGCGGGGCGGCCCTGGCGCGCTGTGGCACTGGGACTTGTGGCACAGGGGCTGCGATGGAGGGAGACTTAGGGGACTTGGGCGGGGCGTCCAGGTGTGTTTCGGGGGATGGGGGCGCTGCAAGGCTGAGTGGAGGCAAGGGTTTGGGGAGCTGCATCCAGCCATCGATCATCAATGAAATGGCCCGATCAGCGCCCGGGCTTCAGTAGCCTTCAGTGGCTTCTCTGAGTGCCCCAACCCCGCGGCGTGGGATGGACGGGATGGAGGGGTCTGGAACCGGGCTACTCAAGCTGGGAATGGCTTGAAGCTACGATCACTTGGATTGGTTCTGCGGCTTAGTATAGTAGAGGCATCATCCAAGGATCGTCAAGACGGCTGCCCGGATGGGTCAAATCCACCGACGACAGACGGCCTCAACGTGGCACCCATGAGCAGCTCTAGCCAGGTTTGCCAAGAGAGCAAACATAGAACCAAGCCATCTGTTTTTCTATTAGCTCAAGCAACGAGTAGGCCATTTATTGGCCCCAGAGTCAGCTGCCAGCGATAACAGTAGCAAACAGTAGCAAACAAAGGCTTGGGGGCTTCAGCTCCTATCAGCTTTGCACGCGTCGACGTCTTCGTACTTCGCCAAAGAAAACCCACCACCGCCTTGCAAAGTCTCTTCACTCAGGGTGTTTGCCCCGGTCCTCTTTTATGCCGACGGCTCATACTCCCATACGCACAGCAACTTGTCGTAAAAGCTGGTCGATACACACCGCAGCCCCTCGCCATCTCCTCCCCGGACATAGTCACTCCCATAGTTCATGCTCTTGTGTCCCTCGAATTGCGCCAGGACATTACATGTCCAGCCTTGTCCTTCCTGGCCTTCCAATTCGACCAGCCGGGCTCCAGCATGCATGCAAGACGCCAGTATCCGTATCCTGAGACTCCCGTCCCGCTGGTGAGTATCAACCAGGCCCAATCGCCAAACGCCACCGTCGAGGTTTTTCTCCAGCACGAGCTCGACTCGCCTGAGCCCGTAGGTTTCGTGTAGATCGTGGATAATGAAGACGCGGAGGTGGTCATCGTAGCTTCCAGTCACAACCACCCGTCCCTTGTCTTTGACAAATAGCGGGAGTGGCAATATTGCCGTGACGCCCGCAGTGTGCGTGCCTTTGATTGTGACGGGCGGATAGGGACTTTCACACTGTGACTCCTCATCGGTGCTGCCCAAGTTGAAGGACAGATATCGAAGTATCGAATCATCTCCGCCGCAGTAGGCCGTCACTTGAGTGTCAACTCCGCTGGCATCGAGCGAAGCGGGAGAGAAGTTGATGCACCAAGCTTCAAGCGAGTTCGCAACGGCCAAATCGATTGAGGAGTCTGTAATCCTGTACTCATCGTTCAAGCGTAGCAGCCTCGCAGCTCCAGTTGAGGTTGTAACTCCAATTACACGTGCATCTAGAGGATGCCAATTGCATTGCAGGAACAATACATCTTCTGGGATGTCATCGCACCTACTGGTCGCCACGTGCTTCAGGGGAGAGGCAGCGTCCTCCTCTAGGTCCAACTTAAATACAGAAAGTGTCCCGGTACTTGAAACCACGGCAAGGATGTCATGTTTGCCTGGGGTGGGATGAAAACGGAGGTCCAAGATGGCTGATGGTTGTGCGACTGTCTGGACCAGGGTTCTATAACAGAAGAGGGCAAACTCGTAAGCAAGCTGCGGCAAGGCTGGAGCTAGGTGGGTAGGTAGGCAGTCAGACAGAACAAAGAAACTCACAGTTCGGTTCCTTTGATTCTGAAGACAATCAGGCTTCCATTACGGTTCTGGGGCGTTTTTGCAGCCGAGATATCTCCTCCGTCCGCGACATCTATTTGCCCCGCGCTCTCGTCTCTTTGGAGATTGTACGTTCCCACGACGAAAAGGTCCGGATGCGCTGGACAAAACTGAATGCAGCTGGGAGGGAGGTCCAGGGCCAGCGAGGCCTTGGACGACACTACGTTCGGTGAGCCCATGTCTCGTGCGATATGTCAACCTCCAAGATGTCTTATTGTTGGTTTTTTTTTTTTCTTCCCGGCCGTGTCTAGGCAGGATTTAAATCCTAGCAGCGGCACTTGACACCGTGCAGGCGGGGCAAACGGGTGGCTTGCCGTCTGCCAGGGGCTCAGGCCAGAACCAAACAAGGCCGGATCGCGTCCGGAAAACGCGCCCCCAGCAGCTTAGCAATCGAAGTTGCAGAGGCAGAGGCAAAGGCACAAGGGATTGTATCTGTAGTTTTCTAAGCAGGTTGCCGTGTGATTGCTCAGTTCCGTCCCTTTTTTTTTTTTTTTCACAATTGCCCCGTCGCAGTTCCCAGAAGCTGCCGCTGCGTGAGCCGTCGGGCTGGCATCCCAGAGCACTCGACGTCACCGGCTTCAGGAGGCGCTGAACTTGCTTCTGTCATTCCTAGTACCGTGTCTCTCTCCTTTACGTCTTTGCCGAAACTTGACATGTCCCTGATCACGCTGGAAAGGCTTCAAACTCAGACTTGTCAAGTTGTCGTCTTCCTTGAATTTCTCGCACTCTCTATCACGAACATCCCTATCCGGTGTGTCAGCCATTGTCACAGCGACAAGACTCCGTGTCTAAGAGGCAGCCTAGCAGATACATACTCTTGGTCAGAGCAGTCGACTGTTACCGGCCCTTGTCTCGGGTAGGTACTAGTAGAACGCCCCGAGACTGCGCAATGTCACCAAAAATGGATCTCTCAGATGACTCTGATTTCTACGGTACACCCACCCAGACCAAAAAGAGCTAAGCAATAGTTCCCTAACGTTCCAGCAGGCGACGACGAGACCGTTCTCGGACTCCATCGCCGCGTCGATGACTTCGACGCCGAAGCCTGGATCCTCCAGCACCAAGAAACCCCAGGTCGACCGCTGCCTCATAAAAGCGCCGTTGTCGACTTGTCCCATCTACACAACCCCTACGCGGGAGTCCACTACGCCTGGCAGCTGACCGAGACGGTGGATGAATTCCTCAGTCGTCTGCCCCCCAAAACAACGGACCAGACGGAAGACATTCCCTGGATCTTCATATGCAACCCGTTCATTCCACGAGTAGAGAAGGCCCTGGCCGAGAGCCAGGCCAGCAAGGGAAATGAGAACGAGGCGCCGGAAGAATCGGGCAGCCGGACCAAGCTTGTCATCGAGGGTGGAATGGAGCGGCTCTCGCTCGTCACCAGCTTTATCGAGGGTATGAAAAAGGCTCCAAAACCGGTGTCCATGCAAGAGCGCGAGATCGCCAAGGAGAAAAAGAGGGCCACCCAAGACATATTGACGCTGGCCCACGGCGGCAAAGTCCGAGCAGGCAAGGTATGGCGGCTCTGGGCTACAAGACAAGACATCGACAGCTGACTGATCAATTTAGTGGATGTTGTTTTGTCCTCCCGCCGAGGTCGATGATGTGTGGGAGATTGTGGCCAAGGCCACGGCCAAAAACGAACTCGGCATCGCTGCAAAAGTCGCTCCACGGCCGGCCAACGACGATCCACGGAAGGACCGCATCGTCTGCGTGTATACTAGCGACTTTGGGGACAAAACCGACGTGGGACGGGTTCTCCAGAAGCTCCGAGAGCTCAGGCTGGTCGAGGCCCGAGGGCGACCGATCTATTACAAGCCAGGTAAGTTGACCAGAGTGTCGTCCTCAGTAGGCTTGCCTGACAGTCGCAGATGTGTTCACATACCTGGGGATAGCGTATGGAAACCCTTGGGGTTTAAAAGCGTCCATCTATAGTTCCCTTGACATCTTTCAAGGTTGAAGACGAGATGACGCAACGAAGTCACTTGTAGTAGTTGGACAACAGGATGACTAGAAGGCTTGCCAAAGGGGACATGGCGCATTATGATACTGATGAGATGTCTAAGAGAACACTGTATGTATCAAGACAAAATGATCCGATTCGTAACTCTCCGTCCTTGTTAATGATAAGATATGCCGGAATTAGCACAATATATCCACGAGTGGCTTATATCGGGGTGGGTATCACATGAACTCAAATAGCAACACAACCACGTGTTTGTGACAAGAGCCGTTTTTTTGGCTTTGCCGTTGGTTTTAACGCAGACTTAGATACATCATAGGACGAGCTTCGCTAGCATCAAAGCTAGACTGGACCGACGTGGGTTGGGCCCTCCATCATGTGCGCTCTGATAAGAGGCTCGGAGATTTTGCTACGAGGTGATGTTCATGGTATTAGTTAAATGAACTAACAGTTGGTTTGACCCCCAATCTCCGA
Organism: Neonectria magnoliae; assembly: GCA_037954305.1. Classification (NCBI taxonomy): domain Eukaryota; kingdom Fungi; phylum Ascomycota; class Sordariomycetes; order Hypocreales; family Nectriaceae; genus Neonectria; species Neonectria magnoliae. Next base: position 133,061 of record JAZAVK010000038.1, read on the forward strand.
GGTTCAACGTATAGATGGACTCAGAACTGGAGATAGGACCCCCCCTACCCTACTCACGGTCAATGTTTATGCTTTCAATTATCATAAAACACTCAGCAAAACTCCCTCGTCACCGCCTAGTCCTTCCCTTCGCCCATAGAACTTAGTTGCTACATCCTGATTGCCACTGCGAATCTCAAGTAAACCCGCAAAACTCCACCCCTTCCCCGAAAAAGGGTATACAAACAACGGTAAAATATGAAGATAATATACAAACAACGCCAATCCCAGTAATATAGGGGCCTGGTGGTCGACGTTTCGTCTCTAGTCGCTCATCATGTCGCACGCTTGTGATTCGGTGATACCCGCTGTGAAATCCCATAACCCAATCCATATCCATAATTCGCCAGTTCCAAACCCATTGTGGTTTAAAAGAAAAAACCCGCATTCGCACCGAAAAATTAGGCCACCTGCCCGTCAAAGGCCGGGTCGGCGTCCAGGTCAAGGACCTTGAGAGGCAGAACCAAGCGATAGGCGCTGTTGCCGTTGAGGTAGTATCGGTGCAGCTTCTTAGAGCGGAGGAACCCAAGCTGCTCATACAGGCGCATGGCGGGGAGATTGGTCTCCTCGGTCTCGAGGACAATCTCGTCGGCGTTGCGTTTTGCCATTGCATCGAGGGCCTTCTTAACGAGAGCGGTAGCGATACCGTGACCACGGAAATCGGAGGCGACGGCCAACATGGCTATATAACCGCGGCGGGTAGGGTTGGAATGTGATGCATGGACTTCCAACTTGCAGATGATGACGCCAATGAGGGAAGAGTCTGCCGGGTGCAGGGCCTGATGCAGTGTGAGCGAGTGAGTGGGTGAGTGAGCGAGTATATGAGAGGGAAGGCCGCAGAAGGAAACGAACCATGAAGCAAAGGTGTGCCCATTGGCACAGAAAGTAGCGATAGACATAGATGCTGTACGGCTCGCTCAGGTCCTTGGAGATCAGGGCGCGGATGGCAGGTAGATACTCGGCCTCGAGGGCGTGTTCGTACTGAACGTAGCGCAGGTCGCCGGGCAAGTTGTCGCTTTTGGTAACGTCCATGGCAGGTGGGATTTAGCCAGAGCTGAAGGTTTGGCAAGCTGAACAGTGTGGGGTGCGGGTTTCGGCTGTTGTTGTTCTTTTTGAGGTTGAGGTTGGGGATGAAGTGGTTAAGACCTGGGAGTTTCCTGCTGAGAGTGAGACGGTGGGGGAGACGGGCAGATACGTGGGGTAGAGGCAGTTGATCCGGACCGGGACCGACAGAGAGGGTTTCCAAGAAAGAAGTTGGGGTTGATATATTGCGGAGGGCGACGTGTTGGTGTTTGGGAGACCGGTATGACTGACGCCGGGGATGTGGTGGCGATTTCCTCTTCCCCTTCCTCACCTGCAGGATGCGGCCGGTCGCGTCCAATGCTCTGGTGTCAGGAAGGGCAGGAGCATGCAGTGGCGCCCACTCTACCGTGCTGTGCCTTGAGGTTAGGGCCAGACAGGTTGCCGGAGCCGGATGTTGGGCGGACGAGCCCGCAGCGTGGAAGAGAGCTGGCGCTCTCAGTGGCGGGGTTAATTACCAGCGATTGCGGCGGGTGTGGGGGTCGCCATCTCTCAGCTATCCGCTAGGCTGGAGCCAATGGGCAGATAGGGCGTTTTAGTGAGGTGGGCTTGAGGCTTCAGGGTTGCATCCCAGGGCTCTTGGGGGAAACGAAGAGTGGGCTGAAGCTGGACATGTGACATCCTGACGAGCCGGCGAGCGGCATTGACGGATCTCTCTGGGCGTCAGGCCGCATCCACTTCCGCACTCACTTCCACGCCGCCACGCTTCCAGCTTGCACACCCAAGCAAGCCAAGGCGCACGAGCCCGTGCTTGAGCCTTTGACGTCAGGTGCCTGCCTATCAGGTACGAGTAGCATGTCTCTGGCTGGGCTGAGGCGGAAGGAAAAGGCATCCGAGTTCGTTGAGCTGCAAGATTGCTTCGGTGTCTCGTGCACCCACCCTGGCCATCATGCTGCTGCGCCCATAGCTTGTGAGCTTCGGTCGTTTCGGGACCTTGGAAAGCGCCGACGTCTCAACCACGCACTGCTATTAAACAACACGTACCCGTTTCCTCATTCTTCGGCCTGGCCCCTACAGCCCGAAACCCCGAGAATCCTTAATCACGGAGGATATTTATCTACCGCAGATCCCGCCTGGCCGCTCTGCGGGACCCGGTTTTCTGTTGCGTTTCGGCGTCATAGGTGGTCCCAGCTGCAGCTCACATCCAGCCTCTAGGGTCTTTCTTCCACCTCGCTCGGTCCTGTCCCAACATTCCTATTACAATCTTCTGCCTCCCATCGCCGTCCCTAAAGGCTTCCAGCGCGCCCCTCGAGGCCCTCTCCCGTAATTCTACGCCATGGAAACCACGGTTCGACGCCGCAATGTCCCCGAGACCAGATCCGAGACCAGGACCAAAACAGAGACCAAGGTGGTCGACCCAGATGAAGCCTCAATCGAGGAAAGCACTGGCGACGAGACCGTCACTCACGTCCATGTCGTCGAACACACCCACAAGACCCGGAAACGCCGGAATACTTTGATCTTCCTGCTGGGCATTCTCTTTGGCCTCATCGCCGCCGGCTTCTTCGCCTCGAGCAACGACTTGATCGATCTTCCCGAGTTTTCCGATCTCTCCATGGACAAGGTTCTGGACGCCTTGCCCGCCGGTCTCGTCAAAGATATGCGCGATCTGATCCAGGGCGAGCGGGAAGTTTCGGAAGCCTCCGAGTCATTTTCTGTCGGAATCAAAGCTCGCGCCGAGGGCCTCGAGGCTCACCACCCCATGATCATGATCCCCGGCGTCATCTCCACCGGTCTCGAATCTTGGGGAACCGCCAACATCTCCCGAGCGTACTTCAGAAAGAGGCTTTGGGGAAGCTGGACCATGATGAGAGCCCTCGTTTTGGACAAGGAAGTTTGGAAGCGGCACGTCATGCTGGACAAACGCACCGGCCTCGATCCTCCCATGCTTAAGCTGAGGGCTGCCCAGGGGTTTGATGCAACCGACTTCTTCGTCACAGGATACTGGATCTGGAACAAAATATTCGAGAACTTGGCATCCATCGGCTACGACCCCACCAACTCGTTCACCGCTGCCTACGACTGGCGACTATCATACTCAAATCTCGAGCTCCGGGATCAGTATTTCAGCCGACTCAAGTCATACATCGAGACTGGCGTTTCTACCAGTGGTAAAAAAGCAGTTTTAGCATCGCACAGCATGGGTAGCCAGGTCCTTTACTACTTCTTCCAATGGGTGGAATCTGACCAAGGTGGCCGTGGTGGCTCCGACTGGGTCGAGCGTCACGTCGATTCATGGATCAACATTAGCGGCTGCATGCTCGGCGCGGTTAAGGATCTTACGGCGGTTCTGTCTGGTGAGATGCGCGATACGGCCCAGCTGAATCCCTTTGCCATCTACGGACTTGAGAAGTTCCTCGGAAAGGAAGAGAGAACCGAAATTTTCCGCGCTATGCCCGGCCTATCGTCGATGCTTCCCATCGGAGGCAATGCTGTTTGGGGTGATCTGAAGTCGGCCCCGGATGACCAGCCTGGCCAGAACTTCACCTATGGGTCCCTTTTGAACTTCAGGGTTGGCGCAAACTGGACGACCCCGGACCGCAACCTGACCGTCGATGATTCGATGGAGTATCTCTTCAATACCACTGAAGATTGGTACCAAGACATGCTCAGGGGTAGCTACTCCCGCGGCGTCGCGCACACTGCGGCCGAGGTCGAGGCCAACAGGAAAGACCCCAGGAAATGGATCAACCCTCTCGAGACCAGGCTGCCCCTCGCACCAAGCCTGAAGATTCTCTGCTTCTACGGGGTTGGAAAGCCAACAGAGCGAGCGTACTACTATCGCTCGCCTGACTCGCCAACGGCATCATACCTCAACATAACCATCGACACAGGCTACGTCGAGGGGGCAGTCGACCACGGCGTCATCCTGGGTGAGGGCGACGGCACCGTGAATCTCATCAGCACGGGCTACATGTGTAATCGCGGTTGGAATATGAAGCGATATAACCCGGCCGGCGTCAAAGTGACGGTTGTGGAGATGCCGCATGAACCGGACAGGTTCAACCCTCGAGGAGGGCCTCGAACGGCCGACCACGTTGATATTCTAGGGCGTCACAACCTCAATGAGCTCCTGCTCAGGGTGGCGGCGGGCAAAGGGGACACCATCATGGACTACGTCGTCAGCAACATCAACGACTACGCCGACAAGGTCAAGATATACGACGAGGAAGAGGGGGGCTCATAGAGCGAGGTCCTGCTCGGAGGCTTGTTCGGGTGCATTGGGCTGGGCTTATTAGGAAACGGGGTTTGGCGTTTGGGCATGTGCATCAAGAAGAAAGGGCCGGAATTTGTGGTTTGTGGCGCGATACCCTCGTATGCGTTGAGAGCAAGGATAGAATATGAGAGAGTTCTCGAGGACTGAGTTTCTGGTTTGCGTGCTTTCCACGACTGCTTGTTTAGCACAGCTCTTTTGGCTGCAATTATTAGATGATAATGAAAGATGGATGGATGACCTGACCTGATGACTTCCATGCCCGACATGTGACTACTGACTGCCGCAGCTGTTGTAATCTGGAGTCTGCAATCCGTAATTCTAGGTTCAATACGTAGACTACGTTCCCTTGCGTTCCAATTCCTCCTAGTTTCAGCTTGAGTAGTGACCGATGTCGCGGCTGATCGGCCCGGTCTTGGTGGAATAACAAGCCCATGTTAAAGCGTCCACCGGACACGGCACGCCCACTTTCACCTCAAGTCAGTACGAAGTAAGTACCAGTTTGGCCACATTCTCGACGACCCCGCCACTCCACACGCTCGCTCGCTCACTCCACTAACAACTCGCAACTTGCAACAAACAACCTTGCAACCTGGCACCTGCGAGTTCGACTCCTCTAAAACTCTCCAACTCCCGCTCCATTGTTGGAGATGACCTCTGCCTCTGCCAACCACTGTCAGCCGGCTCGTCATCTCCTCGATCATCTCTAGAGCATATTTCGCGAGGCCCACGCACGACCCGATGCCGTCGCGGCCTCGCAGCCATAGAACCGAGCATCATGGCGGATTTCGACGACGCTGCCCTCTCTCCTGAGGACGAGGAGCAGCTGTGGGCTGGTGGGTTGGCTCGGCGACGCCGCAGTCGCACAACTCTACAATGTCGGCGAGGACTAACACGACAGGCCGATAGAGCTCGACCGATGCGTCTCGACCCATTGCGATAGCCACGAGACCATCGACGATGCCCTCCGCTCCTGGCTCGACCTTGCCACGCAGCTCCGCGATCGCTTACCCGACTCCGAAGACGACATTGCCACCTGCGCCCGCATGCTCCTCGCCAGCGACATCTTCTGCTCCAACAAGGAATACGTCCGCACCCAGATCATATACAGCCTGCTCCAAGAGGACGAGACGGGGCCGCTACATGCCATCACCTGCTTCCTGTTGCTCGACGGCTTCCAGGATGAGACCACATTTCCCCGCATGGTCGGCGAGGCTTGCTTCCCCCGGCTGCTGGAGCTGATCAACGGTCGCCAGCACATTGATCCGCGCCTTCATCGCCACCTGTTGCACCTCATGTACGAGATGTCGCGTATCGAGCGGTTGCGGGTGGAGGACCTGGTGCAGGTTGATGATGCCTTTGTCTATTACCTGTTCTGTCTTATCGAAGAGCTATCCGACGACGCGCATGACCCGTACCACTATCCAACCATCAGGGTCTTGGTGAGAATCTCGTTTCGTGTGAACGCGCTGTTGATGCTAACGCCACTGACAGCTCGTCCTTAATGAGCAGTATATGCTCGCGTCAACTGACTCCGTTCCCGATCCATCATCTCCCAACTCGTCCCCAAATTCGCCCCTAACAAATAGAATTGTCAAGTGCCTCAGTATCCATGGGCCCTCGTTTCGGACGTTTGGGGAGAACATTATCTTACTGTTGAATCGTGAGACTGAGACGTCTCTCCAGCTGCTCATTCTCAAGCTTCTGTATTTGCTCTTCACGAACAGGGCGACATATGAATACTTTTACACAAACGATCTGAGGGTCCTTTTGGATGTCATCATCCGCAATTTGATGGACCTCCCCGACGAGAAAATGTCCCTCAGACACACCTACCTCCGAGTGCTATACCCGTTGCTCGCACACACGCAGCTCAGCCAACCACCATACTACAAGCAAGACGAGATTTTTCGAGTACTTAATGTCTACCGAGGCTCGCAAAACGCGCACTTTGCCCCTGCCGATGAGACGACGCTGCGTCTAGTTGAGCGGGTGGCCAAGGTGAAGTGGGTGGAGGAGGCAGGCCAGGGCAGCCCCAGCAGCCCCAGGTCAGGCGAGGCCGAGGTGGCGCGCAAAATCTTAGGCATTAGCCTGTCGCACTCCGAGAGCTCGAGTAGTATCAGCGTCGGGGACGTCGCGGCTGTGATGGAGAAGCCCGGAGTCCAGACGCCGAGCCGGGCCGGAGAGGCGGACGCGGACGGCGATGACACTGAAGCATCGGAGGAGGGCGTAACTATGGCCGTCAGGGCTAAGAAGCCTTTGCCTGCAGTGCCCAAGCACCGTCACGGAGTTCCCTTTGCGCCGGCCGCAAGGCTGCACATGAATGGAGGACCGAAGAAGACGCCTCCCAAAGCACCGCCGCCGAGACGATTTGGTAGAATGAAGACGGTCGAACACCCTCCCGCGGACCCTATCAGGGATACGGCCCCAGAGCAGGAAGCTTGATTCGAAAAGTTATCTTCACGATTATCATTCTATACCCCAAGACAAAAACATAGGGTGGAGGGGGACTTCGGTAATTTCAGATTGGGATCACAAACCGACAGAGGCCGGATTGAGACGGCGGACAAGCGAAGACATCTAATAGTGCTGAGCACCGTTGTCATCGCTAACGAGATATGGTTTCACAGGCGTTGTGGAGCTTTCAGTTGGGCACAGAGCATTGGGCAGGCGTTCAAAGTGGTTTGGGAGATTGCAGAGCGACGGGAGGCCTCATCAATTGTTGTCAAGTATCGCCCGTCAACAGGATAGCCATGTATACAATTTCCGTACGGGGCGGTTGGGTGGAAAGGGTACGCATCTGATGTTCGACAGCATATGCAGCATGTGCAGCATGTGCAGCATGCGTGTAATGACAGCATCGCGGCGGAGGGCACAGCTTGTTACGCGGTAGCACAGGCGTTACGTTCTTTATGAGTCTGACGTTTGGTGGGTTGATTAACTAGGTAGACTAACTTATTAGGTATGTAGTCTATTGTTATGGGCAAGGCAGCGCAGATAGCAACGGCTCGATAGAGTAGGATCAACTGCTTTGGGTGGGGGAATAAAAGTCGGGCCTCAGGCAGTATTAAACTAGATTGAAGGTCGATCCTGGCCGATTTTCCTCTGATCCAAGACATGGGAACAAAATGGTGAAGTCACAGCATCCCTTGGCAGTTGCAAAAGATGCGCAGATGTCTCCTTGGCGTCCAAATTGGCAGACCACTGACGAATCGGAGAACGCCCGCCCAGCCGGATCCGGCTCACCCAGGTGACGACTAAGTTAATCTACGTACCAGAAGTGGACACAGAGAGGAAGCAAATGACGCTGCGTAATGTACAGTAAGTACGGGTGTTAGCGGGTGTGAATTGGAGACACAGAGCGCGCAGCGAGCTAAAACATGCATTCAAAACAACAAGCCCACTTTCGCAGCGCAGATCTGGGGAGGCGGCGATGCCGAGACCCTGAACGTCTGACAGACCCTTGTGCACATCGTGGCGGAGCAAGTCAGGGAAAAAAGAAGAAAGAAAAAAAATGTTCTGCCGGCGGATGACGATCGTCGGCAGCAAGGAGATGAAGGCATCGCCAGAGGGCACGGGAGCGAGAAGCGCCGAGGGCGGGGGGGGGCGAGAGACGAACGTGTGGGTGGCGTCCAGTGTCGACGTCATCGGTTGGGATGGAGTGTGGTGGGGAACAATGGGCGGCTGCAGTTGGTGGGGAGGAGGTACGTAGTTGGACTTGGGATGGGACTTGGGACAGTTCGTCTTGGGCTAGGGATTCGAGGATTGTGGGAGCTTGGAAGCTGAGTTTGTGGAAATGTCAAGGTATAGTCAAAGTACCTGCAGGTACCAGGCCGCTTCTTGACCTCATTGAAGCTGCGACGATGAGCCCATTTTGGTGTAGGTGAATGGAAGTGAGACCTCCAAGGACCGGTGCTTTGATTGACAGACAGACAGACTAACCGACTAACCGACTGAAATGGCAAACTGAACTTTAGCGTACGCAATGCTTTCCAGTAGGTAATGATTCCTCCCACTTCATCATCGTCATCACTACTCTAGATATCTCCCTTCTCTCTGCTTCTACTCAGGGCAGACGCCAAAGCATCCCATCCATCTTGTCCCGTTCATCCAGAGAGACAGATCTGCGAGGCAACGGAGAACAGCGTCTCGGGCCAGACAAACCTACACCCTTCACCCGGCAATTACCTAAAGATTCCATTCTCCAAGTTCCTTTGGGGGCTTTCGCGCTAGCTCTAGCAGTGGAGCTGCCTCCGTCTTAGCGCTGTTCGTCACAGAGAACCATCCCCGTGTACCTCCCTACAAGCAGCGACGTACGTTAGTACGCTGGGTGCGCCCATTGCGTCAACACCATCGCCCCGTAACCTGCAAGTTTACCCTCCCACCTCCGACTGAATCTTGGTTGCGCACGTCTAGCTCGCCCAGCAACCTACTCCAAAGACGACGCCCTTCCCCCCTCCTTCTTCCACCCCTCTCGCTCTCAAGTCCACTAACAAGTTACTCCTCTGTGCATCCATTCAGCATCCGTACGGTACATCCTCCTCGCCCATCACCGACTCTGCCAGAACCCTCCCGTCTCCTACTCGCCCGCTAGCTGCCCAGCGGGAGGCATAAGTTGTAGCGCCACCTCCGCCATGGATCTTCCTCCGTCACAGTCCCAGTCACAGTCGCAGTCCCAGGCTCAGGCGCAGGCTCAGTCTCTCCCTCACCAATCTCTCCCTCTTCACCATCCTTCGTCCGCTCCTCAAAACTCCTACTACCCCAACTCCTATCCCGCTCACACTCCCTCCCCCGCCTCGTCCTCCGCCATCGATTACCAGCGCAACACCGCCGCAACTACCGCCGCCAACACTGCCGCCAACACCAACTCCAACTCCCGCGCCCGCTACGACGACGACACCAACATCGCCAATAGCTACCGCAGCTCCATCGCCGTGCCCCAGCCGCAATACCCCGAGCCGGTCGGTCGCTTCACCGAGGAATGGGGCGCCTCCCAACGCGGCTCCTCCATTGTTGAAGGCCACCACAGCTCCGGCGCCAGCATGCAGCGCTCCGCCTCGGTCCACAGCTTCAGCGCGAGCGACGACCAACAGCTGCCCGCTCGCAGCAACACGCTCAAAAAGAAGAATTCCCTGCGTCGCAATGGAAGTCTCAAGCGCAGCAACAGCCGTCGTAGTATGAGGGCCGGCAGCGTCAAGAGCCTCGCTCTGCAGTCTACCTCAGACCCCGACGAAGCGCACAGCGCTTTCCACTGCCCTGTCCCGACTTCTGGAAACCCGACAGAAGTCCTCACCACCCGTTTCCAGGGTACGATTTCTCCCCCCTCAATATCACAGTTGTACCGCCCCTACCTCCTAATTCGACTCGCTAACACTCCCGTGTCTATTTAAGGCTGGAGAAAGGTCCTCAAGGACCTCATTGCTTACTTCCGGGAGATCCAATCTCATTACGAGCACCGCTCCAAGTCTCTCCTCAAGCTCGCCAATGTCTCAAACAACATATCCGCCCCGCCTGGCTTCCTCACCACCGCTGGCATCGATGACGCGCTCCAGTTTCTCCGCACCTACAACAAGAATGCCATTCTCGAGGCCAACAAAGCTAAGGAAATTGAAGAGGATGTCATTCTTGCTCTCACTGGTCTGAGGAGCGACTTGCAGCAAAAAATCAAGGAAATCAAGAACCTCTCAGGTGATTTCAAGAACTCGGTCGACAAGGAGATGGACAACACCCGGAAATCAGTTAGAACTCTGGGCGACGTCCTGGGAAGGAATGAGCTCGACGAGTCTCTGACCACCGGCAAACAAGATCCTTACCTGCTTCGATTAGCCGTCGACCGACAAGTCGAGCGCCAGATTGATGAGGAGAACTATCTTCACCAGGTACGCACACTTCCATCTTCCCCTAGTCTATTGAACAGCCCGCCTCTAACTCAACTCAGGCATATCTGAATTTGGAAAACTCGGGGCGAGAGCTGGAATCCATTGTCGTCGGGGAAATCCAGAAGGCATACAATGCCTACGCTGGAATTCTCAAGCGCGAGGCTGACAATGCTTACAATGTCATTGGAGACCTCCGAGAGGGGCCTATTTCAATGCCCAAGGATCAAGAATGGATTCATTTTGTGACCCACGACAACCAATTTGTAGACCCTACCATCCCTCTCAGATCTGCCAATCAGATTCATTACCCCGGTCAGGACCATGAAGCCTCGCAAGAGATTCGCGCAGGGTTGCTGGAGCGCAAGAGCAAATACCTAAAGAGCTACACGGCTGGCTGGTAAGTCGTTCCTTGTTTGCTGTCGCCCGTCTTTGCTGATCTCTTCTCACAAGGTACGTTCTCTCCGCCACCCATCTCCACGAATTCAAGTCAGCGGACAAGGTGCAAGCACCTGTCATGTCGCTGTATTTGCCAGAGCAAAAGCTAGGATCTCACTCGAACGAAGGGGGCTCGTCAAACAAGTTCATTCTCAAGGGACGACAGACAGGCTCCATGCACCGCGGACACACTTGGGTATTCCGCGCCGAAAGCCACGACACCATGATGGCCTGGTACGAGGATATCAAGGCCCTTACCGAGAAGACCCCCGAGGAGCGCAACCAGTTCGTACGTAGCCATTCGCGGAGCTTGAGCAGGTCATCGCGACGATCCGTTAGCAGCGACGGCGACGGACTGCTCGACGACGAGGACGAAGAACCCTTCTCGGCCGAGAGCCAGGTCAACGTCAACCCAGGATTTAGGCCGCAGGACACGACACCCCGGCGATCATCCCAAGCAGGTGGGCGGTTCCCATCTGATATCCAAGTCAATGCGCAACGTGGCTTACAGGCCTCTCACTCGCCTTCTAGTGTAAGCTCCGGTTTCCAGGACCATCGGACGGACCCCGTGGCACTGGCTGCCACAGGCACTCTGCCCATGTCGCCCATCGGAGGCAACGGACAGGACCAGGACAACCACCTGGGATACGGAAGTACCGAAAGAACCCCCATGGACGAGGTTCCTTCGCACGCCGCCATTGCCAACCAGAAGGCGCATTACGACGGCGTGAACCCGTACACGAGCGAACCCATCCAGCAGATGGAACCTACCCAGCCGCGGGAGCCTGTCCAACCGCGGGAGCAAGACCCTGTCCAACAATACCAGAACAACCAGTATTTCGTCCCCGTGGTTGCCCCACAGGAGAGGCAGGAGCCCCATACCGATTTTACCAACCCCCAGGGCCAGCAGGATCTTTCGTACAACATGGTGCAGGACACTCAGACGTCCCATCGATACGACGATGTAATTGCCGCGGAGCAATCCAACAACAGACCCTACGAGAACCACCAGGCCAACGGCGATGTCGGGGGAAAGACTGTGAACGTGCTAGCGGTCGACGGCGAGGGATTCCCCAACCTCGGTGGTCCCTTTCAGGCACCTGAGGCTGTGTCTGTCTCCGAGCGCGATTCGTTGATGGGCGATACTGAAGAGGAGGACATCAGGCTGGTACGACCGATATCCCAGAACGCTAGAACAGAGAGTGTTCAAACAATCTCCAACCTACATGTCCCCGGCGGGTACCCTAAGGGCACTCCCATTTAAGATACCTTGACGGGCAATGGGTTCTCCTTTGTACATCCAATATCCCGCTATTCCCTTTTTTTTCTCTTTCTCATTCCCATGTATATACGGCGGAGGAGTAGTGACTCAAAACCAGATTCAGGAGACTGCCAGGAGTCAGCAGGGCGTTTGCTATGAGACAGTGGTGCGTTAAATATCTCTCGTTAAGTTTTCATTTGGATACCAATTCTCCCCCCGCTTCCGTGTATCGCTTTGACTATCTTGCCTACCTGCCTAACTTACTTGGAGCTCGTGATGCGGTGTGTTGCGATTCGACATCTCCCTGATAGCTATCTGATGCCACGTGACTCTTGGGAGATGACTACAACGGTCTGCTTGGCTCTTCACCTTGGTCTGGTCGGGGACCATCATTCCGAACCACCACAGCGATCCAGGGATACGCCCTGTTTCAATACGGCATGCTCGCGGGGCTCACGGATATCGAAATGCAGCCGCGGGTCAGAATGGGCCAGGGAGGGCCGTGAAGGCAATGCTTATTCGTGGAATAGGGACACACGGTGGTACTAACACGACAACTACAGTTTAGCGGCCTCCGAGTCGGGGCAACAGAAAAGCCTAGACCTTCAGCTCTCCAGCCCTTGATTCAGCCTTGAGGCACACGGCTCGTTGCGAAGGTCGGATCTGGAAACACTTAAATACGCATCCGGCGCCTGTGTGGCATGCCAGGCGATGGACTCATCCTGACCACTCTGCCATCCTGTGGTTGAGCCTGACTTGAGAGATTGACCGCACTGGAAAACAACGAAGCTATCTTGGGGTCTTAGGAGTGTTGTCGCCATGCATGGAGAGTACTTCCCGCCTCCAGTTGCCACAGTGCGACGGCAAGGACGTGGAATCCAACTCCCGCAGTTGGTACCTAGCTCGCCGCAAGATCGAAAAAAATGCATGTTTGCGAGGCCTGTTATCTCGACAAGTTGGCTCTGACCCGGTTTGGGGACGAGTTCGAGCGACACGTACCGGCGACGGGCTTTGACGCCTTTTTGGAACGGCTCGGGCAGCGGTGGACCTGCAATCTGGCAAACGGAGTGATCTCGATGACGGTTGCTCTGGACGCGGCCATTTACCAAAGGGACTTCAATGTCTTTTGGCAGGCCGCCGAGGTTATAACCGGCATCGTTCCCTGCACAGAGAAAGGCATCATTCGCGGTAACTGGTGGACAGTACGCGGTGGCTGCGATGGTTTGAACGTGTGCGAGGCGTGTCACGCGGGCATCCTGCAGGCGACGGGGATTGCCCAGTTCTTCGAGCCGGTACAGCGGGATCGCGACGCGACGATTGTGTGCAGCTTCTGCACAGCGAGCCCGCGATTCGGCCAGTTCATCAGTAAGTATGCCGAGGCGATCGACCGCAGTGTTTTCAGCTATTACACGGACTGCGTCAAGGAGTTGGCAGGAGTGCCGACTTGCCCAGGCATCAAGTCCCGTGCGAAGTCGAAGTGGTGGGGGTATCCAGAGGCGCTGTGCTGTCAGGACTGCTACATGACCTTCGTGAAGGACACGTCTTTCGGTGATTTGGTTCCCGTGAAGGAGGAGTACGACGAACGTGCCATGTGCTGTCAGATGTGGTCGCCCCGGATGCGCAACAGGTGGCTCGAGGTTTGCGCGGCGGGCAAGCCCGGGGATGCCCAGTCCGAAGCGGTACTGAAGGAGTTCCGGGAGTTCGGCACACGGCGGATGCAGGTATATAACGCGACGGTGCCGCAGATAGAGCTCATACAGGAGATGAGGGAGTTGAAGATGATGAACGCCATGCACCAGGGCATGTTGAGCGTCATGTATTCGGGCATGAACGGCTTCGCATCAGTGGCGGGCACGACAGACGGTAACTTGCACGGCAACAGTTCACTGGGCTGGTACGAGACGGAGAACGGGGCCACGGGCGCGCAGATGTTAAACAACATGCAGTCGGGCATGGCGGATGCGAACCGAGCAGACGAATGGGTGCAGATGGCACAGCTTCAGGCGATGTGGAACGAGGTGGAGTGATTCTTGTGGTGTTTTCTTCTTCTTCATATTTGATGAGAGCTGGTTTGGCTGTGTAGTGATTAGGTATGAACAGACATGGTTCGCTCGAATATCCAGCGAGTTGATTCAGTGCACGAAGCATTCCATGGTTCCTGGTGATGGTTTGATGGAGTTGAGTAAAGACACACCAGCGGCACCCAACCAGGTCGGTCCTTTATTATGTAAGCAGTTATGTGCTGACAACTGCCCCACCAGCGGACCAGCCACCCTCTCCCGTCGCCCCCACCCATCACCCACCTTCCTATACCGCCAAATAGTTCTTCCGCTCCAAAACTCCGCCGGCCAATCGGAGCCCGCAGAAGCTCACCCAGACCCAGCACCTTGCCTCCGTGTCGAGCAGCCTCCGAAAATTTCACACAAAAAAGTTCGACACCAGAACGAACGAACGACGGGTCTTCACTTTTGCCGCGACTACCCCGAAGACTCCAGCAATTGGCCATAGGAACCCGAAGTCGCAAAAGTCCAAGATCCCTTCGGACTTGAGAAAAGCGTACTCGCTCTCTCTTTCTCCCCTTAGCAAACTATGTCTTTCCGAGGCGCTCCCCGTGGCCGTGGCGGCTTTGGCGGTCGAGGCGGTGGTAGGTTTCTTTTCTCTCTCTCGCTCTGACCTCTTTTCCTGCCTCGCGACGGCGTAGGTGAAGGGCAGCTCCGCAGGGTTATCGAGGCTATAAGCGCCAATTGACTTGCTTGCGACGTGTGTATTGCGGGAATTGGGTTACTGATTCGATGCGTGTTCCAGGCCGTGGAGGAGGTTTCCAGCAGCGAGACTTGGGCCCGCCTGCTCAGATTCTTGGTACGTCTCTCTTCTCCGCCTCCCTCCCTCTCTCGTCCCATCTCTCTGGGGGACTGCAGCCTCAAGCAAGACACGCCTTCTAACCGCCGGGTCCACAGAGCTGGGCAAGTTCATGCACGCGTGCGAGGGCGAGATGGTCTGCGAGTCCATCAACCCCAAGATCCCCCACTTCAACGCCCAGATCTTCCTCGAGAACAAGACGGCCGTCGGCAAGGTCGACGAGGTCCTCGGCCCCATCAACCAGGTCTTCTTCACCATCAAGCCCACCGAGGGCATCCAGGCCACGTCCTTCAAGGAGGGCGACAAGTTCTTCATCGGCTCCGAGAAGCTCCTGCCCCTCGACAAGTTCCTGCCTAAGCCCAAGCCCCCGCCTGGTGCCCCCAAGCTCAAGCGCGCCGGCGGCAGCCGCGGCGGTCCCCGTGGTGGCGGCCGAGGTGGCTTCGGCGCTCGCGGCGGTGGTCGTGGAGGTCCCCGCGGCGGTGGTGGTTTCTCCCGTGGTGGCAGCGGTTTCGGAGGAGGTCGCGGCGGTGGTGGCCGTGGCGGCGGTGGTTTCTCTCGTGGCGGCGGCGGTGGTGGTTTCTCGCGAGGCGGTAGCGGCGGCCGGGGACGCGGCGGCTTCAGCAGAGGCGGCCGGTTTTAATGCCGAGACGACGACGATGGACGAGAAAAGACCGGGGTACGACTACACTTGTTCAAAAAGAAATCTGGGGTTTTCTGGCGTTTAACGGTGGCTTGTGCTTTGGTTGTTCTTTTTTCCGTCCCTCACCCTGGGCCTGATATCCGATCCTGCGCTATGGTACGGTATTGGAGTTTGTACAGATACAATGGATACGTGGATCGAGGAGAGAAGTATAAAAAAAAGAGTGCCCTTTTCTATACTTCCTCCCGTCTCTGTAACTCTCTTTCATTTTGAACGACGTATTATTCGTTCTGTCAATGCCGTGACATGCTGACCAACCTCCTCTGGGGTATATGACCAACTAAACATGCAACCAGCCGCCTCTGCGGATATTTATTTGTACACCATTTTGGAGCCATCTCAACGCCGAATAAAAGCAACACAAAGGAGACCCAGACCCAAGACGACACTCAGCCCACTCAGACCCAAGCCAAAATACTGCGCTGCACGATAGCCTTCAAGAATAGTTGCCCCCTTGTTCAGGATTTCCATCTCCACAACGCCCGCCATCCCGAGGCTGACCGCGAGGGCATAAGCTGTCGTAGTCCCGGTAAGCCCACCTGCAAGGCCTTGATACCCCTGGGGTAGGCTTCGGCCAAGGACGGCAATAGTGGCGGGGATGGACATGACGATGCCGGCCGGCATGATAAGAATGCTGAAGAACGAGTTGAACCAGTACGACTGCTTCTCAGGCGTCGTGGTCATGAGAACGGAGCTGACGAGAACAGCAGTCGATGAAACCACCAAGGCTCCGTGCGGTGCCAGCTTTTTGTTCATAAGATAACTGCCCACGATGGCCGTGATCACGCCCATCACCAGGAATGAAACGAACCCAGCGCTCAAGCAGAGGGCATTCCAATCTCGAAAAGTCTCCAGGAACTGAACGAGATACCAGGCCCACACACCAAAACCGGCCCAGCTCGAGGCCAAACATCCGAGCGCGACGGCTGCTGATGCCTGCATCTGCTTGAAAGGCACCAGCGGATGGCGGGCCCTGGATTCGAGGTACACAAACAGCATCATCAGTAACGCGCCGAGAATAATGAGGACATACGCTTCGGCGATTTTGAATAAAACGATGGGGGCCTGGTTCCAACCTGCACAGAATAACACCAGCCCGGCGATGCCACAAAGGATACCTAAAACATCCAGGCGGCCCGAGAGACTTCCGTCTATACCATGCATCAACACGTTCCTTGAGGGAAGAATGAGCATGCCCAGCGCTGCCAAGGCTAGGCATACGGTGGCAAGGGAGTAGAGTGCCCATGGCCAACAAGCGAAGTGAGCAAAAAGACTTGTCATGACAGAGCCGAGGACGAACCCCAGGGGAGTAGCTGCGTCAAACAAGCCCATAATAACGGTCTTGCGTAGACTCGGCGGGTACGCAGCCTGAAGCAGGGCCTGCCCGTTGGGTATGAGAAGCGCAGGGCCAATTCCTTGCATTCCACGACAGAAGCAGAAGTAGGCGGTACACGCCCCCCCGTCAACTTTGACGTAGACACTAAGTCCGGCAAGGAAGCTCCAAATTGCGAACCAGAAATACCCCAGGATGAAGATGACTTTATGACCGAAAACACGACCGAGTCGATGGCCGGGAAGAACAAACGCTCCTGTTCCCAAGGCGTACGCCGCGGTGTACCAAGCCAGATGCCCTTGCGTCCTCTCATGACCGGGGAAAGACTCTCCAATGTCCCGCGCAGGTATCAAAGTCTGAGAAAACCCAGCTAGTGCGAGAACCTGTGCCATGCAGATGACAAAGACGAAGATAATTTCGTTGGTGAATGAGTGGTTGAACCCGAGGGTTTTGGCACCCGGGGCCAATGGCTTTCGCCGAACTCCCGGAGTAACAAGAGACTCTTGTTCGAATCCGGCACGAATATGAGTAACAGTGCCGAAAGGTCGATTTTCTGTGCCGCAGTCTGGTCTCAAACTCATATATTCATGTGTACTAGCTCTGAACGCATCGAGGCGCCTGGCAGCTTGGATGAGACCACCATCATTCTGAGCAGCCTCCGATGGGTGTGCGAAGGGAACCGGGTTCGAGTCTGGCACAGAATACAGATCTGAGACAGAATATGGGACGGGTACTGGGCTTGTGTGTTGAATCGGTTCTGGTTGTGTAATTTCAGGCTGTATAAACACCATCTGTGATTGCTCGTTGGTGGTGAAAGTCGGGGCATGGTAAGCTGAAATCGGAGTATGCGGCCTACCCAACGGTTCAGGCAGGTTTGGAGTAGAAAGGCGAATCAGATCGTCGGGAAGGTTGATGGTGGTTTGGACCATCTCGGACTCGGATCCAGGCTGTATCAGAGTATACGCATCCGATTCGAATGTGTGGTTGGAGAGCTGGTCATCTTGTACAGAGCCAGTTCGATAGTGTGGGGTTGATGTCCAGGACAAATTAGAAAGGCTCGGCTGTCTCACTGGACCGTGGTCTAGCAAACGCTGTGAAGATGTGCTGCTGCTGGAAGACCTGCGTGAGTGCGTGTAAGAGCGGGCAGGGACTTCCGGCAGGGCAGTATGCTGCGGGCGAACGTGGTGACGGAAGGACTCTGTCACAGCAATCATGGTTCCGGCAGCATTTTGCATGGCGATATCGGCGTGAGAAGGATCCCGGCGCGTGTCCGACTTCTGGGAGCCATGTCGTGAAGGCCGGAGGGGTTCCATAGCTATCGTAACGATGGACCGGGTGTGGCGAAGAGAAGCAGGCCCGGTGGCATCTGCACGAAGGGGGGGGGGTGAACTAGGCAGGCCAGTGATAAACAAATGAGAGGATCAATAAAACGACAGAGAAGGGGTGCGAGTGGTCACGGGCATCGACTGGAGAAGCGAAAGGGCACGAGATGCATCATGAGTGAGTGAATCAGTCAAAGGTTTGAGAAAGCTCGTCAGACTCGAAAGAGCTCAAGAGTGCGGGCAGCTTCATGGCGAAGCTGGGGCCAGAGGACTAATATCACAATGGGACGGAGAGTTTCCCAGCCGGAGCCGCCAGGGCTGACTGGGCTTGGCCCGGGAATGTGGTACAACTCATGATAAGTCGAGTGCGGGAAAAGGCTGGGTCTTGGGCCAAGAATAGACCAGACCGGGCTGAGTGTGTCGATGACCCACGCATGCAAGGCACTCGCCCTAGCTTCCGCGCTCCGGGAGGAGATGTGGGACGGGGTCAACTCCCGGGGTGACCATGTCTGTCCTGTCTCAGGAGAGAGGGAGAGCCGACAAGCGACGGAGGAGCAAGGTTGACGAGCAAGGGTCTTGACAGTCGATGCACGAGGGCGGACACCAGTTCATAGTAGATGGACGAGAGACGAGAGGCAAGAGACCAGAGATGACCGAGTTGGTGTGAGGCGGCTGACGGGAGACGACACGCTGCGACGCTGATCAATGGAGGCATGCTGCTGTGATCGTGTTAGTGGGAAAGTCACAGAGGGTAGTGGGTAGTCCCGCGGCTATCTGAGGACGTGTGGTTGGCTCGTTGGTTGGTGGGTGGCACGCTGACGATGGCACGCACATTGAAGCGTTGTTGGTTGGGTGGATGGATGGATGGATGGATGGATGATGGATGATGGATGATGGATGTCAAAGAGTTGACGAAATGCCTGAAGGAGATAAAGTTATACAGTACAACCTAAGGCAGCAAATGACAGCTTGGAGACCGGAAGGAGGCACCATCGCTCCTTACAATGTAATGCACAAAAGAAGGCTTCACCAATTCTTTGATTTAGCATAGCTCCCGTCAATCTCCAATCCTCACTTTTCAGCCATCACCCCGAAGTTGCATTACTTTATTCCTCACCAACTGCAGCCCCCGCCTAATCCTTCCATAGCCACTCTCGCTACAAGGAGGGGCCATCCATCCATCTCAACACCGCCCACTTGCACCAACCCACCAAAACACTCCTCCGCACAGCCTCCTTCGCTACAGCACTCTTCCTAGACGCTACCCACCCAATGACGATGGCCCTTCCAAGTAGGAAGTCGCACTAATCGCCTGCTCCGGAACGCCTGGCCAGTGCCTCTGTCCCCCTGTGAGCGCCCTGAAATCCCGTTTATTATAGCGTTTTTCACTCACTATGACCTGATTCTTGTTGCACTTGACAGACGATAAGGCAATTCTGCCTTGGGGGGAGGTTCTGAAGCGGCAATAGTTGATCACTGAGGCTTTGTTAAACATCTTTTTTCATCGAATTGGCTGCATAAGATCCTCTAGTCCTTGGGGCTGACAATATGCTCTGCAGTGGTGCACATGTAGACGGAGCTCAAGCCTCATGCAGCCAAGCTTGGCAACGGGAACGGGGAGCCGACTTATTCAAATCTCAAGTTGACCATCAACGACAAGACGCAATCCAGAATGTTGGTAGATTATAGCTACGTGAGATGCAATAGCATAAAACGAAAATACCAAGCTATGCAGCAGCCTAGGCAACCCAAGCTCTACTTCGTACTCCGCCGGGAAAGACAACAATCTAAACGCCGTCGTCTATCCACCTCCTACAAAAGACAACCGCGCTCAATCGTCACCTACCTACACGGCTGGGCTGCAACAACACCTCGTTTCGACCATGAACCCAAGTTTCAACTAAAGAGGTAAGGATTTATTGCATCAGTTGTGTCATCGCTGTCAACCCCATAACACAGACTGGCTCTCCCAAGGGGGTCTAATATCAGGTAGACTACCTCAGGACTCGCAATATAATGAAGAGTCGCGAATATGTCAAGCCTTGAAACATGCACCCCATTACGAAAACTGCACTCGTGTTTCAAAACGATCTACTAGGAACCTTGCACTCCATCACTGACCCCGGTACCAGCACCTTGTCCCTGCTCCCGCCCCACGGACAGAGCCATCGACCAAGTTCTCAATTAGATTTATCCGGAAACCCCAATCAATGGACAGTCATCTATCTCTAGATATCTCGGGCTTCTCCGCGAACCAACCGAGGTTGCATTTAGATATTGCGTACCTGACCGGCTTATCACAGTATCACGTTCACAGGAAGAGGAAAATGAATGATAGTGAATGAATGGGGTATCATGAACTACCTTTTGTTAAGATGAGCTGCGTGAATCATGACCTGTCCAAGTGTATCGCCCAACCCCGTAAGGAATCAAGTCTCCGTCCCATGTGCTCCTATTCTTCCTTTTTAATCGTTGCCAGTCGCTCCATCGCGTACTTCCAAAGTCGTCCATCATTCCCACGGCAAAAGCGAGAGCACACAGCTCCCTATCCCCTTTCTCTCCTAGTGTATAGTTTCAGATTCCCACCTCCATGTCGTATTCCTTCCCGTGTTGAACGGTCGCTTCGGACCTGGTTTCTTAAGGCTTCGGTATGTGGATAGTCTTACTGGTCATGAGGCAGCCGTGGATGACAAAGAGAACCACGACGGGGTGGAACTCGAGGACGGTTCCCTGGAGCCAAACGCCCAGGGGTAGGTCTTCGAGGATCCAGCGCTGAGAGACCCAATAGGCCATGATGGCGTCCATGCCCAGCGAAGTGGGGATAGGCGTGCCCTCAAAGTACTGGCTCTTGCCTGTGGCATCCTTGGGTAGAAGGGCGACGGTGACGTTGAAGCGGGCAAGGCGAGTGAGGCCGCACAGGACGAAGAAGGTGAGGGCAAGAGTGTCGGCGATGGAGCGGAAACCAATGGTGAATGCCACCATGGCGGGGGCGACACCAAAAGAGATCTACGTCATCGACTCGAGTTAGCAACTGGATATAGCAAATCGGCTCTCACTTCCCAATAGGACAATCGTACCAGATCAGCGAGGGAGTCCAATTCCTGGCCCATGAGGCCGCTCTTCTTCCTCCATCGCGCTACCTTGCCATCGAGGAAATCGAAAAACAACCCAAATGGCAGGAACGCCAGCGCGAGGTACACTTTATCAAACGACTCGGGATCGCCAAGGCAGTATCGTAGCGACGTGAAGATGGACATGACACCGCAAAAGCCTAGCCAGTGAAGATACATCGTTAGCTCTCTAGACCCGATCAATTCCAGCCAGGGCTGTCAAAAGAAAACATACCATTCATGAGGGTGATGACGTCCGCGAGGTGCAAAGCCTGGATGAGGGAAAAATGCCCAACGTCCGACGACAAGAGAGTCCTTTGCTTGTCCATGGCTATGAATCCAATGTGTCAGCTACCGAAAGAATCACAGGCGCATGCAGCGTCCTTTCGCGGGCGCGAACCGCGGGCATGTCTCTCTCACGACTTACCTGGGCTGGAGGACGAGTCATCCTTGGGTAGGTTTCCATTCGAGCTCGATCCCATAGTGCTGCTTCGTCTAGACATTCTTTGTCCGGCGCGTAAGTAGATGAGGGAGGAAAGAAAGGAAAGGAGAGGAGAGGAAGAGACAGATCCTCTAGAGGGATAGCTCAACAATATAGAGTAGCGGGGAGGTGACGTCCGTCTCGGGCTGTCGGTGCTTGGTGCCAAGGCGAACTCTGTCGAGAATGCGGCGGTGTCGACGACGTCAGCGACTGAGGCAGAGACAGATGCTTGTGCGGTAGGGGGAAATGCGCGAACGAATTCGCCAGAGCAGACACGGAGAAACCCAACAAAACAAGACGGAGCGGGATGCAGGAGCAGGGCAGGTCGCACTTGCGGTTGGCGGTTAGTTTTGGAAACGGGGACGTGCAACAAGCAACTCTTGCCTTTCTTCGGAGCACATGCCGTCATCGTGTGCGAGCGCTACGCCGGGACCTGCTTAGCGCTGGCCGGTCTTTTCACGTGATGGCTGCGCATTTGACGTTGAAACTCTACAACGGGGCATGTGGCTGAGGGGGGCTGGCGCGTGTGGCCTATCCGCGTGGTTGAGCTCCTATCACGGGATTGGCCGACATGACTGTTTTCGACGAACTAGGCATCTGGCAGTCGGCGAAAGAGGATGCCGAATACGAGGACAAGCTTTGCAGTTGCTAGATGAGATAGTCTCATTATCACCGCTCACCGCTCGCCGGCTGTCAGTAGCAACGTTCACATGCTTCGTATTAGTAGATCTGTTTAGGCACTAACACAACAAGATCGAAATTTGCACAGCTCGGGGCTAAGATCAGAGCCTTTTTACTTCAACTCCACAATCCGGATTCAATATATGCATTTCACCGTCTCCCACGGCACGTATCTGCCTATGTACGTTCCTTGCCCTAGTCTGTTCTGTCTTGCCCTCGCTATTGCGTTGCGTGATAATCGACAACCCAAGTTGACTGCCCAAACTCCACAACCAGGCTAATGTCCAGAGAGTCCTCGTAGAAACAAAGTATTACCGTCCAGAGAGGAACCCAAAAACAGAAGATGAAACCTCCCTTCCTCCGAACCAATGCTGAATGGATGCTCTCGAAGATGCACGCGACATGATTACCGCCGCTCCAGGCCCAGAAGAAAGACAAAACGATTGCCGGCAGGTAGGTTGGGCCAGTACCATCTCCTCGAGGCAGCAGCCGCCTCATGCGTGTTTGCTGTGTTGACGCCCAATTATTTAACCACTGTGGATTCCTGGTGTCCAAGCCTATGTGCTGCTGTAGTGTATTTTAGGAACGGGTTGTTCATCGTGAAATGAGAACCGAAAAGCCATCGAGCCAAGGGCCACACGAGCCCGACACACCACAGATGGTATATCCTCGAGGGGGTATCAAAGTATGTCTAGTTCATCATCAGTTCAAGCGCACGCCAGTCAGGGACAACAAACTTACGCTTCTCCTCCATGTGCATTCCCAAACATGGGCGACTTGCGACCCAAGCTAGTCAAGATTTGCACTCCATCGATCCAGAAACCAGACCTCACAAGAAAACCACTAATATACTCGCCACGGCGGACATCTAAAATCAAGGCTGTTAGTCATCGAGAACTCGCTCCATGCGTGGGGGAATACTCACCAAATTCAAAGATGTCGCTGCCGCCACCTCGTTTTCCAAACAGTTGTGTCGATTCATCATCGTACGCAAACTCCAATCCATCTACGGCCGACCCATGGTACACCGTCACTCGCGACAGGACCCGGCCCGACTTGTCGGCGCCAGAGAAGACGGCTTCGACTGTCGTGCTATCCTCCATCTTGGAGCTACCCAGCTTTTTGCATCGGTATGCCACTTTGCCATTCGACAACTTGACAGAGGATTGCTTCGAAGCAAACGTCTTGAAGTCGTCAATGTCTAGTGATCCTCCCCCGTATGATTTGACGGAGATATTGATAATACCCTTCTTCTTGTTGTCAGGAAGCCTGGAACGCAGATCCTGCTCATTGAGCGTGATCTGTCGAGGTGGCGGACCCTGATCAGATTGGTATTCTATCCATGAGTGACAAATGTCATCGCCCTCGGCGAAGATTTCCACAAACGAGAGGCCTGTGGCTGCCATGATCAGAACGTTGCCTCCTTCGACGGGGAACCCTTGGACGCTGGTGTCAGGGTTCACCGGAGGGTCATTCGGGAGCCGGAATGCTGGGTGAGCCCGGAAACGCAGGCAATCCAGTCGGTGCCAACCGCACTCATCCCCTTGCAGAGCCAAGCCACCCTTGGACTTTGTTCGCGTAGAGTATGCCTCGCGCGCGACGAAAGTCCGGTTGAGGACTACGTAATCCCGTAGCATGATTCCGCTCTCCTGGTGAGGGCATCCAAATAGATGGCCTGTCTCGTGCAGATGTGCTCCAATACCAATGTTGGCGGCTTCCCACGAGCTGCCGGCTTCATTACAGTCGTTGGCAACGTGGTTGGTATCCGTCGGGGTGCAGTCTGTGAACGCCGGAACGACTTCCTCAAAGCTCGTCGGGTAGCTCTGGAGGCAGTGGGACCCAAAAACGGCCAGCTGCAAGTTGTTGTCGCCACCACCAAGCGCAGCGTGGCCTGTCACGGTCTTCGCAGCCTTGTCCCAATGAGCATCTAGGAGAAGGAGCGAGACATAGAGCTTCTGGCCAGGCAACGAGTTGAAGTGATTCTTGACTGCGGCAGCGGCAATTCCAAAGAGGGCGTCCCTCTCGGTAGCCTTTTTATTCTGTTGCGCCTTGTTCAAATCTCGCAGCTCGGCAACGGTTTTGTCGCAACGAATGATGTGTATTCTTGCTTCGGATCGCATGGTGCCATTTTCCTGATCGCGATAGTTGGCGGAGCCCGTTGTCCACTCTTCTTCGAACCGGAACGCCCGTCGTCCAAGCTTGTTCCGCCACATCTGCTCTGATGTAAAAGCCTGCCACAGGTAAGCTGCCATTCGGAATTTCCTTACTGCCGTCTCCAGTCCGTTGCCTTCTCTCTCAGCCCGCGCTGGCGGAGAATCGAATGTCTCGGGTGAGTCCTTGGCGAGCAAAATGGCAAGTTGTAGCGGTGGGGCATTTATGGTCGGGAGCATGTGAACAGTGACGTAGGACGCGTGAATGGGGTTGGAGCTGCCGCTGTTGGGGAGCTTTGGGCTCGAGAACTCGAAACGGAGCTTATTGGCGCCTGGTTGAAGATAGACGAGGGACTTGAAATGGGAGCCGCAGACGGGCCAACTGATTGGAGGGAAGTTGTCGTCGAGTCTAGAGACGGTCACGGTTCCATCGATGGCTTGCTGGGCAGGGTCAGCAATCGTTCCGTAGACGAGGAGCACCTTTTGGTACACCTAGTGGTTGTTAGCGCACGCATTTTAATAAATCGACAGCAGCGGCGAGGGTGTTGGGCCAAGCAGCTTGGCTGCAGCATCTTGTACTACCAGGGAGTTCCTAGCAACTGGCTAAGGGTTGCCGCATTGGAGGCGCTACGGGATCAATTGGGGGCGGAGTGGCGTTGCCGAAGAAGAAAGTCCATGACATACCCATAGGTTCTCCGAAACGTTAGATAACTTGGGAGCATAAGCCGACACGGGGAGATTTTGTCTTCCGTTGACAGATGGTGCACCCAGACCTGACATGCCCGAAACGCTGTTTCGATTGGAGCTCGACGATGAGAGTGGGGGTCGCGATTGGAGATTCTGAGAGCTCTGCCGTTGGGGCGACAATTGCCGAAGGTATTGCTGGTCCTTCACCTGGAGGTTGAGGGCGGGATCGGACTGGTGGGCAATAGAGGGCGGCGTGACAGAGCCGCTGGACGGCGTTGTTCCCTGGCTACCAGCGCCATCACTGGAGGTATCGGTGGAGCGTTCGGTACGGAAGCTGGTCCTCGATCGGCGACGCAGGTCCTTGAAGTTAAGAAAGGACGGAGCCATGGCCGGCCGCAACTACGAAGTTGTCCTCAGCGAGAGGATGCCTTGCGGCAGGCGTTTTCGCGGGGGTGGGCGGTTGAGAGGGCGTCGTCGATGGCAAGGCGGTTGTGGAATATGAAAGAAATAGAATTGGCGACGGGATGTGATGGACGAGCAACTGTCTCGTCTTGTGTTGTCTTATCTTGGTTCGTCTTGAGACTTGGCCCGGGTTGTTGTGTCAATGGTACGCACTTGGCAGGCCTGGACTGCGAACGGGGGGTGTGCGATAGTGGAGTGAGACCGCGGGGCGTGCGTGGGTTGGAAAAGCGAACGAGTTGGAATTCCGAATGAGGAAGGAGAGGAGCTGGCCCAGGATGGTTGCAGTTGACAGCTGCTACTTGTTCAATGAAGAAGCAGCAGACTTGGGCAAGAGCGAAGAGGAGAAAGGGAGAAAGGGAAAATGAAAAGAGGACGGAAGGGGGGAGAAGAAGAACAGGAAGAGAAGGAAGAAGGTACAAGAGAACCACTCCCCGCGATGCCCTGGAAGATTGGAGTGGCAGTAGCCTGCTTCCTTGCTGGCCACCCCTGGAGAGACGTGGATGAAGAGGGATGAGAGGATGACGGGATAACTGGACGGACAAGGCTGGGGGGGGGGCTTTCTGCTGGGGTGACCAAGGAAGGTACCGATACTGTACATGCTGTACATGCGGCGCAAAGCAGACCAGAGCAGACCAAAACAAGAAGATGCGCTACGACAACACAAACTGGAGACAGAAAGGTGGAGGAGCCGACTTAGAGGGTGGAGGCCACTGGGACTCTGGCTCTGGGAGGCTCCTGGGGGTGTGGAGCGCGGGCCGGTACTGCGTAATTACTCCAGCGTCGAACCATTGGAACTAGCAGAGCTCATCATCGATCGCGGACTGATAAAAGGGACGGGGTTGCTCTGGATTAGGAGTCTGTAAGGCAATCTACGCACGTGTGTTGCCTACTTACTCACCTAGATTAGCAGGAGTCCGTCGATTGCACATGGCTCTGTCGGCTCTGCCATGTGCAACGGAACTCAAGAAGAGGTAAGGCCCCGGGAAGAGCCGCCAAGGGCATATCCGCACATAGACTAAGTCCCCGTATATTTGGGCTGTGATTCAGCACCCACCAACCTCCTGTAAGTACTCACTTTGGTTAAGGTAGGTAGACAACAAACAGGTGGGTTGCAGTGGAGAGACGTCGCAGACCGACAATGGACTGCAACCAGCGGCAACCGCTCCCAAGAAAAGACGGCGCCCGTCCGTATCTCGCTCCCTCCCCTCAAAACCAGCAAATGGGCGCCCCGGCTGGACCTCTGGTCGGCGAATTTACGGGCGGGGACCGCGGGATCCTTGGACCTTTGGGGCATCTTTTGAGTGATGACGTCGCCCCTTAAACAGCGGGCCTGATGCTTCCTCCAACGAAATTGCGCTCGAGACACAAGGTTTACTATCCCGTACTCGAACTTGACTCAGGTCAGGCTCAGGGATTCGGAGGGATAATACGAATAAGTAGCAACAAAGATGGCAAAATCATGTTCGGCATTTGTGACTTGTAGGTAGTACGGCAGGCGGATTGGACCAAACAGCCGCTCGTTGGGTCGCCCTGGATAGTGCATCTCGTTTCAGAAGTATGGCTGCTATTCTATCCAAGACTGAGCATCTCGAGCGCGGGTTCCACTAGGACGTCATTGGGGTCCAACCACTCGCTATGTTTATTAAAGAAGCCCCTTTGTTTCCTACTGGACATAGTGCGTCTCACAAGCGAGCCGCGAGGGGGATTGCGTAGTAAAGACAACAACACCAAATGCGAGTACAGAACAGTCCCACGTCGTACATTACTGTGGCCCCGAGGTTCCAAAAGCTCCGAGCCTGCCCACTTCGCCCCTCCATCTCGACGACGGCGCAGGCCTAGATGCCGGTGGGCTTGCGAGGGCTTGTAACGGACTGGATGTGGTGTGAGACGGATATATGGATAGAGGATGATGACGGCGGCTGACGACGACGGCACATGTCGAATACTGCTGCTGCTGAATACGACGGGCGGGTCCTAAAATGATAAAGAGAGTTCACCCATACCTCATTCTCAACACTCTATTTGTGTTCCCGTTTCTTTCACATCTCGGATACTATTTCGTCGTGACAAAGAGGATTCGTACTGTAACACGTCGTTGAGATGGCGCTCGCATGCCCCCCATTCGCATCCCAACCAACCCTACCCACTTCCCGTTGATCCCACGAGGGAGGCAAATCAGTGAACGGGTAATTAGCAGGTTCTCGTGCCCCTGTTCGCCATGACGGCGCCGGTTGCTCTACACCGTAGCTGTCTGTGTACAGTACCTCTCCAAGTCTCTGTCTAAGGCACGAACCATCTTCTCTATCTAATACCAAGGTCAGTGGATTCTTCTTATCTGGTCCGGCGACTCCCAATCCTCTCTCCATGCTGCCATCGACACGCCAACGTGGCGAGCGATTGGCACAAAAAGCCAGGGGGTTGGACGCGCAGTTGGGTGAGGGAGTCGTCATCAGCAGCCAACACCCACTGCAACACCACCTAATTGCAGACATGGTTGATTGATGGAGGAACACGAGCTTCCTTGGTCGTGTTCTCGGGCCAAAGTAACATTTCTGTACACACCCGCGGGATGATCCTCGCTTCCTTGTCACCCACCCAACGTTGACTCCAGAATCCTTCCTACGTAGTTCTCGCTCCTCGAGTTTTGACTTTCTCCCTTCATGGAGTAATTACGCCAACGATGCATGCTACAATTGAGGTGTCCATTCTCCCTGCCATGCCCCCACCGAGCGCCATCCAATTGCTCTTGAAAAACACTTTGTTATGAATTAACGAAATCTCGAACAGAGTAAATAATGTCGACAGTATGCTTGCGAGCAATAATCGTCCAGAAAAAGATTCGAAACTAGTGACCTTGGCTGAGAAAGGAGCTCTGTCCCTCATCTTGATCATGATCGCTTAGCCCTCCCTCGGTGAGCACCGTCTCCAGCCAGAAACGCCTAGGCCTCGTAGACGGCTACCGTAGCCTCTTTGAGATTGGTCGCCATCACCAAATGCCGGGTTTACTTGATTGATGTCGGCTAGGTGACGCCCAAGCTCATAACCGCTCTCATAAGTGTCGCTCGCACCTTTTGGCAACACTACGCCGAAATCTCGAGCGGGAATGCGGACACCAACAAGGCAGGGTATGAAGCAGGTCCAGAGCTGATAAACCACTAGCATGGGCAATGAACTGCAGCGAAGAATAGGAATAGAATACGTATCTCTATCCTGCATCTAATGTGGCTGGATGGGCGAACCGGTGGAAGAAGAGAAGAAGTGACTTTCCGGGGTTGATAACCCTATTGGCGTGCCTGGCATCTTGGCCGTGGACGGAGTCAGCACATCGTAAGCCTCAACAGTGCGGGATCGGGAACGATCATCACGACGACGATGAGCTGCATTGCCGTATTGGGGAAGAGCAGAGCGACGAGAATGAAAAAGGGGACAGGGGCACACGAGGACCGATCGATCTTCGGGACGACGATTGGGTCTGGGGTGGAAGAGGCCGACAGTTCAGCCCACGATCAGCCAGCCAGTCAGTTTTCACTTAGTTAGTTGCTTCGTACGGTAGACCACGCTGCCCGTACTACTTATGTAAGAACCGGAACGCCCCTCGGCTGAGGAGGCTGGACTCGGCTGCCGCCGCTGGGCCAACGACGGCCGTCCGCGCTCGGGCACTTTATTAGCCCCTGCTGGCTAGGTTGGTAGCCCTGTTTGCCCTGTAACCCCCCATGTCTCGTCGTCCAGCAAGATTGATTCCCGTCCGTCGTGAATGGGAGCGCCTCAGGGCCTTTCCCCTCCCCGAAGAAGTGCCCTAAATTAGTTCCATGCGCGTGTCGCGTTGCCGGTCCAAAGTGCGTGCATGAGTGGGCGAGGTGGTGTCACTTCAACTGGTCCAGTAGTGCTTGGCTTGTGTGCTCACTTTTTAATCTGGCGGGGGCCCCCGTGTCTAGAGGAATGCGCCCAATTTCGTCTCTCCATCAGCCAGTCAATTTGCCGCCCCAGGGCTGAACGACCCAAGTTCTCTAATAATATACAGCGGGAGGAGAAGAAGAAGAAAAACCCACTCTGTTCACTTTTGCACGCCCGCGCGCACAGTCATTCTCCGTTCACTCAACAACCACTCACCCACGGCGCCCCCTTTCTCGTCAACCACTCCCTCGCCCTCACTCTCTCTCTCTCCAGACAAAGAGACAGCCAGATCGGCAAACGCCCACCTGCCTACTTCTAGCAAAAGCATTTCTCTTCTCTCTCTGTCTCCTCCTCTTATTCTTATTCTTTCCGTGCACCCGGCCAACCACCCCGTCTCACGCTTGCACGGTTCCATCATCCCCTGTAATACCGGCTCGCCGCTTATACACCTTGACCCGACCCCAGTCCGTCGCCCATTCAACTCTCCTTCCCACTCTAGTCTCAGCGCTCGACCTCGAAAACCTTCTTTACACACCACCTCCGCCTCGCCGTAATCCACTCCGCAGCAAGGAAACTCGCCGCCAACAATCCATTGCGCAAGATACAACAGACAAGGAAGAGAAGGCCAAGAAAAATTCTGGAGTTTGTCCAAGCACGAGGCCATGTCGTCGCCGTGGAAGAAGCAGCCCGAGGATGTCGTCGATAGCATCCTCAAGCGTGCAGAAGTGAGCAAGGTACGTTCAGGGATGCTCGACCAACCCCCCTCTCAATCACTCAACCTCGCAACTCCGTTCCGTCCCTATTATCACCACCATCGTCATCATCATCAGTTATCTCGCTTTATATGTCCTCTCAAGGTAGCAACATTGCTAATGCTCTCTTTCTTTTCCCCTCCTTAGATTGCTCGACATCTGCAAAACCGCCTCGCCCTCGCCCAGTTCAAAGCCAAACATGGCTGGGAAGACCTCACCCTCGACACCATCGAACCCAAACTCGAGGAGGAGATACGACGGAAGCGCCTCACCGAAGGCGATGTCCTCTCCGACTCCTCCTCCAGCGCCTCGGATCTCCCATACCCCTCTCGCACGCTGATGAGCTCACCCCTCAAAGCGCCCCTGTTCTCCGATGCCGTCGGCTCCAGCAACGGCAGCACCGGCCATCGCAAGCGCACTTACTTTGCCACCTTTGAAGCCATCTCCTCGAGCCCCAGCAAACGGTTTCGAGGTTCTCCGACCGCACACAAGTCACTTAGTCACCCTAATTGGAAGGATAACCACCAGCTGGCCAACTCGTCTCCCATGAAACCTCGCCGCCAGCAGCACTTCACCACCTCTGCCGGCCCAGACGTCTCCTTCTTCCAGCAGCGCCTCCTGACCAACGAGCTCACTTCCCCCAACTTCGCCGCACCCTCGGATGACGACGACGATCTTCTACCTGTCCACTCCTTCAACGTGCGGTCGTCCCCCCCTCGCACCCCGCCCATGCGCAGTCGGACCCTCGGCAACAAACGGAGCAAGGGCAATGTGGCGTCAGGCTCAAATGGCAAGGCGGGCGAGGAGGGCGCGGATCTACTCCTCTATCTCGCTGCATCCCCTTCCCCAGCAGTCCGGACGACAAAGACCCTCATGGAGCCTCCCTCGACCCCCCCTCAGAAGAACAGCAAGCTAGATTTGCCATCGTCGATGATGATGACGCCCGGCGGTGGCAACCTCTTCCCCACCACTCCCAGCCAGGCCTTCGACTTTGCCGACTTCGTCAATATCACACCCAGCCCGGCACAAAAACCCTGGAAGACGCCGGTCGCTCTGCCTGCGGCCAGGACGCCCCTTAGCGTCGCCCGGCGCAGGCTGAATTATGAGGGGCCACTGGCATAACCTAACGAGTCGGCAAAGACAGAGCCAGCGGGATGACTCTACCATTTTTTTCCCTTGTGTACATGATACCATGACAGCACATATTGCGGCACGCGCACGCGCGCACACACCAATTTTTTTTTTGGTCTCGATTTTCTTGTTTTGGATTGCCACAACCCGTCGGGTGTGTAAAGGCTCTTTGGCTTGCTTCTTGTTTTCAGGGGCGTTGGGATAGACAACTCGGCATCGACGGCCACTTTGAAAGGCCCAAGGGGGGGTGGCCAGCTTGGCCAGGAGGATATTTGTTTGTTTCATCTCGATAGTACACGCGAGACGATGGTGGGAAGTGTAGAACAGTGGCCAAGGCTACGTGCAGAGTCAAGGCGATGGGGCTTTCCCGTTCACAATAGGATTTTCGGGAGGCAATTGGGACACAATGATGGACTACATGAAGTTTGTAAAACTATTGTTGTTTAGCAGATGAATCTATTCGTACGCACACACTCGCCATTTCTTTTTCCTTTGTGAGACTCGGCGCTTGAAGTGGAGAGTGGAGGAGCTGTGAACGCGTGTGAGGTTGATTTACGCGCCAAGGGGATGATGGGCGCGTCGACCGCGACTTTTCGCGTCACACTACATGTCACTTAATGGGCTAATGGCCAATGAAACGCTTGCATCGAGATCCTTTCGCGTTGAGCCTCCATGTAGGGGATGATGTCATGAACGCGTCACGCCATTCTTGGTTCTGAGGGAACCATTCCCCGGTGCACACGTTTTACTGTGATTTATCCAATGAGTACATACCAAGGCGCAGGGGTTTTGTCTCGGGGTCTTTGAACGTGGTTTGTGTCTTAACGCACGTGGGTGACGTTTGGCTGGTCGGAGTCGGGAACCGTGGGCGTGAAGTACTCAAGGCGTATTGAGGTTTCTTAAGCAGGGCCGAATTAACCATTCTATTAACATATATTTACTATCGTCATAGGTACTTGATCATGCCACTTTTATATTTCTTCTCCCTCCGTTTCATCACACATGTGGTTATCGTTACGTACCTGAACGTCGCCAATGGCCCCATTTAGATGCCTTGAAAACATCATGAACAAATATTCCAAATTATTCCAGAGTACTCCGAAGAGAGTTGCACCATGTTCTTATCGCATTCCTGATACCAACGTCCCCATGATTTGGCGAGGGTTGACTTCGAACCTGTACGACCAGCGTCAGACATAGGACGGCGCCGCTGTTGACGAAGCACGAGGAGCTAGTCAAATCTGTCGCATTGAATTACACTTTGGAGACGTCAACTATGGGCGAATGCTCGCGAACGAACACACCTCCAAGCATACCCACTTCATACAGAGACTTGTAATAGCTAGGATAGGACAGTACCTACGAATACTATCAGAAAAAATGCCCGTCCAAGATATGGTGAGGGTGTAATATTGCGAACCTCCCGATACGATAGTAGCTGGTTAGTCTCACGTGTTGTACATGTACCATCCCTCATCGTCCATGTCAGAGTGCGTTGGCACTGCTAGTGTCATTGTATATGTATGCTAGGATATTATTACAGGCGCGATAAGTATAACGCAGAAGAAAAGAAAAGAGTATATGTATAACGAAAGTAGTGTCAGTTGTCTAGAATCAACGGAACGAATGTCTTTTTTCAATGCAATCACCAAAGTATTGCCACGTCATCTTTTGCCGCATCACCGCCGTCGTGCGGGATATCCATCTAAAGCTCTCACTGTGCCAGAAACGCCATGTCTCAGTCCCTCGTTGGTATTCGACCCCGTGGCAGCGAAGGAATGGGTCCGTTCATGTTAACTTCCCCGTATTGGTATAACCGCTCTCTCCATGCAAGTCCCACAAGTTGTACATGTACCTTACAGACTACATCGCCTGACCGACATCAGCCCGGCCGGTAACACCGTTGTCGCTGTCGCTCCTCAAATGCCCAATCGGCAAGTAACCAACATTACTATTCCATCTCGAGGATGCTGGAGCCATGGTCCCATATTCCGCTGTCCAACCAGCGCCGCTCGTGTAACGCGAGGTGAAGCTGTCGCCACGGGTGCGTGTGCTATTAGGTCTCGGCAGGTCATAGATGGAGCTGGGCACAGGGACACGTGGTAGAGTGCCCCTATCGGCATTCACGGGATGTTGTTGGCGCTCCATTTCGAGGTCGAACGGGTTTGAATGGGTCTTGTTGCGCCGTATCTCGAAGGAGCCGTTGCTTGCGCCTGAATCGCGATAAAAGGATTCTGCGCTAGGGTTTCTTAGTCTGCCGGCGGCTCGGGGGCTCGGTCCATGACCCGTCGACTGGCCTCTTGCTCTCTGAACCTCCTGGGCATAGCCAGCCGGGCCCATTTGAGCCGTCGCCGGGGGCGTGACTGAGTGAGAATCGGCGAAGGGATCTTTCGGCTGCAAGGGCGTAGGGTAATATTGGTTTGTTGAGCCAGCCAATACCGCATTGGCATCTGTGAAGGGGTTCGGGCTGGGTGCTCCGTCGGTCCAACTGCTCACACTGCGGCCACGGCTCATCCTCTGTTGTTGAGCTTCGCGATCAAGCCGGCTCCCGTCTATGCTTGAGAAACGCCCACGGCCTGGATAGTTCGCTCTTTCGGCCATATCCTGAGCTGAAATGTCTTCGGAGCTAGTATCTTGAATCACTCGCGACCACCAGCCCTGGAGTCGACTGCTTCCCGGTGTTCCTCGAGCCTGGGGATCTACCGATCCGCTGCGGCTGTGAGAAGACTCGTCTAAGAATTGCGAGTTCCCTCGGTTCATGTTGACTCCAGAACTCGAACTGTTGGCCGGTAGGTGGCTCAGCTTCTCGCCGAATTTCTTAGGATAGAAACTCAAGGCAGCAGCGAACTTGGTCGATCGAGGAGTAGGTCCCAATGATTCCGTGTCTATTTCGTACTTCTTTTCGCCACGGCCGGCGCCAGGGGGCAGCCCAAGGGGTGTCAAAAGCGTGCTGCGGCGCTTCTTGGTCATCCGGCGTCTCAGGAACCATAACAGACATACGATGGCCGAAAGCAGTGCAAACCCTCCGAAGATGCTTCCCACCAGAACCGGCGTCGGTGGCACATTGTCAGAGGCCTCAACAATGTCAAGACCGGTTTCGGAAGGGCTCGAGGCCTGGTCGCTCGCAGCGGTCGCATCAAGACCAATCGTTGTCAGACGGCCACCGGGCAGAGTTGCTGTGGTGAAGGTAGACTGGGGATTGGTGATTCCTGAACCGTCGTCATCCGGGGTCGAGTTGTCGGACGACTGGGTGGATTGGGGTACAGAAGCCGCCGTTGTCGATTCCGGCTGAGTCTGGATTGTCGACGAGATAACAGACGACACGTCAGAAAGGGTTGAAGATGCGCCACTGGAAGTAGTGATGGCAGTGCTAGCACTGGGGATGGGCTGCAGTACAGCCTTCTCAATCGACTCCGACGAGGACACGGTCTGGGTGGTCTTTCGAGGGCTCTCCTCAGTGGTCTGCGGAAGACTCTGTGAGGCTGTCTGTGACGTTGCCGCTGAGGTAGTCTCCAAGACTGCCTCCAAGGTTGCCTCCGAGGTTGTTTGTGGAACAGACTTTTCGGGGGTGTTGTTCGCTGGAGGTGTCGGTGGAAGTTGCGGGTGCTGGCTCTCGCCTGCTGGCTGGGTAGGTCTCTTTGCGAAAAGGGGTGTGTTCTGGTCCACAGCCGAGGAGGCAGGAAGGGGGATGGAGGTTGACGTCGGGACCGGGGTGGTCGTCGGGATCTGAGTAGAGTTCAGATTCTGGACGGACGTTGAAGTCGAAAGGAAAGAAGTTGACTCGGCCGAAGTTGATTCAGTCGGAGTCGGGTTGGAGAAAGTGGGTTCCAAGGCATCCGAGGTGGGCAAGTTTACGGAGGACACGGCCAAAGTGGATGGAACCGGAAAGGACGACGTCGAGCTCAGTATCGGGGTTTCGATCGAGGAGCTGGACGTATTCTGGGACGGGTCGACTACGGGCTCCTCGATATGGGACATGACGACGGTTGTGGGCTCCGGCAGAACAGTAGTTGTGTCTACCTCCGGTTGTGCTGTGATGGTCGTCGCGATGAGTTGGTATGAGGTGAGAGTCCTCATAACAGTGGCTGTCAATAAGGCCATGGTAGGCAAAAGACGATCGCTAACATATGGGTTGCTGTCGAGCTGGCACCTTGTCCCAATGATCTAAATGAAAATGGTCCCAGCCAGTGAGGTTTTCGATTTTCAAGGAAGGTCGCGATTCCAGCCGCAGAGAGGGAAAAGACGGGCAGTGCCTAGCCAAGCAAGAAGTGGCAAGGGCAAGAGAGAACTGGAAAGATGGAGAGAGAAGGAAGAAGAGTTGTTCAACACAATGGAAGAGAGTAAGCTGGAGTCACACTGGGTGTGGCCCTGCCACCTAGACCACGACGATGATCATGAAGATGGGAAAGATGATCCAGTCACCAGAGAAGAGAAATGGTGAAGGGGAAAAAAACTACAAGAGGAGAAACAAGAGCCAGAAAGGGAAGAGAAAGAGAAAGAGAGACGAATAGGTGCGTACGACTAGGTACGACGGAGCCGGCCACGAGGAGGTAGGGGGGGGTCGAGACTCGGACGAGACCAAAGCAGGCCAAGCCGATGGCATTCAACCCAACCGGGGTGGCTATGCTATCCAATGTTTTAAGCCGATGCCAAAAGGAACAGGATTGGTCCAGGGATAAGACGAGAGCGTAAAAAAGAAGCTCACGTCGAGACAGGGAGCAGACGAGCAGTTTGGCAGGGGAGATTCGGGGCATCCGCAAGGGGGCAGCCCCTGTCCTGCGACAGATCTGAAGCATGATGCCGCCGCCGCGGAGGCTTGCACGGGCCGCCCAGGAGCGGACTAACGGGAGTCGCAGGGCAGGGCGTTCCTGGGAGGTTGTGAAAGTGACGCTGACGAGCCCAGGCTTCTGGGACGTCGTGGATTGCTGAGTCTGGCGTTGAATCTGGCCCTGAAGCTGCCCAGGCTGCCCTGCGCGTGGGCCGGTTTGACACCCTCTGGGCTTGACACCCTCTGGGCTTGGCTCCGCGAAGGCGGCCTGGCCCTTGGGAGAGAAAATGGCTCCTGAGCTCTTTCATGCTTCACGTAGCGAACGCGTGTCGCCAAGCAACGGAGGGCGAGGTGCCGCGGCGGGGAGGAAACGGTCAAACAGGTGTCTTGGTGGTTGTGTGTTAATTGTGTTTTAGCGGGTGGTCATTCCGAGGGAGGATCGATATCTGTGACGAGGGAAGCGGCGGAATCGCGAAGGAGGGGGCGCAGAAACACCAGAAGCACCCTAGCTCGAAGGACAAGTGGCACCAGCGATGACTTTGATGGGCTCTGGCGTGTGTGCTTTTTTGTTTTCTCTTCATCAAAGAGTCACAGTTCCATCTTCATCTTCGTGCTGTTGTTGTTGTTGTGTCGTTCACAGGCTCCCAAGCGAACGGTCCAGGGACTCGAAGCTAACGTGCCCAGGCGACCGTTTTCCGGTGTCCATCCACTGTTCTCAACGCTGTAGAGCCACCTGAGACAGCCAGGGGTGGAGTCGAAGGGCGCGCCAGTGACAGTCGCCAAGCTAGCAGAGCGGTGGCACCTTCCTTCCAGCTCCCCCGCACGACTTCGACACTCAATAGGCAGGTATGATGACCCACTAACGTACTGGACCGTCTCCCTGCCTCAAATTCCTCAATGCACACAATCTCCTGCCTACACCACCACCACATCTCCAACTACCCTGGGCCTTGAAAAATTAATTAATATTTGTTTCTTGCCCACGTATTGGGTACGATATCCAGACTGCTTGCCTTCCTTATCTGCCACGTTGGCTAAATAAAAACTCGGTTTACTGCCAGGATGCGAAGTCGCCAATAGCGAATGTTCGTACGAATGCTCTTAACCTAAACACTCTTTCGAATGTGATAGCAAGCCGGAGCATTCGTCAGTAGACAGTTGGGCATGCTATAAGCCAATATTCCGTTGCAGTCAAATCAACGGATCATCTTCTTCTTCCTTTTCTTCTTCCATGGCAGTTATTTATCTACCCAGACACGCATCTCGCTCGGAACTCCAACCATGCATGCCATTGCCCCTCCCTCTCGGCCAGAACGCATATATTTCTCTTGTGGTTCCTCTGCGTTTCCTTCGCGTCCCTCATCATGCATGGACGTGCCATTTGTGTTTATTCGGAACTTTGTCTTACCTTGTCTGTTGCTGTACTCTGTACAGCCTCAAATTCATTGCCGACATCTCTTCACTATAGCCAATCCGTCTCGTCCATCTTGCAAGTGAGGTATCCACCTTGTGTTGGCTCACCACCCATGTCAGTTTGGTCGGTACCTCACCACACCAGCCTGCGGCGTGGACGAGCTTTACCTGACTTCTGCAGGAAGTAATTGGCATAACGGGACACTGAAAACACTCTCCAGTCAAGTATGGAGAACTGTGCAAACAAATGGATGCTTGGACATAGCTGTCACAGACTGGCGGAAAACCGGCTCCGAATACGGAATATGGGAACTGTTACGTAGCTGCAGGTGTTGTTACCAACACCCACTCCAACGCACGTCAATCATCGCAGCCCGTTACCGGGAGCATCAAATAACAAACTCACCCTACAGGAAATCATCGCCTTCTCCTCCCATTTACGTGTGCGTCAGTTTACGGGTAATGGTCCCAGTCGGCCCCGTCTCGTCTAACCCGGTTGGCGTCGCAAGCGAGTTCAACCTGGGGGAAGTACGTTAGTGGCCGCATGTATTCGCACTTCGTAGTAATCAATATCCACCTATAGACATGATGCACGGAGTAAGTAGTTGGCCAACTAGCCCATAAAGAAGAATCCCTTACTAGACTGGAGCTGACTGGCAGCCCAAGCTCGTGGCAACAAATCTTCTCGTGGTTCATAACCCAAGCAAAACCAACCCTCAGCTCGCGGATTCAGTTCCTGGCGCTAATCAAAATCGAGCCGACTGGCCCTGAAGCGGCCATCAACGGCCCCGCCCGCCATCCACTCCGCCCGCACTCTGAGCGTCCGTTCTCCGCTGAGGGGACATCGCACTGACCACCTGGATCCTTCAGGCTTCTTCTCATCAATGCGGATCCTGATCTTGTTGGACCGACCCGCGGGACTGCCAGTCTACGGTACGTAGTCGTAGTCGCAATAGTGGTAGCATGCCCACGCAGCTGTGAACCCCCCTCTTTCACACGATCCTCCCTCAAGTTCCGCCTCTTTGGTCGTCTTTGGCTCTCTTTGGCCTCCCTCCTTGGCGCATCTCCCCCATCCGTTCATCGTACGTAGTAGCCTTGCCTCTGTTGAGCTCCTGCTTCTCTTCCTTCCCGCTTCCGTGCTTCCGCGTGCCTGAGCTAAGCTCCAATAGCTTCCTACCTTACCCAACCTACCTCCCTCTCTACTATTCGTACACAGGCACCTACCTCGGGCTTCCTACCCAGACTGCCTGCCCTACCTACCTTACCTACCTAAGGTATCTCTTACCCACGTCCCTCTCGGACGTGCCTGCGGTTTGTTCGCGTGTGCTCTGTCGCACCTTCCTTCCCACGTCCCACGTTGTTCCCCCCCATTCCCTTTTCCACCTTAACCACCACGCCACGCCACCACTGTCTCTCATCCGTCATGTTTGGAAACTTCACCGCCTTTGGTAAGCATCTACAGCCTCTCTTTTCGATTTCCAGCTGCCGCCATCAGGGCTCTTTCTACCGCACCACATCCGATTTCATTCACTCGCTTGCCTCGTCTCGAAACACCTCATATTTCCCAAATACACTGCCCCGTTTTGCTCCTCGACTCCCCGACTCCCCGACTCCTCGACCCCTCCTCAACCCCTTGACCCCCCGACCCCTCGAACCCCACAATCCCTTCCTCCCTCTCCCACTCTCATCGAGACCACCATCTAAATTGCCACCAGCAAGCTTGCCCAGCAAAGCCAAGATAGATCCCAAGGATATTCCTCCACCAACTCCCGTCACGCTTCCTCGTTTTCAGCCATTTGCCCATGATGATGATCCCCTTGACGCCACCACTGCTCTCTCGTCGCTGCTGCAGCATACCGGCCGGTCGCTCGCCGTACTGGGAACTCCCGGTTTCTCTGCCATCGGCCTCAACTTGAACTTGGACGCAAAGCCTGAAGATCTCATCCCCGATACATCCAAAATTCCGGACTTCAAGCAATGGGATAAACTCTCCGCAGACGAGGCCCGTGAGCAGAACCAGTCTACCCGGTACCCCTTGAGGAACGGGAACCTCAGCCCGGGATGCGAGGTATACCTTGAACGCAAGAAGGAGCTGGCCCATCAAAACGAAGACGCTTTCCGTACCGTCCAAAGAATCCAACAGCCCAAGGGGAAGCAACCGGCTCGACTGGGAAATGCGTATGAGTTCTTCCGCTGTCTTGAGGCCTTCACTTCCTTCTGGGACGACCCAACCCAACCACCTCCACTTCCTCCTTCTCCTGAAGCTTCCCCCGAAGCTACTTCGTCAGATAACGTCGCAGGCTCGAAGGACTCCCCAACTGAGAGCGCCAAGGAATATGATACCAGCACTGTCATTCGTACCGCCTCAGGTAATGCGATGCCAGCTGAGTACCGCAACAATCTCATGACAGCTTTCATCAAGCTCGTAGCATACGACTTCGGCTGCAGTGTTGCACCAGCGCGCCTCGAGCCTCGTCTCCACCTAAGCTCTCCAAAGGGATCCCGCCAACCCCGCAAGACGTATTGTCCCTCTGGATGCCTGTTCATATTTCAGAGCCCCATGACGCGCGAGGCCGCCCGTGCAGGCACTGTCAACGGACCAGTGGCCGCAGTGAGCGCTCGAGGGACTACAGATTTCACTGTGCCCGATATGGAGACGGCGCAGTCTTTGGACCTGGCCCGGGAGATTGTGGCGGCATTGATTACGGCTCAGCATCGAGCACGTGAAGGCAAGACTGAGAAGCGCTTTGGCGAAGGCCAGTGGTGGACGACAGAGAAGCGCTGGGGAGGCGGTATAGGCGGCCCCATTGGGCGCGAGGCTGACAAAGATGCTGTCCAGGGGGATAAGGACGCCAAACCCAGCGACGCCGACGGCTTGCCCATGCCTGTTTCCAAGAAGCCACGAAAGAACATGAGTCTGTATGACAATTACAGGATGGTCCGAGCCCCGGCATCGACCTGGGACAAAAAGGCAAACTACGAAGCCATCGGCAAGGTTCAGGGCGCCAGTTACGATGATATCTTCGTGGTGAGCTCGCTGTTCCACCATATCTCGATCCTCCGCGTGAGGGTGCCCAACCGTCTACTCGAAGTTTTGGGCGGTGCCCCTGACCCAGATCTGACCAAGCGAAGTTGGGGCAAGGTCGAGGCTTGGAGGAGTCCCTGGTACGATTTGTTTCATGCGAATCAACGTGAGGAGGCGATGAAGCTAGTCTGGATGATGATGGCGTACCAGATGAGAAAAGACACCGGAGCAGCGGATGGGGACGTCAAGATGGCTGATGCTTGAGGTATGCCTGAATAGTACGTACAGGGTACTGTTGCTGGCTCAGTAGAGCGAATACTTTTCTGGAAACTTATGGCATGTGTTGGCATGCATGTCCTACAATGTTGAGCAGCATGTTGGAGCATGCAGATGGGAGGCTGCTCCGTTTGTTGACGAAATCCAAAGTCTAGACAGCATGTACCTAGCGTCAGTTTGCAAACGAATTACGATTATCGACATAATCATCATTCATTGAGTGGGGTTACTATGGTGAGTTGATGAACATACGTAGTTGAGATCCTCCGGACAATACAATATCTGCAAAACTAGTACTATTACCAAGAGCTCTTGTAAGTGAGTGTAAGTATGGTAAGAGTTTTACGTCTACATGCTAGATATGGCGGACCCTGGTTCGTAAATTGCAATTTGCACGCACAGGAACGGATTTTCTGCCACAAGACTATTGACAATTACAGTATAGGCTGTTCCTGGTCTGAGCATGGCTTGCGGGAGAGCGGCTGTTCTACGAGGGGGCCAAGCAATCATGTGGGAAAGAAGACTAGGGTAAGAGGGAGGGAGCGTACGTCGTGGGCTTAGCTTGCAAATGTTGACGAGAATCTGGAGACTCGCAGCGTCGCCAACTGCGGCACTTAGACGATGGAGCGTACCGACCTGCAGCAAGGCTATGCTAGCCATTTCCGCGGGGACCAGCTGAGCAACTACAGGTCAAGTAAGAAGTTGAGATAGCACGAGACGAAACGAGACGAGACGAGACGAAGCATGGCTGCAAAGATGCCGGCTAGGCCCGAGGTGGGGGCAGGGAAGAATCCTAGCTTCCCGCGGTGACCCAGATTCACGGGATGGGTGGAACGGGTGACGTTGGAGCGGCGGGGGACGGAGACAGCTGAAGACTTGGGGAGGGCTGGAGATGACGGCTGAGAAAGGACTGGTGTGGGCGCGAGCTACAGAGGTGGTCTATGATGGCTTGCATAGGGCCCGTTTGAGAGTTGACCAACGAGAGGTGAGAAGAAGAGGGTGGGCGATGGCCTCATCTTGGAGGACTAGGGGATGAGCGGAAGGTGAGTGGACACTTGGTTATCTGTCTGCCAGCCGGGGATGTGCGAGGGGGGACGGGGAGAGGAAGAGATCAGCTGGCTGTGGGGTTTGGGTTACGTGTTGCGTGTTGTTCAAGAAGTGACTAAATGAGTGAGTGAGTGGTGGAGATTTGAGCAATTGCAATTTGTACTTCGTATATGTGATGTAGTGGACATGGTAGTTGAAGCCGTGGGTCTCAGGTCTTGGACCTTTGGGTGTACTTAGTATACTATGAGTAAGGCGGTAACGGAGATAGCGGTGTCCCTAAAACCCACCTCTCGAAATCTTCTCAAGGGCTTCGGCTTCAGCTGCCACAATCGCCAGGACGAGGGGCTCGTTCCCGGTCCCAGCACCGTGGATCAGGTAAGGCAAGGCGACCCTGAGCCACGCGGGACGCTACGCAAACGGCCGGGGAAAGGCAAGCCACACCATTTCTTCAAGCCACAACTGCCCAAAGCGGACAGTGGATCATGAGGATGTGGCTGGGGAGTGGACACCGGACTCGCTCGCGACTCGCTTCTCTTTCCCTTGCCTCGTGGGCGTCGTGAAGGAGGTACAGACGCCCATCTGATTGGTGTTTCCCCGCTGCTTCAGCTCTCGGCTTGCCCGCCACTCTTTCCCAGAGGGGACGGACGACGTGCGTGAGGGCGGTAGTCTATCGGAAAATTCCATCCATTTCTGAATGCTTGTTAATCCGCGATTTTCCTTTCTTTTTCTCTCTCTTTTCTCAAACCACCCCCTAGAAACTTTGATGATGATGTTCTCCTTTCAAATGAGGGACGAGGGCGTCGGAGATGGCCCAGAACCCAATGGCATAAGTCAAAGGGCATTCATTGGTTGACATTAGCGACGAATCCAAGGATTAACTCAAATTAATGAAACGGACGGACGGACAGAGTATATCATGAGTTATATTACTACTTGATCTTGGTTATTTGCTCAACCAGAGACCTACTGCCATGTACAACCACGCTCAGCAAGAGAACGGATAGCCGCCAACGTTGAGACCGCCAGTCTCGCACCCCGGTACCCTGCCGACAACTAAGCCCGCATCGGGATCGCCGTCTCCCAGCGTTCGGGGCGCCGAGTGAACAGAACTAGCCGTGCACGCAGTGGGCACAAACGCACCTCAGCCTGGCAGGGGGAGGGGATCTGGGCGATGACGCCGGCCGGACGGCTTGCTAGCTGCTGCGCAAGCACGCGAGTCCCAGGAAAGACAGGTCTCGGGGGACTTGTTCGTCTTGGGGATCGGCCGGAGCGGGAGGCTGGAACGGTGCCGTCGCGATCGGGGCTGTGCCGGGGATGGCAGTTGGAAGCTCGTGTCGTCCAGGGCCTTCTACGGCAGGCCTTTGAGGGTGCGGTCCAGGCGGGCCGGGTTTTCGGAGATCGGGTTGAGATGTCGAAGCTGCTGGATCCTTACCGTAGGGAATGAGGCGCGGAGGTGCGATGCACCCTGGTACCTCTTATTTGGGGTTGGGCATCTAGGGTAGCAACAACACAACTGTCTCTTTCGGGCATCTCGACTGTTCAGAAACGGCATTGTACTGCCATCCGCTCCCGCTGCTTCGGATCCTCCGTTTGCTGTACTACGCAGTCGATTAATTCGGAAGAAAGGTAGGCTCTTGTTTCTCTTTGGATGGTTACATCCCATCTTCGGAGCAAACCGAGCGTGGTAT
Organism: Neonectria magnoliae; assembly: GCA_037954305.1. NCBI lineage: Eukaryota > Fungi > Ascomycota > Sordariomycetes > Hypocreales > Nectriaceae > Neonectria > Neonectria magnoliae. The sequence continues at coordinate 176,748 of JAZAVK010000038.1, forward strand.
TTGAGTTGGACATCTGTTTGTACCACCCAACTTCTCAATGCCGCATTGCGCCTTACGTCACCACATTCGATCCAGCAATTACAACGAGAATGCCAACGACTTTCATCATTTTCAGAATAGGCTAAAGAAGAAGGGAGAGAATTGCAGGTCTCAGACGAGATCAAGCATGGCCGGCCTCTCTGTCTGGATCATGTCGGTTGCCCTTCCTTTTGGCGGTTCGGCCTCCCCTTCTGGACGTGGCCGTGCATTGCGAGGAACGCCTTTGGGAGAGAGAGGAAGAGACGGCATCAGAGACATGAGAAAACAGTGGTGTAAGACAAGCCTTGGCATTGAAAACTGGCGAGGATATCAGAGACAGGTTTGTTTTCGCGTAAAAAAAAAGCAAGGAAGTCTCTTGTTGTTGAGCCTCCCGGACCCATCCCACGCTAGGTGAGCCGTGATTGACTCGGAAGTGCAGGAGTTGCTAAGAGGTCCTTGTCTATAGCAGTGTCAGGTGCCGCGGCGTTGTTGCGTGGGAGAAAACGATCTCCGCAGGGGGGGGGCAGCGAGATGGATGGATGTGCCGTCGATGTTGGAACGTCGGCAGGTTTTTTCTCAATTGGATTACATGGGCCAAGCAGCTAACACGGTGCCTGGATCCGTAGCCAAGAGACATTCGTAGGCCAAGCCGGGATACGGAGGATAGCACTGCCATAGAATACGCAGCCCAATATGGACATTTAACTCGCTGCAGCAAGATGCTATTAATGGAGGTCTATTGTTACGTATTGTTGTTGATGCCCGGCCTGGATGTTCTGGTTGATAATGAAGCCTAGCTAGCCAACAAGGGGAACGCAAAGGTTACGGTAGAGAGCTGCATTAGCAAATGCAAAAGCAAAGACTTCGCCTTGTTCACGTTGAATCAACTGCAGCTTTCGGGTTCCCCTTGCGTCGTCTTGGCGTACGCTTCCCCATGTCGATGGAGACAATCTACTAGGGCTGTGCCAACTGTCATTGACGCCTCGTTGATATGGGTTCTCTCTCGTCGTCCCCCCCCTGTCTCACGAGCATCACCCATCCAGCCAGCCTGACCGGGTCACCACCCACACCCTTTTTTGGCGTTGCTTGCATTGGCGCTCACGCTCACACTCACGGCTCACAGGGCTTCACCCACACGCCCCGGGACGCCGCTTGCGCCAAGCCAACGTGCCAACACGGCCGCTTCACCCGCACAGTCTCGCCTGGTGGCTTTGGCTCGGTGTCGCTGAGAGAGACGGACAATTAGATAGACTGTATATGGATTGCGTTTGTAAGTAGAGAGAGAAACTTGGCTCTCAAAGCCACTTGCCTGCCTCAGTGTCCTATTTTGTGCCATTCTTCAGTTCGTCTTGCAGCTCTTGCTGACAGGGGTCCTCTAAAAAGCAAACAACAAATTGAAAAATCCAACAAATCCATTGGAAAACCAAACAATCCAAGGGTACCTCGTTGCTCGTCACACGCCCTCCTCCACTCCTCGTTGACGCCGCCTAGAGCGAACCTGCAGCCTGAAAACTCCAACACACCACCACCACACCCCCCGTCGACAGGCTCGGGCTATGGGGAACATTGACAGGGCGGCACCTTTCAAAGGGCTGTTATCGTCCCCCTGTTGGTTGCTAGAAGTTGCAGTCGAGGGCCGTCGATCAAGCCTCTTTTTTGTTTTGAAAGTTCTCTCGAGTATGTTTTGGTTGTTCCATTGCATCGCGAGTGCGTCCGCCTCTGCATCAACCCGTTCAGATCCATCCATTCGCAATCCCCGAGGCTTTGTCGCCGCAGTGCACCGCAGCACGAACAAGGTCAAGGTCCTCGCCCTCATCAGCCAATTCCGACCAAGCCAAGCCAGACGTAAGACTGTCTGTCTGCTTGTCTGTTTGTATGTTTGGACTCAGAACTCAGGTGTCCACCCCCTCTAACATCCGAGTATCTACTTCGTACGGCTCTGGCAATACCGCCTCAGGCATTGCTCAGCGCTTTTCTCGCTCCTTCTTCCCCCCCCCGGCTCAGTCATCACCTTCACGCTCTTACATCACACGCCTTGCTTCCTTAATTGATCCTCGATATGCCACACCCCCCCATCGTGACCTTACTCCTACAAATATTATTCAACTCCTCGCACTCGCTCTATCTTTTCTTGTTTCCTCATCCCTCTTAACCAAACCCCGACCTCAATACTCCAGCCGCCTTCTACCTCGGCTGCCGTATATACCGAGACCCAGTCTCTCCGTGTCTACTGCTCCTCTCCCGAGTCTCGACATCTAGCTCGAGTCCACATTCCGGCCGACACTCGGACGTCTCGGGGCCCCTGCCTACCTGAGTCTTAGTTCTCGACATTGCAAGCTGAGCTTGACCGCGTGTGTCAGTGAGCGAGCGTCTGTCCGCCACCCGCCATCACCATCACCATTGCCATCGCCATTGCCATTGCCATCGCGATCGCGCTCATACCTCCACCAAGCGTCCCACCTTGTCAGGCGCCCAAACCCTGCGACACTACGACAATTCGGCACTACCACGTAACTTAACGTGCACAGCCTTCTGGCGCTTGGCGCCCAGACCCCGATTTCAGCTACCACTGCCATAACTTCCGGCCTCGACCTCCACCGACTATTACTACCATTACTACCATTTACCACCACCACCACCACCGCCGCTTCGCCAAAACACCAACGCCTTGCCAAAAAAACCACCGCCAACGATCACGACTGTGAACCTCACCTTGCTCCAAGGCAGTCTTTCCCGTGCCACTCCCCGTCCTCCTGCCGAACCCGACATGTCGGGATACCCGAGCTACAATGCTGGCCGCTACGGCGGACAGCCGCCGCAACAACCCCAATACCAGGGCAACTATTACCCGTGCGACCCCCATCTCCTCTACAGCTCGAGCTCCATCTTCGTCCCCATCCCCGCACCCGTCACCGCCGATCGCGTTGTTGACATCAAGTTCCATATTTGGATCTTCACCTCTTAATTCTTGCCTGCTAACACCCTGTTTTCCATTCCCATAGTCCTCAGCAGCCAACCTACGCCGGTCACGCACCTCAACAGGGCTACCATCAGCAACCTAGCTACGGCGGCTACCAACAGCCTCCCCCGCAGCAATACGGCTACCAACAGGTGCGCATTTCCTCATCCCGTCCTCGACCTCGTCCGTTCTCGATTCTTCGATTCCCCGATAATCCTTTCCTTTGCCCTGCCGAAACATGCGCTTTCCCGCTCCCTCGCAGTATCATGCCAATTCCCCTCGCTACCGCATGTCAGACTCGGCCGGAACAAGAAGCTGACCATACATTCGTAGCAACCACCCGCTCAGCAGCACCAGTATGGCCATCACCCCCCGCCTCAGCCAAACTACCAGACACGCCCCAGCGGTAAGCTCCCTTCCAACGAGTCTATAGCACCCGAATACCCCACGTCGCGATGCCACAGCTGCTAAATCATCGCCAGGTCCCCCACCACCTCCTTCAGCCCCTCAGCAATTCGGCCACGGCGCCCCCAACAGCTATGCCTTCCGATACTCCAATTGTAGCGGTAGGAGAAAGGCATTGTTGATCGGAATCAACTACTTTGGCCAGCGCGGACAGCTTCGTGGTTGCATCAACGACGTCCGCAACATGACCGCCTACCTCTCCGAGCACTTCGGTTATAAGCGCGAGGACATGGTCATCCTCACTGACGACCAGCAGAACCCCATGAGCCAACCCACCAAGCAGAACATTCTGCGAGCCATGCATTGGCTGGTGAAGGACGCTCGACCCAACGATTCGCTCTTTTTCCACTACTCAGGTTTGAATCACTAATTCCTTTACCAGTATGCTCTCGATTTGCTAACACACGCAGGCCACGGCGGACAAACCAAGGACCTCGATGGTGACGAAGACGATGGATATGACGAGGTCATTTACCCCGTTGATTTCCGACAGACTGGACACATTACAGACGATGAGATGCACCGCATCATGGTTCGCCCCCTGCAAGCCGGCGTTCGACTAACAGCCATTTTCGACTCGTGCCACTCCGGCACCGCCCTCGACCTGCCATACATCTACTCTACCCAGGGTATTCTCAAGGAGCCCAACTTGGCCAAGGAAGCCGGTCAGGGTTTGCTTGGTGTTATCTCCTCGTACAGTCAGGGTGACCTTGGTGGTGTTGCAAACAACATTCTTGGTTTCATCAAGAAGGCAGCCAACGGAGACGATGCTCGTGAGCGTACCATTTCCACCAAGACCTCACCCGCCGACGTGGTCATGTGGTCTGGCAGCAAGGATGATCAAACCTCGTGGGTCCCCCCATTTCCTCTATTTCTTCCGGTTTTCTCTTATGGGCCCTTGATCCTGGCCTGATTGTTGCTCTCGATCTTTTCCTTCATGTTTCTCTATATACCCCTGTCTCGGTTATGCGCGTTCCTGTTCGTCTTTCCATGTTACAAGTCGTTTTTGGGATATACAAACTTGTGTGGGCAAAATACCATGATATAACCTGGGTTTGCTCGCGAGCGAAGGCGCTAGGTGTTGGATATTGATTTATGAAAATACGGCCCGGGATTTGGATCCCCTGGAGTGGCACAGACTCATGTATCTAGAAGCAATGTTGTTGTTCGTCCGGAACGCCTCAGATGTATTATGCAGCCTGTATAATTGCTGTGTATTACATCTGAGGCGACGGGCTGCGTTGGACCACTACGCTGTGCGCAGGAATCTCGTCTCGCACGCGGTACCGCACAAGTTCTTCCATTTGTTCCTACTGAGTCAGACAGCTTCACAGCAGCAGCTAACCATCTCTACAGAGCCGATGCTACCATTGCCTCACAGGCCACGGGTGCCATGTCTTGGGCCTTCGTCTCCGCCCTCAAGAAAAACCCTCAACAGAGCTACGTTCAGCTGCTGAACAGTATCCGTGACGAACTTGCGACTCGTTACACACAGAAGCCGCAGCTTTCCTGCAGTCACCCTCTTGGTGAGCCCCTTTTTCTCTCTGTCGCGTAGCGATGGTAAAACTGACTTGTCCACAGACACAAACGTCCTGTTTGTCATGTAATGTATATACCCCTAAGGCGACTGGCTGCCTTGTACATGGAAACTTGAATATCTTGAGCCCCTCTCTTGGTGGTCGTCCTTGTGTGATGTCAGTAATTCGAACGAGGGTGCTGAGCCGAGCCTGGAGCCTGGGATAGGCGAGGAAGAAGATTTAACATTCGCCCTATGCGAGGGTGCTACGACGGGAGGTCATCCGGTGGTTGGATATTGCGTTGCACCATTGTTTGCTTTAGCGTGGTGATGCACGAGGGTCTCTCGTTGAGTTGGTCGTCTTCTGTCATTGCGGACCAGTATATGCTCATGCTCATGCTCACCATCATCATCATCAATTACATCCGAGTTGGGAGCGGTTGTTCGTCCAGCGTGGGGGGTGTAAAATCAACTTGGATATTTTACCCCGGTTAAAAAAATAACACAAAACAATCCAATATTCCATACAACTTTCGTGATGCGCTTTTCCCCTGCAGCATGCATGCTTTGCTCGTCTCATTGTGCCCAAACGCCCCAAGTATTCCATGCCCGTCCCTGCCCTAAGCCAGTACCCAAACGAATCCCCATCACGGCCTGCTTGCTTACACGATTCCAAACCAGCTGAGAGATCTACAACTAAGACTCGAGACGACAAGATGATACTCCGCAGCGCCATCCATGCATCCAACCCGCGATTCGTCAACCATGCAAAAGTCCACAAAGCGCTTTGCCTCCCCCTTCCCCGGGTCTCACGCCTCGGCCCGCACGACCTTGAGCTGACGTGAGCGCTTGGTCTTGCGTTGCTCCTCGGTCGCGACGACGAGACGCTGGCGCACCGTCTCCTGTTTGGCCCAGTCGCGGGCCGAGATGCGCATGCGGGCGATGAAGCGGGCGATGGAGAGGAAGGTCCGGAGGGTTGGACGGGCGGCGGCGGGCTCGGCGCCGGAGGAGGAGGGCTGCTTGGTGCCGGGGAGGGAAAGCGGCTTGCGGCTGCCGAGGAGGTTGGTGCGGATGTCCTCGAGCTCGCGAAGCTGGGCCTTGTTGCTACGGGGAGAGTCAGTAACGAACCGTGAAGGTGGAGGACTAGGGAAACGTACCAGGCGTTGGCGATGTCGAGCTGCAGCTGGAGGAACTTCTTGGCGAAGGCAGCGTCGGCGCGGAGTGAAGCCTCGCGCTGCCACCGGGCCTGCATCCACTCCATCTGCATCACCATGCCGCGGAGCTCTTTCTTGTGACGCTCCTCCGCGCCCTCGGCCGCGCGGATGACCGTCTCGAGCGCCTGGTCGGTGTCTTCTAGCGAAGCCTGAGTGCGGCGCTGCGCAGGCGTGGTCGCCGTGGATCGGGCGTCCTTGTTCGAGGCCTTGGCTCGCTCGAGATCCTTCTGGAGCTTCTCGGCGCTGAGGCGGAAGGCCGCGCGCTCGCTGCGGGCGCGTTCGAGCTTGCGACGGAGGGATGATTCGGACGCGGCGAGCGAGTCGATGAGCTCTTGCTGCTGGCGGACGTCGTGCTCAAGGTTCTCCATCTCGGCGCGGCTCTTGCGCAGTTGGCGGTCATGCTTGCTTAAGTCCGTCTGCTGCGCCGCCGCCGCGTTGCGTTCGCGCTCCGCCTTCTCGACCTTGTGCTTCATCCGTTGGAGGATGCGCTCGTGGTGCGCGGCCGTTTCCTCAGCTTGTTGGCGCGCCTCGTCGAGCACCTCTTCGAGCACCACCTTCTGATCCTCAAGGTCGTTGAGCTGTCGCTGGAGGTCTTGCGAGGCTTGCAGTGCCTTGCGCTCTGTCTCGCGATTCTTGGAGCGGAGCTCGTGGATGGACTGCTGGGCGGTTGAGAGCTGGTGACGCAGCTCAGAGAGCTCCGACTTGCGCCCCGAGTCACTCGCCGAGGACCTGGGCGACACTATTAATCGAGACACCTCAGTCTCGTGAACTTGACGCTCCAGGTTGGCAACTTGTCGCTTGAGACCCTTGACCATGTCCCTGTTGGCCGACTCCCGTTGGAGAAAATCGAGCTCCTTCTGTCGTGCCGCCGAAAGGTCCTTGCGAACCAGAGATAGTTCGCTGTTACCCTCGACGTTCCCTGGCAACTGGCGGGCGGTGAACTGGTGTTCGAAGTCGTCGATCTGGCGCTCAAGCTCGCGGATGGTTCGTCGAGCGGCAGTTAGCTCGTGCGTCTCGGTGGACGACGACTGTCGCAGCTTGGTCTGGAGCTGGAGAACCTCCTGGCCGAGACGCTCCTCTTCCTCCGCGGCTTTCTCGATTTCGTCCTCGAGAGTCTTCTCGATGGCCTCGCGTTGCTCAGTCAAGGCCCGGTTCTCGTCCTTGAGGCGGCGCACTTCGTTGTCGAGCTTAAGCTTGGCCGTGCGCAGGTCGAGTCGTTCCTGGTCAACACGGATCGTCTCGTTGTCGTAGAGCTGGGCGCGGCGGAGCTCGGCCTCAAGCTCGTCCCGTTCCGCCTTTGCCTCGGCCAGCGAAGATGAGACGGAATGGAGCTCGAGGGTGTTCTTGGCTAGCTGATCCTGTAGCGACTGCTTCTCCCGGGTGATCTTTTGTAGCTGAGCATTGGTGTCGGAGAGCTGCCACTTAAGACGCGCCACTGATTCCGAAGTTTGCTGGGCGGTCTGTTCCGAGGCAGTGTTGGCGACCTGGGCCAGCTCTGCCTTTTGTCGGATGGCCTTGAGCTGTTCTTTGAGATCGTCACACTCCCGTCTTGCGGCGTCGAGTTGCCGGCGCTGAGCCTCAAGTTCTCGGTGTCCAGCATCCACATCTCGGCGCCCAGAGCCTTGCTCCTGATGCAGCGTGTTCTGCAATACGTCCACCTCGTCCTCCAACGCAGCAGCCTTGTTGAGTTGCGTCTGGTAGTCGACTTGCGTTTGTCGTAGTTCATCTCGGACTGTCGACAGCTCGTTGCGTAGGTTGGTCAGCAGCGTCTGTCGAGTCTCAAGCGCGTCTTGAAGATCTTCAATCTGTCGCGTCAAGACTCCTTCCTCGCTTCTGTGCCTCTCCGCCTCGCTCTGGATGGCCGCCTGCAGCCTCGATTCCTTGTCGGAGAGTGTTCCTTCAGTTTCTCGAAGCCTGTCGATGGTTCGTTGCAGTCCGACCGCCTTCTCGTCCGCACGCTCTCGCTCGGATTCGAGATTATGCTTCTCCGTCTCCCATTTCTCACTGTCGTTATCGTAGAGGTTGTCCTTTTCGCGAATCTCCGCCTGCAGATCCGATACCTCGTCATTCAGTCGGTCGATTTCACCCTGATATTGGCCGCGTAGGTCCTTCTCAATCTCAAGAGCATGCTCCCTCTCCTCGGCAAGCCTCTGCTCGAGATCTTCGACTTCCCTCTCCAGCTTTGTGACCTCCTTTTGGAGAGAGGCCGAATTGCTGGCCATAGCATCGTGTCGTGATTGAAGCAAGTCCTTGTCGTCGGCTCGGGCGTGTAGATCGGCCTCTAATTCCTCCACTCTGGATGTGATAGAACGCCGCTCTCGGTCGAAGCTTTCTTGGTTTCTTCGCAAGTCCTTGACTGTGGACTGAAGGCTTTGGTTTTCTTGGTTGACCTCAGAAAACTCCTTCTCCAGGGCAGCGTACTCCTGTCCAGACTTGTCCAGCTCTTCCTGCAGCCGCACCACCTTCTCTTCAATCTGCCGAGAAAGCCCTTTGGTGACAACCGACTTGTTAGCCAATTCCTCCTGGAGTTCGTCCAAGTCATTTTCTGCCCGGTCCTTTTGGGCCACTGCATCTTTCCGTTCCGCCTCGGCCTTCTCCATCTTGGCCTTTGCATCTTCGACCTCATCCTCCAAGCGTCGGATATTGTGCTCAAGATCTTGAATCGTCTCCTTGGCTTCTTCTAGGCCCTCGCTATTTTGGGCCTTCTCCTCAAGCTGGATCATCTTTCGCTGGGCGTCTTTAGCCTTGTCCTCCGCTTCTTCCAATTTGTCCTTGAGATCCTCCAGCTCGTCCTCGCGTTCGGTGAGCATTCGGTCTCTCTCCCGAAGATCGGCCTCCAGGTCTCCGATATCGTCCCGCATCTTCTCGACCTGATCTTTGTCTTTGTGTTCTTGGTCGATTTGGCGTTGCATATGTTCAATATCTGCTTCTCGATCCTCCAACAAGCGTTGTAGCTTGTCCATCTCGGCGCGTTGATGTTCGTTGGCGTATTTTCGTTTGGCCTTTTCTTGGAGCTCCAGCATTGATTGCCGGTAGCTCTCGAGGTCCTTCTCAGCAGTGGTGAGGTGTTTCTTGTATCGATGGAGCTCTCTTTGCATTGTGACCTTGTCCACCTTGAGCTCGGTATTTTCCTTGAGCGCGGCTTCGCTAAAGCCTGGCCCAGCTTTTCGGAGCGCCTCCTCGAGGAAGTGAATTTTCAGCTTCAGGCCGAAATTCTCCTTCTCGATCCTATCGATCACGTTTTCCTGCTCTCGTAGCGAGAGCTGATTCCCGTCCTGGAGCGGTCCCTTGTCTCCTCCCCTTCGTGGCGGCAGTGCCAATGGAGTCGAGGCAGCACTACTGTCGTCGACCTGAGGCAGTGTGTTGTCCATGTACGACTGGTTGCGCGAACCTGTGTATATCGACGTGTCTCCTCGCGGGATCGCGGTCAAGTCGCCCTCGTCGATTTTGTCCAAGCTGGGCGTGCCGGGCACTGCTGTGCCATTCTCCTTTCCGAAGCGCCGCACACTGTTTCGCGTGGCCGACTTGAGTAGAGGCGTGAACTCGGCGCCTCCGATGCTGGGAGGAAGATTTCGGCGATCGGCGAGCGGTCCCCTCTGGTTCTGACGCGGGGTGCGCATGTTGATGCCATTGGAGCGGCCGCCATTGCGGAGCTGCTGAATGAAGTTTCCGTCTTTGACGGGCGACTGGAAAGATGCCTCCTGGGAGATGTCGGCGAAGTCGGGCTGTCGGCTGAGGTAGGTCGCATCCCCAATGTTTGTTCGCGGGGTGTCGAGCGCGCCGCCAAAGTTGGGCTGGACCATGTTGGCGGGCGTCGGAAGCTGTGTTAACTCTAGAAACGGCGTGTATCGTGCGGGCGCTGCATGGTACAAAGACAGAGATGGAGGCAGAGGCAAGACGCGTCGGGTATAATGTGTCCTCGTACTTCGAGAAGTTGTGCGGAGTCGGTTGTTGTACGTTAAGATCGATGAATGATAAGACAGGGTACGAGGGTACGCCGCGGCGGAATTGAATCGCGTGCGGTGTAAGTCGATGCCCCAGGCGCGTTTTGTTTACTTTCTATCCTCTTCCGGCATAGACGCAACAGTTTTTGAGCCAATCGCCGACGAATTTCCCCAGCCAATCCAAACAATATATGCGGATGAGTCAGCAGACCCCCTTTTATTGCGTCACCCCGCTAATGAACTGACTAACAATAAATCGAATCGCATGCGCACAAGTTGAAGCAAAGCAATCCTCGAATCGAGATGAGAAGGCGAGGCCAAGTAGGGCGATGACATATTTGCCATTTGATCGACAGACGGTCTCGTTGATTTGAATCTTCGCAAACACTCGCTGTCTGCCCATCGCCAGCTCTGCCAAGGACGCTTCTCTTTGTTTACTTAAAGGGTACTCCGCAATACACTCTACTCTACCCTTTACCGCCCTTCCATCGCATCCGACATCGCTTGCAAGCGCCATCATGGTGCTGGGCCATGTTCCAGACGAGATAATCCAGCACTTGCTTTACTATGTGTCTCCTGAAGATACGCTGTCTAGTTTTCAGCTGCTGTCCCATCGTCTAAACCGTCTCGCCAACGAACCCTTGCTCTGGAGATACCATTGCCAGAGCAGCTTTCGATACTGGAGCCCCGAGCATGGATTTCACTGTAGGTTGAGGGAGCGGGCCTCGGAAGTCGACTGGAAGCGCCTGTTCGTTCTGCGCAAGACTCGCAATGGCCAGATATCGCATCTCTTGGACGAGGTTCTGGCGACCAAAGTTGGTCGCTTGAACAAGTTTGAGCAGATATGTCGACTTGGGTATGATGCCAAGGACTTTCTCTTGGACCAGTGCCACAATGAGGAACCCATGGAAGACATTCTAGCCAGACGGTAACTACCTCGAACGCTCCGCTTCGCCAAGTTTGGGCTAATAGTCTTGCGCCAGCTACTACAGCAATTCGATCTTGGACAGTATCCATCGAAGTCTCGCGATTGAGGAGTGGCATCTGATCCAGACGGTCCACAACACTCCTGCAGGACATGCTTCAGCCTCGAGTCTTGAGCGCGCACTGGGGGCCTTCGATCTGTTTGTGCTTCACGACCAGCCCGGCGATCTGGATGATGTAGGTTACTCGTCAAACTGTGCTTCCCAGTACTAACGCACCCATCAGATTGCTCGCCTGCTTGATGACAAGGCCCTGGAGTTTCGTAACAGCATGATTGGCGTGGATGAGATGTCAACGCGCCAGAAAGCGCTGGCACTCAACCGGTGGCTTCGCGCCCACAACATGACGGGTCTCGTGAACCCGGAGCGAAGCTATCGAAACCTTCGGAACTGTCTAATAGGCCAGGCCCTGCGTCACGAGGACCATGACTCCATTCCCATCATCTCCAGTGCCATCTACTGCTGCATCGCAGAAAGGTTGGGGTTGCAGGCCCAATGTTGCTCGTTTCCCACGCATGTCCACGCCATCGTCTTCGCCGAGCATGGCAAGACATTGGACGGCATCTCCGCAGCTCAGAATGGCGCGCAAAGAGAGATGATGTATCTAGATCCTTATGGATCTGATGATGAGATACCAATGGCCGCTCTGCAAGCCATGCTGTCTCAATTCGGCTGGCAAGCCAGCACCGATGTCTTCTTGGCTCCAGTGCCGCCCATCTCCGTCGCGATGAGGAGTGCGCGTAACATTAGAGCCACTGCTGCCAGAGTGGTGGAGTCTCGAGAGCAGACCGATCCCGAACTGACACAGCTCATGAGTGGGAACGGCTCCATCAACCTAGATGCTGCTCTCTACTCTGCCTTGTGGGCGGCTCTCCTCATGACGCCCGTCAATGTCTTCGCGTGGGACGAGAGCCTTGAGCCCTTCCTCCGCCGATTTGCCAAAAGCTGGCACGAAGACGCGTGGCTGGTTGAGAAATATCTTGTCCCGCTATACGACCAGTTCGCACCCCTCCGCGAGAGATTTGCAGGCCACCATCCTCCTCAGGGGTGGGACGACCCCCGGGAGATTCTGAGCCGGGTGCGAGAGCTGGACGACCTGGCGCCTCCCGTCTTCCGAAGAGACCGCGAGCGAATGCAGCCGGTGGCGTACAAGATCGGACAAGTCTTTCAACACCGACGATATCGATGGATCGGAGTCATCAACGGTTGGACAGACCAGGGGACACGCCGACTGCCCATGCCACACACCGTGGCCATCGACGAGACGCTGTCCGACAGCAGCGATACCGAATTGCCAAGTCTGGTGCGGCCGCGCAACCAGACCTTCTACACATGCCTGTCAGTTACTCCAGACCACCTGGGCATCTCTATACCACTGACACTTATCTAGACGTACTACGGGACCCGAACGCCATGTAGTCGCCGAGGACAACATCGTGCTGATCCAAAATGCGGACGAGGTTCCCGAGCGCATGTTTCCCTTGGCCGGGAAATTCTTCAAAAGGTTTGATGCCACGACATGTACCTTCGTGTCAAACATCAAGGAACAGTACCCGGACGACTGAACCTAGATACTCCTTTTTTTCCTTTTCTTTTTTCTTTATGATTCCGTTTGTTTAGCCACATGGATTTCTGGACGCGTAGTGAGAATGCAGAACTGCACTAGAGATTGGGGAAAATGAACGGCGTTGGAGAGAAACTTGGCCGGTTTTCAACTCTGGCATAGCGTCTAAAACATGCGACCAAATGATGATGGAAAACACGGTCTCTGGGAACGCTAGATATTTATGAAACTGGTATTATGACCCCATCTATCTCGTGAAACGGCCGATGAAGTTGTCTATTACACAATGCCCTCGCCATGACTCGTTAGCTGGTCTAACCCGAAAACCTCATTATGTCCTGGCTAGAAACCTGCAGAGGGCTGTTCACCATACATAGCTCCCTTCTGTATCCTTATGCGGCGTTTATCACGTCCTCCAAGACTCCCTTTTCGGCGAGCTTCTTCATCCACGCGTGCAGAGCCGGCCCGTAATCCCTTTTTCGACCCTTGACGCGTTGCTCATCATCCGCAATGGCCTTGAGCTCGGCGCGGAACTCACCCATGGCCACCTTGACGTCGATAACTAGCTCCTGATGCAGCGCGTATGCGTCACTTGCTTCCAAACCGGTTTGAGACACTTTTTCTTGTATCTTCTCTGGGATTTCCGCGTCGACAATGTCCAGCTTGCTGAGGTTGAACTCGGAAAGTTGCGAGTCGTCATCTATGTCAAGGGGTTTGGGTTCAGCGGCGATGAGCTCTATAAACGTGGAACAGTTTTGCATTTGAGTGTGGAGGTGGCGAAGGGACGCAATCGCGACAGCAATCGCCTGGGAGTAAGTGGCCAGTGGGCTTTGGCATAAGGCGAGGAGGTTGAAGGATAGTTGGCTCTCTTCGTACTGCAGCATGCGACCTTCGATCTGAGGCCGCGCAATTGTGGTCCAGTCACTCGAGGACACAGGGTCTGGAAGAACGGTGAGCATATTTCCACGTTTCTACCCGTGAAGCGGAGGCAATATTTACCTAGTCTGTGAGGCTTGTTCTTCAGCCCATCTAGTTCCCACACGTATCCTCCAGCAGGAACATATGCGATGAAGTGAAAGCCATACTCGGGTCTTACTCTCTTTCTTTTGGGTGGCTTTCTGCCCTTTTTCGGGGTAGCCCGCTTCCTCGCCTTCTTGGACCTCGCATCTGATGCTTCGTTCTCCAAGCACAAGTCGGCGTTGAGATGGTCCATACGACGCGTGAAGGAGTTGTGTATGGTGCGGATGAAGGCGTTTCGGCTGAGTTGATGTCCTCGGAGGGGGGTGCTGAGGGCTTGGGTCGATTCTTTGAACCCACGGAGATTGTCGCCTAGGTCTATACCCTCGGCGTTCATGATGATGTTAAGCAAGGCTACGGTAGCGCATGCATTATCGGTCGTCTATGAAGTGTGAGAAATGGCCTTGTTCTGGGCGGAGACTAGTTAATCACCTGGTTGGCGAACCATACGTCGCTTGTGTCTTCGTCTTGGTCCACATCATCATGGCCTGGAACATACTGAAAGAGAAATATTAAGCCAAGTACAGGTTTCCTGGAGGGTGTGAGCGCGAGCTAGGTTGCCAAATTGAGAAGACTGACGGCAGCATGTCGAGAGAGTCCTGGTCGACGGTGAAGATCTCCTGAGCTTTGATATTCTTGACGCCCAGATCTCGTAGTATGATGTTGAAGAATGCCTGGATTTTAAGTTAGAGATGGCGCAAATAGCGTAGATATTGGGGCTCATCCTGACTGGTTCTGATTCAAGCTCGATCCAACCCTGCCATTCTTCGACGTCCCTGGAGGTGAGTGGTGCCAGCGCCTCATCGAGCAACCTGTCAACAGGCTGTGTAGCCTGTTTTGCCGCCTCGCTAGCTTTGCGCTTGGGATTGCGGCTCGGCTCACTCATAGTGGCCGATACGGCTCTGACCTTCTGGGGGTTGACTGCGAGGCGACTGGCCAGGCGGGATGAGCGGCGGGGAGGAGTTTGTGTTGGTCGAGTCTCGATACCCTGCGGTGGCTGGTCAGTCTCGGAGCTGTGAGCCATGATGACGGCGTCTGATATGGTGATGGTTGATGCCGGCATTGTGAGAGGAGATGAGTCTTTGAGACTCAGGTAGCGGGCGCGTTGGGAGTTCGTAGCATTGGGGGATTAATTGACACGTGTGAAGTGAAGGAGGGGCGTTGGTTTGAGTTGGACGAACGAGGGACGGGCATTGTGAGTGTGTTTGTGGAGGAGAGAAAAAGGCATGTGCGGCTTGAGCAAAGAAGAGTTGGTTGAGTCATGGAGGTAGGTAGAGAGGTAATCCATTGACCGCCCGCGTTGCCAAGTTGTCGCCCCAGGCATTCGTTCAACTCGTAGACTGGCGGGTTGAGGCCTGAAACGACGCCCAGGACGATGACTGAAAGGATAGAGAGAGAAAGCAAGAGACAAAGCAAGAAAGGAGTGGAAGGCGACTGACCGGAAGTTCAAGGCTTGCTACATGAGAGCTCAATATATAGATACTATGACAATTATCTTACGTCTAAAAGCGCCTCGTCCCAAGTTTGTTGCCGCGATCGTCCGTGGCTTCACTGGAAGGGTACTGGCCGCAACTGCGCGTCAATAACACTGGTTTGCCTGGTCGGGGAAGCAGCAAGCACGCCACTTACTTATCCGCTTTTCTAACAAGCAAGGATTGCTGAAGAAAAGACTGACTAAATGCGCTGGTGACTTTGCTGGCGACCTGGCTCGTCGTTCATCCGGGACTTAGAAGTGAGATGGTGATGTCCCATCGATGTTTGCATAGGTTGCATAGCTCTCAGGAGGGAGTCGAGGAACGGTGTAAATACCTAGGTCCGACCACGGATTTCGACCAATCACAGGTTTCTATGCCTGCCAAGCCTTCCAACTCATTGTCTTCAGTGGGTGAAATGCATGCCTTGCTAGCGCATGGAACAGCACTGCAGCCAATCAGCAGCCCTGAAATCTGCCATTGGGCGCTGGAGCTCGGGGTAGCTTTAGCGCCTTTGTAGTGCACAGAGCCGAAAGCAGCTGCCTGTCTCCTCGGGCTTTTACAAGTCGCGTTCTGACGTGACGGATTTGACCAGCGAATTTCTGTCTTTCCTTCGCGGAGCAAACCACCATCAACAATCACCACCAAAAAACCACATCGTGTCCCACGACATCGCCCGCCCTCCTCCTGGCTGGTCGCGATTGCTCACCGATGCCTTTTGTTTCTTAGACGTCCCACCTCCACGGCATGCGAATGCGATGAGCGGCACTCCCCGCCTGCGGTCTGGGTTCCCAGCAACCCCAGCTACCGCTGCTCGACGACAACAACAAACTCCCTCCTCGACCGGCTCGACATCCTCCAACAAGAGCTTCACGGCCAGGTCTCCCAGTCTGCCGCTGGCTCCCGAGAATGTCCTTGCACAGACTCCCTCCAATCAACCCGTCATCCCCTTGAACATCCTCGATGCCCCCCAACAGCGCCTCTACACCTTCGGCTTCTACGTCGTGCTCTGGGGATGGAAGCTTTACGACTGGCTTCAAGTTATCGAGGATGGAGAGACATCCTGGTGGCTGTTCCTGAAGTGGATCTTTATTGACTTTTCCTTCCTCTTTGGCGTTCCCGAACTGAGGATACCATGGCTCGAGCTATCCCAGCCCGTCGTCACCACCTTCTTCACTATCCATCTTGTTATTAACTACATGTTGATGTTCAATATTCCAGTATGATAACGAATCGTTTACTCTGATCTCAACTCAGGCTAACGTGCAGCTCTAGGTCCCCTGGCAATCGTTCCTCCTTGGCTTCGTCAAAGTCCTTTACGACCGTGAACTCTCCGTCTCCGAGCACAATGTTAGGGTGTCCAATATTCTCAACAATCACTCCCTCATCATGGGAAAGCAAATCATCAATATCCTCCCCGAAGGCTCCGCAGTACTCAACCCAGAGCATCACCCTTTCTGCCTGAGTGGCAACAGCAAGACTGGCATCTTTTTGCCCATCTACTTCAACGCTAGCATCCCTGCTCAGATTGAACTCATTCGCATCGACCTCGACACTAACATTGAGGAGACGATCAAGGTCCCGAACAGAGAAGTGAATAAAGTCGCTAGGCAGATCCGCGACCACACGTCCGATCAAACTACGGCTGGCTTCCAGTGGGAATACGCGGTTAAGAAGCCGGGTGTTTATCGTCTGGGGAAGGTCTTGGATGAGTACAAGCTTGAGGTCCAGCGAACCACCAAGGATACCTATGTTGTTCCATGCCCTGAGGCTAGGATTCAGGCGACGGCCGACCCCGGACGATGCATCCACGACCTCTCGGATCTGTCCCTGGAAGTGGTGGGCACGCCTCCTCTGAAGATCGCCTACAGCCGTACTATCAACGGGAAGGACGATAGCTTCCACTTCCAGAGCCTCCAGCCAGACGGCTTCTGGTCGCCTCTCCTGGGGGGTACTTCGTCGAACCTCATAATGGAAAAAAGTAACGACATCTCGTGGGTCAGGCCCGCGAAGGTCACTGTTGGCCTCAACGAATCAATGACCTCTTCCGGCGTGTGGCAGTATTCTGTCAGTGCAGTCCACGATGCATTCGGAAACGTTGTCAAGTATGGGGCCTCAGATGATGAGGAGGACAAGCCTAAGGCCAAGGGTCTAACTCACGATTTTATCGTCAAAGAACGACCCACGATTCGCATGGATGGTTGTGACCTCCGCAGGCCCCTCAAAGTTGCTACGGGCAGTTCAGTTCGACTTCCTATCGGCTTTTCCATGGCGGGCCCTCTCGAAGACACCTCCCACGAAGTCACAATTGAGTTCTCACCCATTGACTCACTGACGAACAGTGGCGATCATGGTGACGAGGCCGCTGTTGCTACGTTCTCAGCCAGGAACTCTCATGATAGGCCGGCTGTTTCTAAGCCCGGCCTTTACACCCTCAAATCCGTGTCAAGCGGATCTTGCCGAGGCGAAGTCCACGAGCCATCTTCCTGTCTTCTCCTGAACCCTCTCAAGCCTCACCTCTCCATCCGGTCCGAAGATATTCCCGACAAGTGTGCAGGCAACTCCATTGGTCTTCGGGTTGACTTTGATCTTGTTGGAACTCCCCCATTTGCCATCGGATACGATGTGATTGGAGAAGACTACGTGGATAGGAAGGTGCACCATGTCAAGGGTCTCCGATCACAGTTGGATTTGGTGCCCAAGGTTGCTGGTCACTACAAGTATGTCTTCAGGTCCATCCACGATGACATCTACCCCCCCCTTCCTCTCACGGGCGAAGACAAGGTTCTGGAACAGATCGTCAAGCCTGCCGCATCTGCAGTTATCGTATCCCATTCCGATACTATCAGTGCTTGTCTAAACTCTGAGGTGGAACTGGATATTGCTCTCTACGGCGACGCCCCTTTCAACCTTGAATGGGAAGTTGTGCATGATGGAAAGCGGAAGTCAGAGCGCGTCAATGGCATCGAGGACAGTAAGTTCTCGATCAAGACAGGTATACTTACCAAGGGAGGCGAGTATATACTTGCCCTGAAGAGCATTCAGGACAAGCGTGGGTGCCGCGCATTCCTCAAGGACGAAGTCAAGATCGCCGTTCGCCGTCAGCAACCTCGTGCTGCGTTTGGCCTCGTTGAACACAAGCAAAGCATCATGGCTGTCGAGCACACAACGCTGTACTTGCCTCTTGGTCTTCAGGGCGAAGCTCCCTGGATCATCTCCTACCGGAACCTCAATGGCAGCGACGAGATTCTGCACAAGATTGCGAAGTACGCAAACGACGATATTCCTGTCAAGTCTCGCGGCGACTGGGAGATTGTCGATGTAAGGGACAACCAGTGCCCTGGAATCGTGGACCCAGCAGCGTCAATATTCCGAGTCGATTGGTTCCCTCGTCCGGAGATTTCGCTGATTGAGACGGTGAGCATCGTTTCTGACAACGGTAAGTTCGTTAAGCAAGCAGTCTGCGAAGGAGACATCGATGGTTTCGAGGTGCAGCTTAAAGGTGAGTCGAATTTTCCCCGAGCGTCGAGGTCGCGTTACTGATATAGCATAGGTTCTCCTCCTTACCATGTCGAGTATGGAATCAACCACAAGCCATTCCACGGTGCCAGCGCGCTCGCCCGCAAGGCTTTTGACGCTGCTCTGTCCAAGGCAGCCATCCCCATGGACACCACTAAAGCTGGCGACTACACTTACAAGTTCTCTGGTCTCACAGATAACCTCTATGACACGGACAAGAACTTGAACCCTCTGATCGTCACGCAGCGCGTCAACGCGAAGCCGTCTGCCGGGTTCACCAAGCCAGGACAATCATTCAAGTTCTGCGTGGAGGAGCAGGAACACGAGGACAAGATCCCCATTACGCTCACCGGCGTGGCGCCCTTCTACGTCGAGGTCGAGATCAAGAACCAGGCTGGTTCTCCCGCCGAGACCTACAGCATCCCATCCATTGACACAAAGTCGTACGCGATGAGGATCCCTCGACAGCACCTCCGCCTCGGCAGCCAACAGGTCCGCATCCGGACAGTCCGTGACGCGCGCGGCTGCCAGCAAAAGTACGAGATCGGCGGCCCATCTGTCCAGATCCATCTCTACGATGCCCCGTCCATCTACCCCCTGGAATCCCGCCAGGACTTCTGTGTCGGCGAGCGCATCGCCTACACTCTCTCCGGCACGCCGCCCTTCGACATTGCATACGACTTCAACGGCAAGTGGAATGCCAAGTCGCAGACAACTAACTTCCGTCGCATCGCCGAGAAGCCCGGCGAGTTCGTCATCACCAGCATCTCGGACAAGGCCTCTGAATGCCGCGCCGCTGTCAACCTCCCCAAGACGATCCACCCGCTGCCCAGCGTCCAGATCAGCCGTGGCCAGCAGTCACGTGTCGACATCCACGAGGGCAACGAGGTGTCCATTCTCTTCGAGTTCTGGGGCACACCGCCCTTCGAATTCACCTACACCCGCAGCACTAATGAGAAGAGGGGCCAGAAGAGCGTTGTTCTTGAGACCCGCCACGACGTTTCGTACGAACACAGCAAGGTCGTCAAGGCCAGCCAGGAGGGCACGTACGAGGTTGTCGCCATCAAGGACAAGTTCTGCTCCTTTTCGACGCAGCAGATGGTGAAGAAGGACGGTCGCTGAGCTTAGATATATAACGAAAGAAAAGGAAAGGGGGGCTAGATGGAATGGATTGCTAGGGATTGCAAGGGAGGTCACACAATGAAGAGGAAGAACTTGTATATATGCATCTATACCATGGCACGGCGTTTAGTAGGGACATATTAGGTTGAATAAGTGAACAGTGCGCGCATTTCATTTGACGCCAGGGTGCCGTGACTTGAAGCCGGTCACGCAAGGTGCACCTTTTATCTTATCCAAACTCTTAAATACTTTGTGGGTATACCAATTCCAAGGCATCCAGCCGTCATCCAGTCAATGCCAAGCTGTCTATTCCACCTCCTCAATCCTCTTGATCAGCTCACCGCCGATCCTCGCAATCTCCAACAGCACGGCCTGCCGGTTCACCTCGACCACATCGCCCTCCTCCCCGTCTACCCTCCTGAAGTTGTACGGCAGCCCGGCGCGGAACTTCTGCTGCTGCAGCTTCGGGTTCCAGATGGCGCCGATGACGTCGTCGTCGCTGTCGCCGCGGAAGAAGATGAGCGTGTCGTCGTAGACGCGCTGGAGCTCCTCGGCGAGCACGTCGACAGGGTGGGCGCGGACGGGCAGCGGCGCACGGCCGGTGCGGTCGTCGAGGTTCTTGAAGTGGGAGACGCGGCGCGCGGCCGGGTCGGTGGCGGCGTCGCGGAGGATGGCGCGTAGGGCCTTGGGCGAGAGGTGGAAGAGGACGTCGTAGTCGTGCAGCGAGGCGTCGAAGAGCGCGGCCGCGTCGAGGCTGTAGGCCGAGTCCTTGAGGAGCTTGCAGGCGGCCTTGGCGAGGCGGGTCATGCGCGAGGCGATGAGCTTGGACGGGCCGGAGCGCGTGTAGGCAAGGCTTGAGGGCTCGCTGGAGGTGGCGACGATCATGACGGTGTGGTTCATGCCGGGATCGCGCTTGCGCCACGACTCGAGCTCTCTGCGGATGGCGGAGCGGTCTTCGCTGGTGAGGGTCTCGGCGGAGTCGACGATCAGGGGCTCGTCGCGCCAGTCCCAGCGGGAGAGGAAGGACAGCGTCCGCAGGAAGCCGGTGGCGACGCTGGAGGGGATCCGCCAGGGGTACGGCTGGAGGAAGACGTGAAGGACGAACAGCTCGATGAGCTCCTCGCTGATGTGGCTGGACAGCTTGTGGCAGTTGAACCAGTGCTTGACCAGGCGGATGGTCTGGGAGAGAGGATGTAGCCTTGTGCAGAAGGTGGCGATAGTCTGCGTGTGAAGGGGCAGGGTTTTGAAGGACCAGTTGATCCTGGCGAGCACGGCTTCCGCCTCATTGCGCACCCGGGGATCCAGAGTCTTATTCTGAACCTGCCGCTGCAGAAGAGTCTCCTCCATATCGCAGTGGATCCTGAGGCGGAACGCTGCGCCGTTGTCGTACACGATGTCGAGATACGCCAGATTCTCAATGCCAATGTCTTTGTTCTCCCGGCCCAGATACGTGGTGATGGTGTCCTTGGCAGCGGTGAGACGCTTGTCAAAGTCAAGCAGGAACTCGACCTTGGCCTCCTGGATCGCGACGAGGTTCTCGGGCCACTTGCTTGACGCCTCGAAGTAGAGGTGGACGTCGATGGGCTCGATGGACCCCTTGTGGAAGCCCAATATCGGAGGCACAATGGAGGCGTAGCGCGCGGCTGGTGACACGGGCGAGAGTTGTCTGATCTGCAGCGGCAGTTCTTCCAGGTTTCGAATATCATATTCAAGAGCTTGGAAAGCCCGTCGGGCCGCATCGAAAGCTTCCTTGTCCATGTGAGTCAGGCTGATGACGGAGGACAAGCCGGATCCCAAAGGAGTCAACTCTTCCTTGACAATTTTCAGGTGACGCTTCAACGCATGGGCGGTGATCTCCTCGCAAATGTCGATAGGTCCCTTGCTGGACCACTCGACGCACTCGATGATGCTCCCGTCCTTGAATCGACGAAGCTCAGCTTTCTCACCCCAGAACTGACGGAACCTAGCAGCATCTTTTGGTTCTTCTGCGGGAGGGCCATGCTCCATTTGACGAGACATGTGCACGGAATCAAAGATGACAGCAAATAGGACCTTGTTGGGCTCAGCGGGATGAGAAGAGCCCAGCGACCAGCTTATCTTTGAAGGCTGCTTAAAGTGAACAAGCTGTGCCCTGTCGCCGTATGCCTTTTTCAGAATCCTGTGTGCTTCAAGGCTAAAGTCCCAGGCCGATCCACGGCGGTCGGGTGACTTTGACGACTTGCAGATATCCGGGCTCTTGATTTCGAACATGGCGTCGAAGGTCTGCAGAGGCGCATCGACTTTGATAATGAAGGTGGGCTCAAATTTGTCTGCAGCTTCGTCGGCGAGGAGGTCGGTAGTGGACTTGGCATGCATTTGCAGGAGACTCGCTGACCACGGGGTCATCTTGAATAGGACGTTGAGCTCGCGGATCGGGTCGAACATTACGGGGCCGGATTCACGGACGGAATCGACATTGATCGTCGAGGAACCAAAGATGAAGGGCTTCTTGTTCAAGTCAGTGGTCGAGAGGAACTGCACGGCAGCCTTGAACAGCTCGGTGCTGCTGAGGGCAGTCGAAAGCGCCGCCTGGCCATTCCGGCCGCCTGTCTGGAGCAACAGGGCAATCATGACAGCCCACTCGAAGTGGCCAAAGCCGCCTTGAGACACAGAGCCACCGAAGCCCCTCTGCTGGAGCCAGATCCTGCCGAGGGCACACGCATCCGGGAAGGCTGGGCACTCGTTCTTCGCATGGGTGAGGAGTCGAAGATAGGAGATGAAAGTCTCCTCGGCCTTGAGTGTCGAATTGTAGAACGAAGTACCGGCTTGCGCCGTCTTCTTACCGCTGGCGTCCCCGCTCCGAGTGTTGTTCGAGGTCGGCAGCAGCTTGTTCTTGGGGAACAGTCCTTCGGGCGCACAAGGAATAAGACGGATCACGCATGGCGCCTTTGCAGCCTTCTTCTTGGTGCTCTTGCTTTTGGCGGCTTTGCTGGCTGTTTCCTCCTCTTCCTCCTCGTCATCCTCTTCGAGCGTAGGTCGCAGGGCCAGGATTGGCAGCAGGGGGTTCTCATTGAGGTACTCAAAGCTCAAGTCCATGGACGTGCCCATGTGTTTCTGGACGCGGGCGGCGATGTGCGCGATGTAGTACGCCCGTCGATAGAAGTACCGCATGCTCGTGTAGTCCTTATCCTGGAACATGCTCTTGGGCATCTGAATGACCATGTCAACGCCAAACTGGGCCTGAGTCTTGACCATGGTCCGGGCAACGTAGCTGCCGACGACATTGTACTGGGCCGGCTTCTCGAAGGACAGTTTGTAGGGCGCATCCTTTGCGGGCTTCGGGTCGGGGTAGGGAATGACGATGCGGTGCTTCTTCTCAAACTTGGCCGTGGCCTCGGTGATCTGGGAGCGAGTTCAGTATTGCGAAGCGGCGGCGCGAGACACGGAGAAGAACCCACAGGCACGGGGTCATGCGAAGCCGCAGAGTCGAGCACCTCCTTCAGGCGATGCAGGTGGCCGTCGACGTCCTTCAATGCCTTGCCGTAGTCGAGCTTGGCCTCCTTGAGCAGCTCGTCGGTCTGCAGGACGAAGGTGCTGGCCGTGGACACGCGAGCGGAGCTGCGAGACTCGAAGTCGATGAGGGCATCGTGCCTCAGGCCGGGGCGCGAGTGATCGAGCTTGCGGCGTTTGAAGCTTGACTGCATGGCGGGCGAGATCCGGTGCTGTTGTGCGTGGATTGATCTCTCCGTGGTTGCTCGTTGTGATGTCTCGTCGTAGATTTCTCGTCGTTTTTCCTATTAGCTGCCATCGTTTCTCTTTGGCTCTGGTAATTTTTTTTTTTCCTCTGAGCCTGGTAGCACTGCGGGCGATAAGGCCTGCGAAGGGCTTATCGGGAAAAGGTACGTACCTCACCTCCACCTCTACCACCACTCAATTGATTCTGGCTGACACAACCACGGATCCTCAACTCTTTGGCGACCCGGGCAAAGAAAAGAACCCCTGCATTGGTTTAACCCAGGGAATAATACTGGTTCAGGGCTCTTATTCGCTGTTGAGTCGCTTCATCTCCGGGACTTTTCCACCGTAACTTGGACAACTTCCCGCCTTGCAGAAGGCTACGATCCATGATCCACCTGATGTTGCCCTTTGGCCTCTAGATCGGGTGGGTGTTCATTTGAGCCCCGAGACATGCCAACCTTGAACGACCTGGTGGATGTCATCTCCAGGGTTACTCAAGCTTCCCTACAGTTGCTAGCGAGACAATGGCGAGGCCATTCCATTGGTTCGCAAGCCGGAATACCCGGTCGTTAAGATGGGAGCGAGGAGCTGCGCATACTTCAACAGTCAAATGACATCTGCGACATGCATATCAGAGCCAAGAACTTCCCTCGGCCGCCCTTGGATTCGCGTTGACTAACGTCACGCTGTTTTGTCTCGAGTCTCCTTGCTTCACAAGTTCATCCCGCCTAACCAAAGCTGGCTCTAAACACGGTCGGTCAGACCATCACTCTTAGGCGTGTCTCTTCCAATCCAAAGCGAGATTGCCATAAGTAATCAGGACTGCCCGCAGTCAATTCGGAAAGCAGCCCTGGAGCCGTGATACACTGTATCCTATTTTCCACTCATTTTCTTTCTGTTGCTTTCCTCGCCATCTTATCTGGAGTGCATAGATATGAGCCTACATCCACGCCTTGTGTCAGTCTTTAGCACAACCTACAATCAAAAACCCTCATAGACTCCTTTGGTCAGCATGTGGTCTTTTCCCAGCCAGAACACAGCTTCAAACCTACCATCAGCCATGGACTTTAGGACACCCTCATCAACACCAAGTCTGATGGATGGATCCAGCCCGACCGACAGTGAACCAGAGCAGCGGACGCCGTCGCCCGTCATGCCCGGCCTGATCGACTCTGAGGTTATAAGAAATGAGACGTGTTCTTACGACCAGAGCGTCGTCTTGCATCGAACTTCGAAAGAACCACATGTGATGCCCATTCCAATATCTCTACCATCATTCGAAAGTCAGCCTGAGAAGACAACAGCCTATACCATGGCTCAGCAAGCCGTTTTTCGAACGTGTCGTAAGCCCGACGCGCAGCCGTCTGGCTTCATCATGATTTCGTGTTTTGACATGCAGAGGGCGCAGGCCTTTTATGCTCGGTGCTTCGGGTGGACGTTTCTTGGTGACCTCAACAGTTTCGACCCGAGCGATGAGAACCTGATGCAATACGGATCCTCGCCGTTCGACTTGCAGGCGATGAACTTCTTCACGTCTTCGGATCCATCAGTCGAGAACCACAACGTCACGGGTGCCCTCATCCAGCGCGACGACCCACAGATCAAGCGTTGCGAGGTACAAGCGCGGGCATGGGGCGAAACGCCGACCTGCCATCTGCGAGTGCCCGACATCGGGGACGTGGCGGACAGGATCGAGGCTAACTTCGGCTGGGTCAAGAGCTTGCGGTTTGGGATCCGCCAGGGGATCATGGATTATGGCGAGTTTATGGATCCGGAGGGCAATTTGTTTGGCCTCGTGGCGTACCACCCGGAGGTGATGAAGAAGAAGCTGCAGAGCATGCAGCAGAACGCTCGCTTCTGACTGCGTTCGTCCAAGGACTGGAATGTGGAATGCTGCGGGAGGACAGGAGCGTCGAGACTGGACAAGGGTAAAGGAATATCCCGGAGCTGGATATGCATTTTGGACAGAGGGAAGCCAGTGAATTGTCTGGTGACGATGGCTTGATTGTTTAAGACGGAGCATTTTGGAGTTGCAAGGTTGCTTGCTTTTGAAGGTTCACGCATACAGTTATGGGATTTAGAAGTGGGAATAGCGATGTCGTCAAGATGCTGTCCATCTAATGCTAGTACTAACTCAGCGAAAGAAACAATTGCTTGATATACGTAAATGCGATCATCAGCCAGTAACGCTTTCTTCCAAGTCACACAGCACATCATTGAATTGTTAAGGCAATTCGTTCCAGTTTCTCTGGCTGGCCCAAATGGAACTCCCGAAACGAATAGCCGGATCTGGAACTGGGTGCCGGAAAACCACTTACCCGCCACGGCAAATCCCCCAGCTTGACCACTAGCAATTGAAACAGGAAGTTAAACGTTAGGTCTGAGAGCGAGAATGGAACCCTGGCCCCCCCGGGGGCTTGTGCCCCCGCCGCTAAACTCGGTATAGCTGCAGAGATCCGGAGCCTGGGGGTGGGGGGATATGGAGGACTGAATGCGTAGAGGGGAGAAGGGAGGGGAGAAGGGAGGGGAGAAGCTATCCGCCACTTTCCGCAGTGTCGGAAGCCGGCTACCGCTGACGGGAGGGGACTAAACCGGGGGATGAATACGGTATTGGTCAGTGAACGGCTAGTGAGATGGTTAGCAAAAAAAGAGAAATAATGCTACAGTCATGACAGAGGAAAGGGTGAAGCATGACACGATGGATGGATAGACGGACGCAAGAAGCCTCGACAAAGATACAGGAGGAACAGGGACAAAGAGGGGCGGTGCAACACAAGGCCAGTCAAAAGAGGAGAGACTAAAATAGTAAACCCTTGTTTACTTGTCTTCTCATCAATGTCCGTGACTTTTTCCCATCTTCCATCTTCTACCGAACGAATGCCGAATGTCGCTTCCGAGGCAGGGCGGAAAGCGGAATACGGCCCACCCATGTCCGTCCACTCACTCCCGGCCACCCCCCCGGCCAGTGGCGACTTCAATAAAAGCCCCGCCGCGCCCATGACGGGCTGCCATCATGGCTACTACTTGCTTTCTCTGTCTTGAAGCTTTTCCTCTTTGACATTCTATCAATTGATTCTACCTGTAGCTCTTGCTGGCGACGACTCAAGCTTGGAATCAATAAGTGCCACCTCCTCTCACACACCACAACATGTCATCCTCCTCAGCTCTGCGGATACGAACCTTCCGGGCCTTTGCCCGTCATGGCTCCAACGTAGGTCATCTCACTCCAGTCAGGAGGGTATAAAAAAAGAAGAAACTCCCAATTAACATGCCGGCTCCCCCTCCCCCCAGCCCTCCGCCGTCCTGGCCAGAGCTTTCTCGGCCACCGCCCGTCGCGCCGAGATCAACAAGGTCTACCCCTCCGCCTCCGAGGCCCTCAAGGACATGAAGCCCAACAGCACCCTGCTCTGCGGCGGCTTCGGCCTCTGCGGCGTCCCGGACACGCTCATCAACGAGGTGGTCAAGAAGCCAGACATCACCGGAATCACCGCCGTGTCCAACAACGCCGGCACCGACAACTCCGGGCTCGGCCAGCTGCTCAAGACCAAGCAGATCAGCAAGATGATCGCCTCCTACATCGGCGAGAACAAGACCTTTGAGAAGATGTACCTCACCGGCGAGGTCGAGCTCGAGCTGACGCCCCAGGGCACCCTCGCCGAGCGGTGCGCCGCCGGCGGCAAGGGCGTGCCGGCCTTCTACACGCCCGCCGCCTTCGGCACCGTGGTCCAGACCGGCGAGCTCCCGCTGCGCAACAACGCCGACGGGTCGGCCGCCGAGTACTCGTACCCCAAGGACGTCAAGGTCTTCGACGGCAAGTCGTACCTGCTCGAGCATAGCATCGCCGGCGACTACGCCTTCGTCAAGGCTTACAAGGCCGACAAGCTGGGCAACTGCCAGTTCCGCCTCTCGGCGCACAACTTCAACGGCGCCATGGGCCGCAACGCCAAGATGACCATCGTTGAGGCCGAGCACATCGTCGAGCCCGGCGACATCCCGCCCGAGGCCGTGCACCTCCCCGGCATCTACGTCAAGCGCGTCATCCAGGCCACCGAGGAGAAAAACATCGAGAAGTATACGTGGGCCAAGGACGACAACGACCCGGAGGCCACCAAGGCGGCCCTGGGCACCGGCGAGACGGCCGCCAAGCGCGAGCGCATCGTGCGCCGCGCCGCCAAGGAGTTCAAGAACGGCATGTACGCCAACCTGGGCATCGGCATGCCCATGCTGGCGCCGGGCTTCGTCGGCCCGGAGGTCGAGGTGCAGCTGCAGTCGGAGAACGGCATCCTCGGGCTCGGGCCGTACCCGCGCAAGGGCCTCGAGGACGCCGACCTGATCAACGCCGGCAAGGAGACGGTGACGCTCAAGCCGGGCGCCGCCGTCTTCGGCAGCGAGGAGAGCTTCGGCATGATCCGCAGCGGCCGCATCAACCTCACCATCCTGGGCGCGATGCAGGTCAGCGCCACGGGCGACCTGGCCAACTGGATGTTGCCGGGCAAGGTCAAGGGCTTCGGCGGCGCCATGGACCTGGTGAGCAACCCGAGCAAGACCAAGGTCGTGGTGACGATGGAGCACACGGACAAGAGGGGCAACCCCAAGATTGTCAAGCAGTGCGCGTTTCCGCTGACGGGTCGAGCCTGTGTGTCGCGAATCATCACCGAGCTTGTAAGTTGTCGCTCTCTCTTCCTCTTTCTCCCATTCACCTACGCACACCATTTGCTTCCGTCGCAACCAACTGACTCGTGACAACAGGGTGTCTTTGACGTCGATTTCGCCCACGGCATGACTCTGATTGAGATTGCCGACGGCGTCACCGTCGACGAGATCAAGGCCAAGACCGAGGCGCCCTTTACCGTGGCCGAGGACCTCAAGCCCATGCTATAAGGCGCATACAGCAAAACAAAGGGAAACCCAAGGAAAGAGTAGAAAGAACAACAAAAAAAAGAGGCAAATATAAATTGGATATACCACTTCGGCCGATAATCGGCCTTTAACCCTAGAGAAGGATTCGGCTTCCATGCATAGAAGGGAGGCTGAAGCCATGGCGTTTTCCATGGCGTGGGGCGTCGCGAGTTCCCGCTGTACGGACCGATTTAGACGAGACCCCGCCGGAGTTTCCGTTGTTACAGTGTGCTTACTAGTAGGTACACGGCAGCTGCCAGATGTAATTTAAACGAGAAAGCAATTATGAATGAAAGAATTATTGCGTGAATATTGATAGTTCCTTCTGTTTACTACCTGTCTGTCTGTATGTTTGGTTTGTTCTGGTTTTCATATTCTGGTTCATTGGTGGAATTGCGCAGCTCATCCCGTACCGGTAATTCCGCTCGTTGTGCTGCTGACTGACGGAAACGGTGAGAGGAAGCCTCAGGAACCTCACTCATCAAATACAGCCTCTTCTTCTTATACCTCCTCCTCTTCTGGTCAACAATCCGCCCACAACCAGCACCTGCCCTTGTAATGAGAGACCCTTACTGCACTTCAAGTTCCCGCCGCTCCATCTTCTGGCCCTCATGATCCTTCTAACCGCATCGTCGTAGCCCGCGTCAGCCGTAGCCGGACCCCGTCGACATGTCCAACACGTTCAACCAGGAGTCGGGCCAGGTCTACAAGGAATGGATCGTTCCTCGCCATCTGCTCCCCGGCCAGAGCGACGCCGATGCTGTCAACTGGAGCCGGCGTCGCCCTTATCCCGTCTTCAAGGCTCGCGGCGTACGGGGGCCCCGGTCTCTCGTCGACATGGCCGTCAACGTCGTCGCGGACAACATTGGCGATGTTGCGCCCGGGCATCTGGATGCTCTCCCGGATCCGTTGCTGCGGCGCGTTTGGCGCCACCTCGAAGCCAGGTGCGTAAGATACTGACTGCTTCAACGATGCCGAATCACCGACAAACAACGTGCTAACATAATAATCCTTCTCGCCTTCAGAGGAGTCTGTCTTCATGCCTGGAAGCTGTTTTCTAAGCGACTGCTCGACGACGGGGACGACCAGAATCTCGGCCTCTACCGCTTCCGCCAGCACATCTGCCGTCCCAGCGACGAGCTCACTCGGTACACGCAGCCCCTGACATCGCCGTCCGCAGACTTCATCACCCATCTCGTCATCACCGGCGGCTGCGCTTTTCTAACGCACGATCTGCTATGTCTTGCCGACATATCCAACCTCGGCATCCTCGAGCTCATCCAGCCAGCCGACGAGATGCGCGCCATCTTCCCCCATGTCAGCGATCGCCTCGTCCGCGGATGGACTGAAAAGGAAGATCCTTTCCCGTTGCTGCGCATCTTGCGCATCTGGGGCGACGAGTCCACGTCTCAAGAGTCCCTGCACTGGGTGTCAAAGTTTCCCTCGCTGGCGCTGTATGATGTCACAGGTGCTCGCGCCGACTGGCAGTCACCAGATGCCATCGCCCTCAAGGAGGGATGGAATCGAGCCGACTCCCTCTCCGGCCTCGAAGACTCACTACTGCGGTACCTGATGCTCTTCGCGCCCCTCGAGGAAACGCGGATTAATAGGCTACGTGACCTCTCCAGGAGCATCGACGCCGACCTCGTCTCCCTCTGCAGCGACTCCCGCTGCGCCGTCAAGTTTGTCGCCGACGGCCAGGCGCCGCCACTGCTCGACTACCTCACCGACAACGCCAAGGTTCGATATCCCTCGTGGGACCGCGACGCCGCCGCCCGCGAGGCCCACGCCTGCCACGGCGTTGCATTCGAGCCCTGGGCTTTCTGGCTGTATGCCTTCATCGGCCAGCTCAGCTGCGACCGCGACCTCGTCGGCCGGGGCGTGCGCCCGGACACGCAGGCCGTCGCGGGTCCGTTTGTCCTGCCGTCAAAACCACTGGCGTGTCTGCACCTGGGCCACATTGCGCGGGGCGGCATTTCGGCGAAGCCGTCGTACGTGAGCCGCGGGCTGTTTGCGACGCGGCGGCATACGTTTACTCGCGAGGCCGTGGTGCGTGGGACCAAGATGCCGAAGCCCGAGCCAATACCCAAGACGGAGGCCAGCTTGGTGGTTTCGGAGCGGACTGCGCCGGTGTTGGCACTACGGCGGAAGAAGAGGAAGAGGCTAGATGATATGCTCCAGTCGTTTACTAGATGAAGCGTGCTCTTTGTGAAGAAGAGTTTGAGTGAAGCGATGAGCATCTCGCGTACCAGATGCCGCACAAGGCTTCAACGACATCCCGGCTTGGTATGCTTGCGTCTGTGCTCGATTGCTTGTATCCTTCTCACAGTTTGTTTAGGGTCTTGGGCATCTTCGGCCTCCTTCCCAGGCCTCACGGCGCTCACCGGTGGTCTCTCAGCAGGTACGGCCGCCCGAGGCAGCTGGTTTGTTTGTTTGCTTGTTTGTTGGTCCTAGTGTTCCTTGCATATCAAGAGTTATGGAATAGACTGTAATTCCCCATAGATGCGGCCGGGTGGATGAAAAACGCAGCGACCCGAAACAAAGAAAAGTTTGACATAATCAACACCTATTTCTACCATCAACCCCTCCTGACCGATCTTAAGGAATGCCTTCCGTCATCAACACGCGGCTGTCACATCACATAGTCAAGAATGAGTGATACGGAAGAGTCCTCATCGTCTAGAACGAGTGACACGGAAGAGTCCTCATCCTGGCGGAGCCGCCTTGTCGACTGCCTTGACGGCATCCAGACGGCAGGCGACTTTTCGTGGACCGACACGTATGACGTCTTTGTCAACCCCGGCCTGGAGATGGACGGCCACGGCCAGATTCCGCTCCCGCTGTGTCCTCGTGATGCGCATGTCATAAAGAAGGCCTGCCGACCGGCGCCCTTCGGCATCGGCGACCAGACCGTCGTGGACGACTCGGTGCGCAAGACGTGGGAGCTGGACTCTTCGCAGTTTCGACTGGTCAACCCGCGCTGGCAAGCCTTCCTCGACGACGACATACTCGCCGCCGCCTCTCAGCAACTGGGGCTGGACGTTGCGTCGGCGATGGCGAAACCACACAAGTTGCTCCTCTACGAACCCGGGTCCTTCTTCAAGCCTCACAAGGACTCCCAGAAAGAGCCGAGAATGATCGGTACCCTCGTCGTCTGCCTGCCATCGGAGCACCAGGGCGGCGATGTGCGTCTCTCCTTCAGACGCCAGAGACGCAGGTACGCCACCGGTCCGGCGTCCAAGTTCGACTTGACAGCGCTCGCCTGGTTCGGCGACGTCTCGCACGAGGTCGAGGAACTAACGTCGGGCTACCGCCTCGTGCTGACATACAACATCGTCCTCCCAAGTGGTAGCAGCCCGCCTTCGGCCTCTTTCTTCGACGCCCAGACGGAGGAACTGCAGCATATCCTCGCCAGCTGGCGAGAGACGGACCGCAGCGACTTCCGCGTCTACTATCCGCTCGAGCACCAGTACAGCCAGTCGAGCTTGTCGTTGGGCAACCTCAACGGACGGGATGCGGCCGTATGCCAGCTACTTCACCACGTCGCCTCTACGGCCGGTTTCTCCGTCTTCCTTGCTAATATGACTCACCACAAGGAGAGGCTCGAAGACGACGACGACGAAGAGGAACGTACGGAACTAAGAAACATCTACACCTGCCATGGGCAGCTGATAGCCCGCAGTCTCGCCGTCCACCCACATGAGATTCCATATCCACAGCTCTCATACGATGACGACGATGCCGCCGACAGCGAGGACGAACCCGAGTTTCTTGGCAACGAGGACTCGCCAGCCTGCTTCCGCTACCATCATACAGTACAGTCGCTCCACCCCTTTATTGCTTCGGTCGCTAATCTGCTTCGGCCCTCTTAGATTGTCGTCATTCACGCCAAGCCAAAGCTCGATTCCTTGCTAGGCCTGGATCGCGACGGCCTCTTAGTGGATGCTTTGATTTCCGAGTTGGCGCAGGACTTTGAAAATCGACGCGACGATGAAGCCGTGACTTGTGCCACACGGTTTATGATAGCATGCTGTAGGAACTGGAAACACATACCGAAGTCAACGCTACCGCAGATGGTACAGTGGGGTGTGGCACTCGGCGATGACGCCCTCTACGAAGCAGCTGTCCAGGCTGGCAACCACCAACCGCATACCCAGAAAGCAATCGCTCGCCTCATTGAGAAAGAGTATTCTGAGCGTGCCAACCCTGACGGTTTTACTGCCCAAGACTGGGATAAGTGGTATGCCGACTTTTGCTTGGTATCTCTTTTGCTCAGTCTCGTGTTGACCAACCCGTCTCTTAGGCTTGGAGTTGTTGTGAAGACTACCCACTCCCTCCCATGGTTGCAGTCCGCTCTATCCGGCATCGCATCCTATCTGGATGACACCCAGCTCCAGGCGTCGCTCTCTAGCTGGAAAGAAGCAACATTGATGACCCAGCTCGAGACCAAGCCGCAGCTGGAGGATCATGATCACGACATCGTCATTGATGCCATGTTGGCACATCATGATGACGCCGAATGGCTCACCACCAGGTATGAAAGCAGAAAGAATTTCGGCTGGTCGAAAGCTAACACTTGGTTATCCCAGATTGCTTCCAAACCTGTGCTCCCATGGCACAAAGCCGCTCCTGTGCAAAGTCTTGAGTACTGTGCTCAAGAAGAAAGAATTTGCGTTGGACGAGACCAAGGCTATATTCAAACAGATCATGGAAAAGTGCAACAGTACTTTATCGCTACGGACCACCGATTTCGGGGATACATTCTCGCACTCAAACACTCGCAGCGCCTTCATCTCGTTGATTGATCAGTGCCTGGGCCTACGTCTCACAGATTCCACTTGTCATGTCCTCGAAGAGAGTTGCCGCGGGTTTGAAGCTGCTCCGTTCCCGCACAAGTCAGAACCCAGGGTCACCAAACTCCTCGGCGACTTGGTGAGAACTCTACAAAAGCAGAATAGCATTGAGCCTTCGACAACGTCGGCCGTTAAGGTATTCTTCGAAACCGCTCTCAGGAGAGGGCTTCTGCACACGGCGCCGGTATACCCGGTAGAGAACTTCAAGGTGAGTAGACGAGGCCTTCGTTAACGGTAGCTTGTGTAAACCTGCTGGTAGCTAACTCGAAATAACTTCAGGGATGGTCTATGCCCACGCAAGGATGCGGCGACGCCTCGTGCAGTGACTGCACGGAGGTAAACAGTTTCCTACTCGCAGAGGGCCAGAAATCCATTCGTCTTCCAGGAAGCAACGACCGGAGAGAGCATATTCGAAATTCCCTAAACCGCGACGAGGTTATTGGCTGGGAGACGGATTGGCAAGGGGGCAATTATGGTAATGAAGGCGGCATTCTCGTAGTGACGAAGATGAAGACGGTGTTTCAGCGAGACCTTGACCTCTTCGAGTCACGGATGAAGCCTCTCGAAGCGAGTACGAAGCCTCTCAGGGGGGAGTACCTGGAGAAGCTGCTTGGTGACGATGGCTATCGAGAGCTCGTCTTGCTCCAGGGCATCCGGCCGAGTGATGGCCAAGTGGGAGAAAAGAGGCCGGTCGTGGAAGAGTCAGATGTCGCGACAAAACGTCACAAGGCGTAGGCTGACGAAAGCGCCCACGGAGATGTCCATCCATCTTCGCTGGCACGTCATAGACTGCAATACACAATGGCCAGCAAAACTCTACGAACTATTAGTTCCTTAGTAATTGACCACCAGTAGAACGAATGTTGAATGATGAAGGATGAAAGATGGTCTTGCACGATAATGGGAATTTGCTTCAGGTCTTCAGTCTGGCTTCCTCCGTCTTCTAGAAGAATTCTCAAGGTCATTTTATCCGATTGAGACTCGGGTGAACCACATGCACAACCGTCATAACCGTCATGGCCAACAGCAAGGTTTCTTTTGGCTTCGCGCTTTGCATTCATCGTACCTCGCATACCCGGGCTGTCTCCTAAACTTTAGGGGTGCCTAAGTACTAAGGTATAAACAAAAGGCCTTTAAGTTCTATCTGCTTCTTGATCGTTTTGTCATTTCCACCTCAACTCACTCGGCCAGTAGTCTTCACTCATCCCAGACTTTCCCATCTTTGTCATGTGGTCAAAAATTCTGTTCACACCTTCACACTACCTGAATCTCACATCATCTTTCTCGTCGATTGTTGAGATTGCACACTGCAGTGCTCACAAAATCAACGAGCATTTCCAGTCCCAACGTTCACAGGATTTTCTTCACCTTGAGGCCTATCCCCACAACCCGACCGAGTCCCTCTACTACCTTGACGTCTATCCTGGAAAACCTTGACCTCAACGGGGCCAACGTTACCTACATAAGAACCATCATCCCCCTCAAGTTGAGAAATCAGACCTCACCAGCTTGCATCTTCGCCCCGACAAGATGTAATGCCAACAAATACAACAAACACAATGCCAGTGGCATTCTCAGCAATCCGCTTCGCCTTGTATCATACCCCCCAACATCACAGTGATGTGCCGCAAACTTTATTTGTATTGGAACACAAAAAGATCAACTGACTGCCATCAAACTACCTGACCGATGTTCATGAAAAGTTCCACCTTGATCATAAGGAGCATGTTCAAAACGCTGGACTGGGGTGCCTAAGAAGCTTCCGGTTCAGTCCAACCGGCGCCAACATCCTCCAGAAGCTGCACCCGGTCGTCTTTGACTGCAGATTGCAAATGAAGCCAGCCTTCCTTCATCCTTTTTCCTCGGCACATCACGACGACAATGAATACCAACACGGTGTTTCCGTCGTCGACTGCGTCTTGCTGTTGGGAGTCAACGAGCAGAGCTGCGTGGCATACACTCAAGGATACCACCATGCGCTCTGTCGAGAGATGGACCTTGGAAGGGTTGAACTGCTTCGTCTCGGGGGCTTTCAACACAAGCGGAGTCAAATCCTTTGCAGACGACTTAGCTGTGCGAATCGGTTACAATTCAGCCAACCACGCGATCAGCATCAGTCAAAATCCAGCAAGCACAACCACAAGATCATCTCCAGCAAGCCTTCTTCCCTCTTTCTCCACACACCACAACACCACACAATGCAGGCTGTTCCCACAGTTATCCGCTGCACCTTACAGCGAAGGCCCACGCACAGAGCGGCGAGGCCAGGAGGAACGGTAAATGGGATCATCACAACCACAACCACAGAAGAGTCCAGAACAAGCACATATCAAACAAGAACGTCTCCGACAAGAAGGTTTACCAGTAAGAGCCTCTCCAGCAAGAAATTTCAAACGCAGCCAGAGAGCCGTGGACCCTACAGAGGGTACATCTGGCCGCCAAAAGCAATACCATCCCGTTCTTGACAACGATGTTGAGCAGAAGCACGAGGAGAAAAGAACCGAGAGAAAAGACGGGGGGAAAAAGTAAGAAAGAAACCCCCCCCTGAAAAAGACTTTGAACTCGAAATACATTGTGCAATCCAGTCGTGTCTATGTTAAATCACTGTTAAAGCAGACTTTTATCGTAGACATGTAAACGCATAAAAGGTCAGATCGTTGCCTCAGGTCGAGGCGATCTGTAGAATTCTCCTAAGGAGACTGTCAAATCTGCGGGGTGAACGTAGGCGGTGCTGCGTGCGCAAACTGCACGACACACGGAACAAGTTTCGCTTATGCGACCAGCTTTTGGGTGGTGATAGCTTGAAGGGTTTACGCAACAATAGAGTGATGCTGAGCCGTGGGTTGAATCATGGAGTCGGGATTGCGAACTGCAGGACATGCTCAACCGTAACGGCTTCACGCGTTCCTGCCTAGGAAGATGCGCAACTGGGACGAGATTCTAACCGCGCAGAACTTGCCCGCGCTTGGCTCAGGGGATCGTGCGAGAGCAAAAGTTTCTCGAAACCAGACTCCTGAGGCCCTTAAGACTGCTAACCTCAACGCGCATCTACGACGTGTTCCCTTAGAAGCAGAGATTTTGAGACGATGGCATGTATCGCTTCGAAATTTATCCGGAACCCATGGCAGCAGAAGCTGCACGTGAAACAGAAGGTAAGTCGACGACGGTTTCCATCTTTCCTCCAGTTTCCCCTCCGCATGCATCCATGGTGTATTGAATGCCGGAGTGAATTTGAAGGATTATTTCTAGTAGGTTTCATAAAGTGAAGAAGAAGAAAAAAGGAAACAAAATTTGCGGTCGTGGTTCCTGGTTTTCTGCTTCGCGGGCTGGTGGGGCTGCAGCCGGGGCCGGATTAACGACGTGCCTTTTGGTGGCTGGACTGACGTTCCACAGTGACCACACCACAATGGAGCCTGTCAGCCTGCCGGTGGTGATGCCTGGGAATTTAGTCAAGACACGAGAGTTATCCGCGCACTGCCATGCCTCTCTCTCTCTGTATTTCAATCGTCCTGTTACATCCGGTCCGCAAATGTTCTGTCTCACTGGTGATAAGATGTAAAAAACGTCCCAACTTTCTTTCCGATGCCATTCCTGCCCTTGTCCTTGTCCTTGTCCTTGTCCCTCTCCCGTGCGAGTGTGGCTGTGACTTGCTGAAGGTACCTTGATGGGGATTGGTTTGTTCCATCGCATCGAAAGACGTCAATCTTCGCTGGCAAAGGTTGCCATCCGCTCATCTTCACGGCAAAAAGAGTACATATTCTATCGATAAAAAGCACACGTCTGAGTACATAGACTACCTGCTTCCTTAGCTATCTAAACCAGGGGATGTGAGTCAACCCAGACGCAGGGCGGGCACATCGCTAAGAGCCTCCTGGCGGGATGGACCTGGAATGTCACGCAGCGTGTCGTGTGCTTGGTGGGCAGACAAACTCCGGGTTCATCATTGGTGTGATGGGTGGAGTAAATGGTACGTAACTTGTGCTATGATTGTTTGTTTGTTTGGCTCTGCCTGGGACTCGTTGTGTTGTCGCCTGTGTTGCCGCCTCTACTTATCGTCTCCTCTTCTGAGAAACCCTGCGTCTTTTTGAGTCACGCGGTGATTGTGTCGTGTCGTCTCTCGGGTCCAATAGGTAACGTTGGGTGTCCTTGTTAGTTGAGATGTATCCGTCTGTGCCGCCGGCGTGGTTGGTTTCATGACCACCCAAGCTTGACCCTTCTCTTTTCTGGCTGGTTCGAACTCTGCAACCACTCTTCGACGTTTCTCAAACCTAGTCTACATTCTCGATCGATGATTCAAATTACTCGTGACGCCAACCAAGTCCCCGAGTATAAGTATCCTCGTCGTCTTTCACGCGGCCCACCGTCGCTTCAACTCTTCAATTCATTCCGCCACCCAAAAAGCTGCTGCCATTGCTTAGCTACCCCGCTACCCCGCCTCCACCCATCCAAGACTTCAAACACCAACCTGAAAGGAACCAATCCAACCTTGTGGAAAAATCATCACCAAAACCACATTTCCCAACCAAAAATAACACTCAAGATGTCTGGCGCACCCCCTGGAACGAGCTCTCGAGGCCGAGGCGGCAAGTTCAAGAAGTACACCCGAGGAGGTATGTGTGCAATCTCCCCGTCCCTGCGTCCATCGCCTGCGATCCCATCTGTTCCCCCGTCAATCGACGTCACAGGTCCCGCAGACTCGAGCCCCTCCAAAATTAACGCGTTCGTTCTTCTTACCACACAGGCGGAAAGCAC
Organism: Neonectria magnoliae; assembly: GCA_037954305.1. Taxonomy (NCBI): domain Eukaryota; kingdom Fungi; phylum Ascomycota; class Sordariomycetes; order Hypocreales; family Nectriaceae; genus Neonectria; species Neonectria magnoliae. The sequence continues at coordinate 214,762 of JAZAVK010000038.1, forward strand.
TTCTCCCGCGACATTCGCCCTGTCGATGCCGATGGAAACGAAGTGAGCATCTGGGCCGACGATGCCAAGAAGAGGGGCGAGAACGACGACGATGACTCTGACTCCGAGGAGGACTCTGAGGAGGATTCCGATGACAGCGAGGATGAGGCCGCTACCGCAGCTCAAGCCCAGGCCGCCTCCCGCGAGGATCGCAAGGCAGAGAAGAAGGCCCGCAAGGAGGCTGCCATAGCCAAGACAAGGGCGAAGACGGTCGAGGTCGGCGACATGCCATCCAGCGACGAGGACGACAGCGATGATGACGACGACATGCCCGCCAACCCCAACCACTCCAAGGCCTCCTGGAACCAGGCCAAGGGCGGCAATGTCGAAGACATCACCGAGGGCGTCGCCAACATGGGCGCCCCCGGCAGCAGGCGTGAGCGTGAGGCCCTCGAGGCGGTCGCCGCCAAGGAGAAGTACATGAAGCTGCAGGCTCAGGGCAAGACGGACGATGCCAAGGCCGACTTGGCCCGTCTCGCCATCATCCGCGAGCAGCGAGCCGCCGAGGCTGCCCGCCGAACAGTAAGTTGACGCTCTCGCCTCTTGATGACTCCGGACAGAGTTGCTGATTCGTTTGACCGCAGGCGGAACGCGAGGAGAAGGAAGCTGCCGAGAAGCAGAAGAAGGCCGAGTTCGAGGCGCGAGAGGCTCGGAAGAGGGAGGCCGCGCCTAGCAAGAAGGGCAAGAAGAAGTAGAGGATGAGACCAAGACTGTGGCTGTGAGTATTGCCGTACCTTGGGTTATTAGCAGATGACGCCAGTCGGGCGTCGCTATGTTTCGAGATTTGGTGCATAGAGCTGGAGAGGAGACACTCCCTCCCTTATGATAACGAATACTACAATGACAGCGTGGCATAGCAGAGACGGCACGAATTTTGTAAAATCTACGTGAAGGGGTAAGGAGATTGGCGATGGGTTGGTTGGTTGCAAAAGGATCAAGTTGTCTGGGGAGGTGTAAACGTCTAGGGTAGTTGGGTCGATTACACGAGGTGGTAAGTAGAATTACATCTACTAATAACTCGCCCTGATGTCTGTTAACATTCTGCTGCATTTTTATGTATTGGAATGATCAGTCAAGTAATATTATGAGGCTAGTATTTTCTGTTCGTTTCTCACCGTGGTTTGATGGTGAATGTGGTTCTTTTACTCTACAGTTGGCATATTGCTCAGCAGCGGGGAAGCCAGACGAGGTTTTCGAAGTAAAGTATGTAGGGACACGTGCTGTGTTGGCAAAGGGAGAAGTGGCTTTCTCGGTTCATAAATCCCTTCAAAATTTGATCATTGATACAGAGAAGACTCGATAAATTACTCATCCCAAAACGCCCACCGCTGTATTTTACATGGATTTGTACTTTCATCATTCATAGCCGTCGCAACGAGGTAAGCCATCTGAGAGTTCTGGGTGCACGCACACTAACGGGATGCGCTACAGTGGAGCTGCCGCCCGTCCCCACAGTTAGTTCTGCTACGGATCTTGCCAAAGAGAAAAAAAAAAAAAAAAACAGTTCCGCCCGAAAAATCGTGCCCGGCCGTCTGTCTCTGCGACGTCGAATCGCCGACCGCCTCAACCACCCGTTTTCAACAACGACCCTGCTTCGCCTTTGCACGAGACCAGCCGCGCCAACTACCCCGCGAAGACACCAGGAATTACCGCTCCAGAGCGCTATACGTAGCATCCCGCAGGCATCGTCCCTGTTTGTGCCAGTAGCCAAGATGGCGGAAGCCTCGCTGCAGGTCCGTTTCGCTCCTGTCCCCGTACCGTGTGCCCCGCCGTCGCCTACCACGAGGTTATCGCCATGGGCTGGGAAGCTGATGCAATGCCTCACAGGACCGTCTGCGCGACCATGCCAAGGCCTTCGATGGCCTCTTGAGCCTTATCCCGGCCAAGATGTACTACGGGGAAGACACCAGCGTACGTTGACGATTCCTCTTTCCGTCCCCGCCACTGCATATGGTCCCCGGACGTCATTCCCCTTCCACAATGCATGTTATGTGATGCACATACGCATGATGCGCTACATTCTCCAAAGACTAACCTCAATCCCTCATGTTAGAACCAATGGAACAAGAAGAAGCAGTCCAAGAAGGAGGCCGCCGCCGCCCGTCGCCTGAAGCTCGATCCCGACAGCGAACTCAACCGCAACGCCAAGGAGGTAATGGACGAGCGCGCCAAGAACAAGCGCAAGCTCCGTGACATGGAGGACGAGGACGAGAGCGAGGACGATGCTGTCCCTGCCCCCGCCGTCGAGGAGGAGGAGTGGGAGGATTACGAGCCCGTTGACGGCGTCGAGACCGAGAAGCCAGGTGAGGGCCTGAAAGTTAAGGCACCCGATGCCAACAAGAAGCAGAAGCTCGACGACGGCGAGCCTGCCCCCTCAAACACCGCCGAGGCGACATCCTCCAAACTTTCCAAGAAGGAGGAGAAGAGGGCAGCCAAGGAAAAGAAGAAGCAGGAGAAGAAGGAGAAGAAGGAAAAGAAGGACAAGAAGGAAAAGAAAACCGACAAGAAGAATACCAACGCGGAGGAGCCCGATGCTGAGCAAGATGACGCTCCTGCACCTACATCTAAATCCCAGAAGAAAGCTGCAAAGAAGCAAGCAAAGAGCACAGCTGCAAAGGCGTCAAAGTCCGACGACGTCGACGAGGACGAGACTGCTCCCGTTGACGGCGAAGTGCAGCTTATGGATATCTCGGGTCTAGAGAAAGACGACGAGACCTCAAGTCCAGACTCTGAACCTCACTCTCCCACCTTCGACACCAACGACTCCTCTGCAGCCCCCACAGAGGCCCTCGCCGAGCCCGCCAGCACCACCACTTCCGTATCATCCACCATACCCCCCTCAGACAAACCCAAGCACATCAAGATCCCCGCCGACACTTCTGCCCTCCGGGCCCGCCTCGCCGCAAAGATTGAGGCCCTGCGAGCCGCAAGGAAAGCGGACGGACCGGACGGCAAACCCATCCGGACGCGCCAGGAGCTCATCGAGTCACGGCGGCGGAAGCAGGCCCTGCGCAAGGCCAACAAGCAAGAGTTGAGGAAACAGGCTAAGCTGGAGGAGGACCGCAAGCGCGAGGAGGCCCTGGCATCCACTTCTCCAGGTGTTATGAGCCCGGCTGTCGAACTGGACGAGAATACGAGCAACTTTGCCTTCGGTCGCGTGGCGTTTGGCGACGGTTCCCAGCTCTCCCGCGACCTCAGCTACGTCCTCAGCGAAGGCAAGAAGAAGGGACCGTCAGACCCCAAGACGGCCCTCATCAAGGTCCAAAATGCGAAGAAGCGCCTACAAGAGCTGGACCCGGAGAAGAAGGCCGACATTGCCGAGAAGGATCTCTGGCTAACGGCCCGCCGCCGCGCACAGGGCGAGCGCATCCACGACGACGAGGCTCTTCTCAAGCGTGCCGTCAAGCGCAAAGAAACAGCCAAGAAGAAGAGCGAGAAGGCCTGGTCAGACCGCACCGACGGTGTCAAGATGGCCCAGAAGGAGCGCCAGCGTAAGCGCGAGGACAACCTCCGCAGTCGCCGCGACGACAAGCTCCTGCACAGGTCCGGCAAGGGCAAGAAGAAGAAGAGCGGCGCCTCCACCAAGAAGAAGGGCCGCCCAGGCTTCGAGGGCAGCCTGGGCGTCGGCGGACGGAAGAAGTAGGCCATTTACATGAGGAACCAATGGAAGGCATGATCAATAGCAGAAAGGGTCAAGGTGAAGACAAAAGCAACTGAAAAAGCAAAAGCGACAAGAATTTCTTTGCTCGACAACCGGCGCTGGCGGAGTCCACGGGGCGGAAAAGGGGGAAGTATTCCGGCGCAAAAACGTCACCAAACATTTGTACATTTTGTGTACTAGATGGATAGCTATATACGTAAGCAATCGGCAACTTGGCTGGCTAGGCTCGACGGAGTTGACAAATTCCCTATCTTCCTTTTTTTTCGGGCATATAATGGACTGGGCATGAACATGAGCGAGCATAGGCTTACAAGAGAGACAACATTTCATGAAGGAAAAAAAAAACCTTGGTTGAGCGTGAATAGTCGTATGTTGTTCGTGAATTGTTGTCATCCGCCAATAACGATTGATGCCATGATGAGGCTTCAAGAAACGCAGAACGAAGGGAACCCAGAAAAGCTTACAAGAGACAGCCGCCTATTTTTCCCTGTGTTTTTTCTTTTGCTTCATTACAACAGTACCGAACCAGAGCAACAGCGGTGGACATGCAGCGCGGCTACGCTTGGCATTCAACTTTCCATCCATCCCGTTCCATCCCGAGAAACACACCCAAAACATGTACAACTCTCTCGCACACACGCACACACTACACACACATTCTCTTGCCGCACTCCTGCCCACCCAGGCTGTCTGTCTCCGTTCCCAAGAATAAATAGGTTTCAACAAAAAAAAAAGCACATAAAAAGAGGAGGGGCGCGCAAACCACCACCAACAACTTATGACGGGGCTTCACAATCTCGATTAGCCGGAGGAGAGTTCCTTAGGGCTGGGACGCTTCTCAGCCAACAACAAGAAACCTCGACCAGCGACCGTATATGATGGTAACGTCCCTGCTGCTGCCCAAGCCGAAATGATTCCTTTAACTGCTCCATGTAGTGATTGGTGTTTTTGTGTGAGTGAGGGGGTTCTGTTATTTTCTTCATGCCTGCCAGGATCGTGTGTGGGAAAGGCGGTGGACGAGATTGTTATCATGGGAGGGTTTCAGGTCGGCGAGGCGGTAGAGGACGGGGTCGGAGTGTAAGGTTTGATGGGACGGAGATTTGGAGGAGAAGAATCGGCTTGGCATCGGCTCGGCTTGGGCGCAAAGTTGGAGTGGGGATGGCGACGGTGAGAAGCCAAGGCATGATGCTCGTCGGGAGTAGATGCGCGTATGGCCCAGGACTTCCTCGTTTAGAGGAGGGAGTCGAGGCGGGTGAAAACGCTGAGACACGCTGCCACAACCTCCAGCTGCAGCTCTTTGTCCTTGCCCGAGTTGGTTTCCTGGAGAGTCATGTCAGAATTACACGATCTGAGAGCTGCCAAAGTGGCACGTTTCTTTGTAGTTCAACAACCCACCTCGGCGATCACTTGGGGCAGATTGGCCCCGATTCCATTGCCGGTGGCCTTCTTGCCAAAGGGCCACTGGCTGTAGTCAGCCAGCAGTTCGTCGGTCTGGGCAAAGGCCCTCTCGCGGGCCTCGTGACCCAGGGTTGACAGGGCATTCTCGAGGACGTTGGCGGCGTAGGCAGCGCAGACCATGGCGAGGCTGCGCATGTAGCGGAACTCGAGAGACTCGGGGAGGAACTGGCTGCCGTTGAGGACGACGGTGCGCTGGGTCAGGATATTGCGAACTCGTCGGCGGATCTCCTCCTTGGCGCCGCCGTCGGCGACGGGGTGGGTGGCCATGTCGAAGAGGAGGAAATTGCGCTTCTCGGTACGGAGGATGCCCTTGTCGACGAGACCCTTGGCGAGGCGCTCGCGGACCTGCTTGAGCTGGTATCCAATCTTCATGAGGTTCCATGTCTCGCCTGGAAGCGTTGAAACAGGGGCGCGTTAGCAACGGAGTGCAAACAAGCATAGGGGGGAAAGGGTGTGCATACCGCTCATGAGATCGATCCAGGAGCTGACGCTCATCTTTTCGCTCTGCTTCATCATCTTGAGGGCCTCGTCGAGGAGCACCTCGCCGGTCAGGGTGTCGTCTATGACTTCGATGTTGCGGTCAGCCAGCGGGAACCGTCGCCTCGAGGCGTCCTTCTCCATGGCGATGCGGCCGCGGAAGGCCAGCTCGAGGACGATGCAGCCGCGGAGGGCGTAGGAGATGTTGTCGTTCCAGAAGGAGAGATAGCCCTGTGGTGGTTGGGCGCGGTGGTTAGGGCTAGAAGATGATGATGGATACGGATCCTGTGCGCGTCCATACCTGCTTGTCCTTGAGGCCCAGCAGCAGGACTTCCTCCATGAGGGTGAGCTTGGGCTGCTTGCTGCGCTCGGCGCTCTCGCTGATATCTCGAGGGTCGAAGGCGATCTTGTGGCCATTCTCGGTGCTCTCGTAGGCGGTCTCGGGGCCGGAGTCTCGGGTGCTGGACGAAGGGTTCCTGGCTCCGGCGCCGTTGCTGGAGTCGCCTTCGGTCGAGGTGGCCCCGGTAGCGCCGCCGGCACCGCGACGTCGCGTCAATCCCGACGACATGATTCGAGAGGTTTGCGTGTTGGAGGGATTTGTATGGGGAGAAGAGCGAAGGTCGAAGGTCGAAGGGGGGAGAAGGCGAGATCGAGGACCGGGACGGAGGTGGGTGATGCGGTCGGAAGGGGGACTTTCCAACGTGACTGAAGCTGAGAACCTGACTGACTGAGAGGTGAACTAACTTGGGGGCGGGCGGGCCACCTTTGGGCTAGCGGTAGCAGTCTATTAGTCTGCGCGTCTAGAATTTATTAGGGGTGGCCCGTTAGCATTTAATAGGGGAGTGGACAGTGGGCGCGCAGTCAGTGGGCAATGGATGGGCAGTACGGGCCGGGGGCGTATTTCGTAGTGGGTAGGTAGGTACTTGGTTGATGCGCGCGTCGTCCCCGTGGACTGAAGTACTACTCGTATGGAGCTTTCTTTTCAAGGAGAACGGGGATGGCTGGTGAGACAAGACAAGGGGAAGCGGAAGAAAAGGGAAGGGGAAGGGAAGGGAAGGGAAGGGATTGCTCGCTTCTTGATAGACCAGGTAGATAGGTAAGGTCGGTAGAGAGCTGGGCTCCCACTGGGATTCGAGACGAGGACGCTCGCTAGGTAGGTAGGTAGGTATTCTTGGAGAAAACTCACTGGTTGAATGAATAAATGTTTTGATTCGATGGACTGAGTAGAGGAGCACAGCAGGGGTAATTAGTGGCTTGATTGGGTCGTCGGCTGTCACAGCCAATCCTCAATAGCCAGAGCGTGTGCAGTCGTCGTCTCTCTTGTGTCGTCAGAGATGGCACGCAGAGAGTGATTGGACTTGGTAGTCAAGCAAGGTGTCGTTTCCAATTGCTTTTTGGCTTCGACGTGTGAGAGTGGCGGAGCGGCAAGGGGGATCTTCCGCACACGCCTAGACTGAGACTGCAGCTGGACAGAAGTCTTGAATTTATTACTGGACGATGGGATGATGATGATGAGAAGAATGGGGAAGCAGGATCGATGGAGAAGCCGTTGATAAAAATCCTCCAAGATGGTCCCGACCGGGGGAAGCGGACCAAGCCAAGGGATAAGCCTGGAAGCCTGGAGGCTGCTGTTCAAGATACTTAGGTACTACAAAGGAGAGGCAGACACAGGCTCTTTCAACTGATGATAAGCATGTACCAAGTCTTCTCAAGGCAGCCAGAAAAGGAGGCTCCAGTCGCTGGTGCAGTGAGCGGAGGAGGTCGCGTGGCAGCATCTCAATAGCTCCCTTACACACCACAAGAATGTACCCCCTTCTGATGAGGTATGCAATGCGGTACGAAGTAGTCCGTACGCCGCCTGGCACAGTCAACATTTTACCAATGGCAAGGCAGAATAGCCCCCTAAGCATGATAACACCCACTGATTTGAATCCTGCTGAAGCGCCTGCCAGCTCCAGGCTGCAATTTATCTATCTATTCCTTCTCGTCTGCACGTCGTTTCACCGCCCGTTGCGCTAGTTAGTCTACTTCGCACTGCAAAGCCCCAACTTTGGAAATCGCCGAAAGTCGTAAAGCAGTGGATGGAACTCAGGCTGCGCGCACGGACCACGAGCCAAGCCAACGCAGCTCCAGCCTCAGCCCAGCTTGCTAGGCAGTCGATCAGTCAAGCCCGACTTAGGTAAGCAGCAAGGGGTGGGACGAGGGGCAAGACCCAGATTAGAGATCTCCACCATGGACTTCATCCCTCATCGCGACGACCGCCAATATCGAGAGGTTTGCCTCCGTCGTCGTAACCCGCCCTCGATCCTTCTTTTCTTGATCATCAGCCTTATCTTGTCTTTTTCTCCATAGTCACAAACCCTTTCTGTCCCTCGTAACTAACAATTGCTCCCCAACTTGCCTGGACCTTCCGGACCTACTGTCCCGATCATCCAAAAAAAATACGACACGCGATCCGATACCGAACGACGAGTCGCAGCCATATATCAACCTCGACTACTACGATGGAACTATATTCCAGGAGCCTGCCACTTGTTCGTAAGAGACGTCGATACGTCACGTTGCCAATGCCTTGACGGCCACTCTATTTGCTGTAGAAGTCTGTCAAGTGACGCCTGAAGTCAGGATCGCGGTATGCAGTTTGGCTTTCAACCAAGTTGAAAGATTGATGGCTACCCCAAACCAGCAAGTGCCTTGTGGTCATTCTGGAGTGTTTTGCCATTCCGATGGCCCAGAGGTTGGCCGTGGTCTCCTTCAGATCATGATGCATCCGGGTGGGTTATCAAGCGCGATCGATTACACGGACGAGCTATGGCATTATGTCGGGACTCTCTCCCATGTCCAATGGCAACGAGCATGCGCCATCCCTGGCCAGCCAGATGCTGGAGAAATCGGATCGAGTCCCTTGGTGGCTCAGGGCGTTTGGGTTTTGTTTGCTCGGACCCACATTGGCCGTATCCCAGAGGTTGACGAACGCCCGCCAGCTGCCAACCACGGTTACAGCTGGCACAGCACGCCCACCCTTATAGGTGATAATAAACCATCCTCTCTCAACAGCGGGCAAGGAACCCGAGACGGAGTGGTCGAGTGGTTAAGTGTTTGGGTTGTTCGAGGACGGGCTTGATACGCCGACGGGTGTACTGAGCCCAGTCCTCACAACGCCGAACACTTAACCCGGGGACCACCCTCTCCGGACTTGTCCTCAGACACACCACCAACCCCTGGCCAGTCTGCCTAGTGAACCCGACGGGGGGATCTGCGCGGCGTCCGAGGTTGGGCTCCTGGTGCAAAGAAATATCCAGGCCAAAGGCGAAAGCTGGACGCGCTGTAGTATCGTCGCTTAGAACGGTAGCAGGGCGTAAAAGAAGGGTTTTTTTTTTTTTTTTGGAAGGCTTGGGGTTCGAATTGTTTCCTTGCCCCTTGAATGTTCTTTTTTTTCGGTCGCTCTTGATTTCTAGTTAATGACTCTTTTGCTCCTTATTATCTTTGCCTACTTTTGTGGGTTTTTAGAATGTTGCTTGGGGTGAAATGATTTAATGTATTGTGATGGCTTTGGTTACGATCTGAATGTGTGTGTGAGGTTTTCCTTAAGGGTGTTTGGTAGATGTGCAGTATGCAGTGGTTGGTTTTTCTTAAGGCCGAACCTCTATGAGTTCTGGCTTGTGTGCTGATCTCGTTCCGACTTAGCGTACATACTTGAGACAACCCAATAATCCCCTGTGTCTATTGTCTGCTACTTAATGTACATTTATACAAACGCGCTGTGACTGATGAAGACGACACTTATTACTATGTTCGTTTCTGATCCAGCAAAGACCACTGCTTACTCTCCCGTGAAGCCCATCGCCCCTACGCTCTGCTTCCACAGCTCATCAAAGTTGATGTCTTGATCCTCGAACATCTCCCGGATCTTCCTGGCCGCGACCTCCTGCTCGTCGGGGCCAAAACCACCTGGCTGCGTCGATTCGAACTGCACAATCTCGACCCAGCGATAAAACAGATCCTCCTTGCCCATGGCCGTCAGAGTGTCCCGGAACGCAAAGACCTGACGACGTCGCTGGTCCTCGCCCGACGCCGCACTGGCCTGCGTGTCGTAGGCCATCCAGCCGTAGTCGCGGTGGTGCACCAGGACAAGGCTCTTGAAGGCCTCGATGGCGATGTCCTTCTCGTCGACGAGGCGGTGGGCGTGGACCATCTCGGCCCAGTCGAGGTCCCACTGGCCGTTCATCAGGAGATAGCCCGTCTTCTGCTCCTGCACCATGGGCGACGTGGCCTGGCCGAGGTACGTGAACAGCACCGTCCGGGAGTCCTTGTCGACGAAGATGTCCTTGAGGGCCTGGTCCCATTCGCGACTGCGTCGGACGTAGATCTCCCGCGCGCGGAAGCCGACCTGCCATCGCCACTGGCACGGGTTGCCGTGGGCCTGGCCGGCGGCAAACTCGACGGGCCACGGCCACACGAAGACGAACAGCACGAAGTCGAAGAACATGGTGAGCGCACGCTTGCCCACCTCCCACGCGCCCTCGGACCACGGCGCATCGACGGCCGTCCACGTCGTCTCGTTGGGATGGCCCAGGGCCGAGGCGACCAGCTTGAAGTACCAGGGCAGGATCCAGAACATGCGCACGGCGAAGAGGACGACGACGGCGACGTTCATCCCCACGGGCACGAGGAAGATCTTGCGCTTGAACTCGGCGGGCTTCGAGTCGATGTGCGTGATGTACACGTGCTTCTCCGACAGGGTGCTGATGAAGGGTTCCAGGACTTCCGGGGGCCGCTTGAAGGGTGAGGGCGGAGATCCATCGTGTGGTGAAGATGTCTGCGCCGGCTTGGCTTTGCCTGCTCGTCTGGAGGGCGCCATGGTTGGCCAAGGTGGGTTGGCGTTTGTTTGTTAGATATGTTGTAGACAGTGGGTTGGAGAGTCGCGTGCCTGTGTCTAATGATATGAGTGTGGTTTGCATACGTATGTGTTCTTGAGTGGACACTGTGAGATGGGCTTGTTCGATGCTCCGCTGACAAAAATAGCTGTTGATAGCCGCCCCTGTTCAGCCATTGTAAGTCGCCTGGGAATTAAATCGTTGTTCTGATTTTTCTAGTGAGTTTTTCAATGTGCAAGTGGTATATTCTAAAATAAGTTTCAATTTTTCTTCCTTTCATCCATTTTCATCATGCCAACCTTTTCATCGCCGCGAGGAGTGAATGTCAGTCTCTGTGGCGCACCGCTCCCCATCTCTTATTAAGCCACACCTGTCATTCGCCAACCGCTGTGGCGGACAATCCCGGCGCCGGGAACTCTCTGCGGGACCGAAAATGTTCAACTCCACACATGATGAGTGTTGCCGAAATCGAGCATTACAACGGCCGTCGAGTCCATGTCAGACGCTCACTTTAGGTCTGGCAATTCCCCGTCGCGCCAATGTTGAGAGCTCGCACGTTACAGGTCAGTTGTCTCCCCTCCCGCCGATTATTCGACCGCAATTGACTGACACCGGGTTGTAGGAGCGCTGCAATCCCTATGTATGCGCTTTCTGCCGACACAAGCTCTCGCCGAGGGAAGGACAACTCAGAAATGGCCTTTTTTCGACCGGCGCAAGCTCGACAACGCCCCCGGGGACCTCGGGACGGTTGAGATACCCTGATTCGCAGCTATTCGGAATACGTGCTCTGTCAACGAGCTCCTCGCTACGCGGACCGGACGGTAATGGGAGCCCCTCGCGACCGGGAGCTTTCCCGGGAGGGGGGTTTGGCGCTGGGCTAGGAGGCTTTGGTTCCTTTGCGAGCACTCCCTCAGCGACCCAGAACGACACCTCCAAGCCCAATGCGCTTCTTCCCCACGAACGGGAAGCTCGACAAAAGATGGGCCTTGCCCCCGCGAAACCGTCACCGAAACCGGCACACAACGCAAATGCTTCCGATGGTACCTCAAACAACGCGGCCTCGGCCTCTAAGAAGAACAACAAGCGCTCCAACCAGTTGAGGAACAAGGACAAGGGGCCCGAAGATAACACATTCAAACCGCAATCCGGCCCGTTGTCGAGTTCGTTGCTTGCTGAGGCCTTCAAGATCGACCGGACCCCCGCTCCGGTGGCGACACCATCATCTTGGTCTCAAAGCCAGCCCGCCAAAGATCAACCCTCTCAGACATCGTCTGCGCCGAAACAAGCTCCCTGGGGCGCCTTCAGCGCTCGCAGAGTAGACACAGAAATCCCGGCCCAGAAGCAGGCCATCCCAGAAAGGCAGCCCTCAGCAGCGAAGAGCACTGGCGGATCTGAAGTCTGGGGTCAACTCAAGCGTTCACGGCGGAGTGATACGGATGGGGCGAACGAAGGCTCGACTAAGGGAGAGGGAGACTTTTGGGAGGCCCTCGAGAACAGAGTCACCGGCTTCCGTGGCAAGAAAACGACCGCCCAGGATAGTCGAGGTCCAGGCAACAGATCTGCCGTAGGATCACTAGAGCAAGGCAAGCTTGGGTCCTTTGAAGCGTCAAAACCCATAACCCCCTGGTCCGAGGACCAGACCAGCGACCAGCCACGGCGGAAATCAAGATTTGAAGAGGAAGAGGAGGAGTTTGCCAAAGCAGGGGGCAAGAAGGACAAGCGCCAGAAGAACAGGAGGAGACGAGAAGAGGAAGATGAGGATTGGGACGACGAGGCTATGCAGAAGTGGGAAGCAAGGCAACGCCGGAAGGCCGAGAAGGATGCTCGGAGACGTGCTGGTGAGCAGGTCGAAGAGCAGGCAGTCCAGATCTTTCTCCCCGAGTACATCAGCATCTCTAATCTGGCTCATGCTCTACGGTTCCCGATCCCCAACTTCCTGCACGACCTGGCAAACATGGGCTTCGAGGACATCACTGAGGATACCATCATGACTGGAGACACGGCTGGTCTTGTTGCTATGGAGTATGGACTTGAGCCGACCATCGACACAGGCTCCAAGCGTGATCTGCGACCTCGGCCCGCCCCGGAGGATCCGTCTACGCTCCCGGCTCGCCCGCCTGTCGTCACCATCATGGGCCACGTCGATCATGGCAAAACAACCCTCTTGGACTGGCTAAGGAAGTCCTCAATCGCTGCTGGGGAGCATGGCGGCATTACGCAGCACATTGGCGCCTTCGTCGTCAGCATGTCGTCCGGCAAGCAAATCACTTTCCTCGATACCCCCGGCCACGCGGCGTTCCTGTCCATGCGCCAACGAGGTGCTAATGTGACGGATATCGTTGTTTTGGTGGTGGCTGCCGACGACAGTGTCATGCCCCAGACCATTGAGGCGCTGAAGCATGCGACGTCGGCCAAGGTTCCCATCATCGTGGCGATCAACAAAATTGACAAAGAGGATGCTCGGGTCGAACAGGTCAAGGCCGATCTTGCTCGTCACGGGGTCGAGATTGAAGATTACGGAGGTGATGTCCAGGTTGTCTGCGTCAGCGGCAAGACTGGCAAGGGCATGGAAGACCTGGAGGAGAACATTGTCACTCTCGCTGAAATGCTCGATGTCCGCTCTGAGACGGACGGCATGGCTGAGGGCTGGGTTCTCGAGTCCAGCATCAAGCAGGTCGGCAAGTCGGCTTCGGTGCTGGTCAAACGAGGAACCCTCCGCTTGGGCGACTACATCGTGGCCGGCAAGACATGGGCCAAGATCCGTGTGCTGCGCAACGAGGCTGGTATCGAGATACCCGAGGCCCCCCCTGGAACACCAGTCGAGGTCCTGGGCTGGCGCGATCTACCGGAAGCCGGAGAACGCGTCCTCCAGTCGCCGGACGAGGGCAAGGCCAAGACGGCCATCGAGTACCGGCAGGAGATGGCCGAGCGAGAGCAGAGTTCCGCTCAGCTCGTCGAGCACGAGCAGCGGCTCCGGGAGAAGGCCGCGGCGGAGGAGGCCGCGGCGGCGGCGGAAGCCGGCGGAGTCGAGGTCCCCGCCGACATCGCCGAGCCCGGCATCATCTACCAGAACGTCATCGTCAAGGCCGACGTGGCCGGCTCCGTCGAGGCCGTCAACAACACCGTCCAGGAGATCGGCAACCACGAGGTGCAGACCAAGATCCTGCGCTCATCGGTCGGCGCCATCTCCGAGTACGACGTCGACCACGCCGCCACGTCCAACAGCGTCATCGTCAACTTCAACAACGCCATCCAGCCGCACATCCGCCAGCGCGCCGACGACAACAAGGTGCGCATCATCGACCACAGCGTCATCTACCACGTCGCCGACGAGGTCAAGGACGCGCTGTCGGAGCTCCTGCCGCAGATCGTCACCCACCGCGTCCTCGGCGAGGCAGACATCATACAGGTCTTTGCCATCAACCTCAAGAAGCGTGTCAGCCAGAATATTGCGGGTTGCAAGATCCGCAACGGCGCCATCAAGCGGACGTCCATGGTCAAGGTGCTCCGTCGCGGCAAGGTCATTTTCGACGGTAAGTTTGGTCAACACCTTGTAAACAAATGTTCCCTTTCTAACTCTATATCCTATCAGGTAAAATCAACACGCTCAAGCACGTCAAGAAGGACGTCATGGAGATGGGCAAGGGCACCGAGTGCGGCATCGGCTTCGAGGGCTTCGAGGATGTGCAGATCGACGACCAGATCCAGACATACGAAGAGGTCAAGGAGAAGCGGCACTTGTAAAAACAGTAAGAGAAAAGGAACTGTACGAAAAGGTTTACGGGAAGAAGGCATGGTGGTCGGCGGGTTGGGCTATAAACGAGGCCGGCTTTTCTTGTCGCCGTGTGCCCATCATGTATGAATTGTATCACAACGAAATGGTGTATTTGTAGGCTACGATGGGATGAGGACGGGCATTAGCTCAAGGAGCGACTTGGCGTAGACCATAGAAACCAATCTCAATACAGATACAACGTGTATTCCTGAACTATGCTCCTCGATGGGATGAAATATTGACTTTTCTACGTGTTACTTCACCAGGGCAGCAAACTAAATGGGCTCTTTGAACTCTTCATTAAGCCCTTCAAAGGCCCCGGTCTAACGTTCCTCACCTACCCCTCTCTTAGACATCAGCCTCTCCCAGGCGCCGACGTGAAACTCGCGGAGAAGGTCTTGGTCGTGATGGCGGCGCGCTCACGCTCCTTCTCCAGCTTGGCGAGCCCGATGCGATCAGTAACGGGGGTGGCGGAAATGATGTTGTCGAACTCGTCGTCGTCTTCGTCGTCGTCGTCGCCGTTGTCCGAGTCGGGCTCCACGTCGGAGGCGGGCTTGAGGTGCTGCTGCGGGTTGGGGATGGTGGCGGGTTTCTTGCGGGCGTCCTCGGGGGTGGCGTTGGAGAATGCCTTTGAGGCGAGGACTTTGCGGCGAATCTCCGCCATGGCTGCTTCGTCGTCTGAGTCGTCGGATATCGCGTAAGGGTCTTTGTCTTGTTCGTCGGAGTCGTCTTGGTGGACTGGTTTGGCGGTCTTCGGGGGCTTCTTGCCTAGGTATATGCCGTCTATGCTCTCCGCGTCGCTGCCCTGCTCTTCGTCATCGTTGTCCGAGTCGTCATCGTCGTCGTCGTCATCGTCGTCGTCGTCATCGGAAGCACCTATCCGCCTTCGATTGGTATTGCCTCTGGTCCACATATCGTCTTCGCCCTCCTCCCGGCTCTCGGCGTACTCCCTCTCCAGCTGCTCCATCCACTCCTCCTCCGTCTTCTTGATCTCGGCAGCATCGGCGCAGGCAGCGTAGCGCTTGAGAATGGTAGCGTTGATCTCGAGAAAGGAAGGCCCATAGGAGAAGGGCTCGAGGATCTGCTCGGCCCAGTCCAGGTGGCCGCAGATGGCGAAGGCGGCGGCGAGGGCCTCGACGCAGTTGAGGCGCCACGGCTTGCCGTAGTTGACGGAATTGGCGGCGACGAGGTAGGGCAGCAGGCGCTCGCATTTGCCGCCGACCTTGTTCCACTGGACCTCCTGGGTGCGGGCCCAGGAGCACTCGACAACGGCGGCGCCGAACTGGTCCATGAGGTCGCGGTCGGCGGGCGAGACGACCTGCTTGCCGTTGGGGGTGATGATGACGCCGTTGTGGCGCTGGCCGAGGTGCAGGTCGCGCATCATGCCGAGCTTCATCAGCTTCTTTCCGGAGCAGCGCTTGGGGTCGCAGTGGCCGAGATCCCAGCAGGCCGCCTTGAAGGCCGGGCGTCTTCGGGAACCGGAGGCGTCATCGTCGTCATTGTTGCCGAAGGGTCCTCGAGATCGCGGGGGACCGTGGGCGCCGCCACGTTTACCCCGGAAGTTGTCCTTCTTATGGCGGACCATTTCTATGTTGTTTGGAATCGCAAGCTGAGTCGATGGAGATTCGGGTCTATTGTGTGCTCGGGAAAGGTGGAATAGCGATGATGGGTGAGTGAGGAGAACTTCCTGGACGAAGGATGTTGGATTGAGAAGAGCAAGAATTAAGTTACCGAGAGAGTAGTGGGGGCTGATGATGGAGGGGCACACACAACGGCGGTATTTTACTGTGGCTGAAGAAACGCCACAATGGACTACTAGTACTACTTCTTACATAAACCTCGAGACCTTCGCTACTTACTACCAGGCATCTTCAAGAACCCAGAGCTGTCTTCAGTCTCTCCCAACGACCGACTCAATCTGTCCAGTTCAGTGTCATCGTCATACCGTTCCTGATGCATCAATCCGATTGTCTCTTCTGCTGCCGCAGTCGACTCGCGCTCAAATAACCCGAACGTCTTTCCTGCCCCGGCCTTATCTTCATGCTTCTTACCTATTGCCCTCGACACAGATCTCACAATGAACCTCCCTACTGGCAGCGTGATGATAGACACCTTGTTGGCTACCCACAGGTCGCTTGGAGTAGAGCGGCCCAGCTTTGCGTCTTTTCGGGCTTTACCAAAGCCAAGCCATATGTTCATAACGGCATAGATTGAGTATAGCAATCTGCTCCCCATCACACGTTGTCAGCAATAGGTCATGGGTGCCGTATGGTGTAGCATTTAGGTGGACGACTTACGTGACTCCAAAAGAAAACCTCATATCGGAGCCTAGGCCACCACACCAGTCACTGAGATGGTCTTCAGGATCGCCGAGTTTGGTCGAAACCGGGCACCGATCGCAGGTCTGTGGAAGATAGACCGCCTGGATCATGGCACCAACGAAGAGCGCCAATCCCAGGGCCATGTCAACGAATCCAATGATGCCTTGAGCCAGCCCCTGCACAAAGGCGGATGGGAGGAACTGGAGAATGTTCCAGGACAATGTGACGAAGGCCTGATTAGATCAGAGTCAGGGTCAAGTTATAATGCCATTCAGCCTGATGCAGAAATATAGGTCGATATACCACGATCCCGGTTGAGCGCAGAGCTCGCATATGCTTCCCGCAATTGGGAACCGCATTATAGTTGTCGAACCCGTGCCACTCCAATGGCAAACATCAAAATCGATAAGTGCGGACGCCGTGTGGGACAGGTTGATCAAGTGGCGAGAACGACAACATCACCCAGCGGTATGCACATCGCTATCATTTCTCAATGGCTAAAACTAGGACAAGGGAATGCACACGGGGACAAGAGCTTGAGTTTTCCACAATCGAAATCACGGCGCCGCGTCAATTGACACGGAAGACCGGTTTCCCTTGTGCAAGCCCCGCATCTAGTCGCTGATGTGGCTGTGCGGACTGATCCGCTTGTCACGTGGTTCCCTGGGCAGGAGGTTGTCTTGTCCCGATGTTTTCCCTACCTCGGGGGTCTCACAATAACAAAGCAGTTCTCGACACCTTGGAAGGACATCGAGTCGCTGACGGGATCCCAGAAAGTCCTAGCGAGGTCCTTGACCATACCTATGATAGCTCCATGGAGTCGTCAGCCGCGGACATGCCTAAGCACAAAGATGGCAACCCAACCGCCGACGATTCTGACACCTTGTATCCTGACATTGACGAGGAGGCATTCAGACTCCTATCTAGACAGGACGCCAAGTGAGTCCCATGTGCTGGCCTGGGAAGGATGTTGAAACCTCTGATAGGGTCCTAGACAATCCTAAGTGAGATCTTTGATTCTACCCACGATGACCCCATGGACTGGTCAGCCATCGAGGTGCTGGAGTCAAGCCCACATGCCGGACCGAGGATAGCAACACCACAACTTACACCCTCACGCCATTCGTCTCCGCCAGCAGCATCGCCTCCGCCGGTAGCGCCCCGGTCACCTTGCGGTTCGTCAGGTCGCACCAGCGAGAGTCACCCCCCGGCCGATCTCATCCCTGCGACTGCGATGGGTGAGGGTACGTGCTGGGCGTTGGACGCATAGAGAGGGAGAGGTGAGAGGGATAGACACGGCGGGACGAAAGAAATGAATTCGGCAGACTACCTTAACTGCTATACAACCCTCATCATTCATCCGGTCTCGCCAGTCATCGTCGGCCATCTTAGGTCCACATTTCATGCTTCATGCTTGATAACCAAAGGGATTGGTTTGGGTATTCGTCCAAGGCTATGCGCACGTATTCGTGCCAATCATCATTCCAACCACCATTCGCATATGTAGCCGTCGAATATTCCCAGTAGGTCGGATACCATGACGCAAACTCCCAGTCGATGATGATTGGCGTCCCATCGGGCTGCACTATGATATTCTTTCTCTGGAAGTCGTTATGGGTGAAGACGGGAGAGCCATCGCCGCGAAGGACAGTCGGTAGGATATGTTGGTAATACCGAGTCTTGTGGGCCATCCGCTCGCCGGTTTCGGCGAGGTATATCCGAATAATGCAGTCTATTAGTTCGTCCTCGGTTGCAAACGATGTCTTAACCTCGTGGGCACCCTGCGTCGCTGAGAACATATCGTCAAGTGGCGGTCCGCCGGCAATATTGCCGAAGTAGCCCGGGTGCTGCAGTTGCCGGAGCTGATGGAAGTAGGTCCGAAGGGTCATAGCGATGGCGGTTTTGCGAGCCTGGTCTAGGCCGCCCCATAAGTTTAGAAGCGTCGTGCCCGGTATATATTGCATGACGATATATGTAACGACGCTCTGTTTCTCTTGACGTTGGTAGATAGCGTAGACCTTAGGGACCGGTACTATCGTAGACTTTGCCACGTATAGCATATTATGGGCCTCGATGGGGTAGACATAAATGCCAAACTTGATGACGAACCTCTGCCGTATCCTTATGAGGCGAGAGCCGGTGGACTGGTTGAGCAACACTTCGGAGCTATCGATGTCATTTGGAGTCGGCAGAGGATTGGGATAGTTCTGAGACCGGTCCACAAACAGGACATCATATGGCGCTGCCTTAGGCATAATGGATTTTACCCTAAGTGATAATGTTGTTTTTGTTGAGAACTGGGAAAGTGCTTGTCGTTGGTGAGCCAGCTATGGGAAGAAAGAAGAAGCAGAAGAAAAACGGTGGGATGCCCGGGGGGGGGGGGGGATCGATCATTCACTGGAGGTCTGGGGCAGTACTCGCTCCGGATGTTGGCGCTTCAGGTAGCCGCCGAGCCGCCTAGGGACCTGGCGTGACAGTGCCAAAGTGCGCATGAGCGCTGCAAGTAGCATTCAGGTGGGGCATAATATTTGCGACCGTACATGGGAGACGGAAGACCCCTTCTGGGCCGACCAACCAACATAATTCAAGCAGAGCAAAAGAACAGCAGCATCATTCGCAGCGCTTTAAGCATCCTTCATCCACTCTCAAAAATCTGCTCGTAATCGAAGGATCAAGAAATTACCACTCATCGCCTAACCTAGACGCTGCTAAGCGTCGAAACAGGGCCGCGATTAGTGCGACGGGTTGTTCCAACTAACAACGATGTGCGGAAGCCTAATTGGCGGCTTTCAACGAAAAAAGCTAACACCTCTTCAGATGCTTCGTCCGAGCACCGGCTCTTGATGGCTGCCCTGAAACCGTCTAACCCAGAATGTTCACCAGCAGCTCCAGAATGATCACCAACAGCCCTCGCGAACTAGGCAATCCGAGGCCTTCCAAGATCCAGCACGGCCGCCGGGATTCCTGAGATCCAACTTTTAATAGGCTGAAACGAAACAGGAGGATATTCTTGGAACCAACTCTGCCGAAGACAACTCTCGCCAACATCAGCCTTCACCTGTCAGTATATATACGGGCAGTTCCCCATCATTCTGTCCAATTCGGAGACCATCATTCTTCATCCACAGTCTTAAGCACGCTCCAGTTGCTGCAACCACCACTAGACTTTAAGACAATCCACTTCCTTCTTTGCTCCCCCATCTCGCAACAAGCAAAGGAAGGTTCGCCTTCTCAGACATCTTCCCACTTTCAACATGTCGTACTATCCTGTCCACCTAATCGAATACTTGGGAGCCCCGCGGAATCATCATGCCATCTTTGTGGAAACCCGAGAAGATGAGTCTGGGACTCTCTTCTACGTCAAAGGCGACATCTAGAGCGGCATGACATACGGGACCAGGCAAATGTCGAAAAAGCCCGACTTGTCCAATACCTTCGTATCGAAGTCGCAGTTGGGATGGGTCAGGGTCGAGGACTTGTCTCGCGTCGACTCCATCTGCCGCGCCAACCCTCCTCCAGCGAAGCAGTTCAACGGACCCAAACGGATCAACAAGAAGCAGCCTCTCCGACGCTGCCAGGAGTGGACAAAGAGACCATTGGGAACCTCAAGGCGGAAGGCGTTCTTCTGTAGGGCAGTGACTCTGCTGGTGGAGGCTTGTCGAGTGCTGGTGGGAGCTCCAGCGCGGGCCGCTCTGCGGCCGGGCCGAGTCAGAATGCTGAGCTCAGGGACGGAGAAACCAGAGATGGATATTGGTACTGGAGTACGCAATACCAGAGATGGTACCATGGGAACGACGACGGAACGTGTGAATGGTCCTAGCAGGGTGGCTTCGGCTGCGTATCGGCGGCGAGAAGTGCATTTCGCGAATTTCCCGGTCCGTTTGGTCTGTTCATGTCGTCGTTTTTTGTTGCTTGTTTTGCTTGTTTTTATCGATTGCTTATTATCTGTTTTGCTTGTTGCTCGTTTGGTTTCTCTCGCTCGTTGTCGCGGTTGGATCCAGGGGCTAGTACCAAGATGTTGTATCTGTTTCAATCAAGTTCTATGATTCTATCTAATCCTTCCCCAAGTCTCTCCCTCTTATGATTCTCTCTCATCTCCTGCCTCCTTGTTTAACCAATTTCGATGTCTTTCTTGATGTCTGTGGCTGTTGGGCTTGGGATAATGAGGTGGATGGATTGATGTACCCAGCCCATTCCTGCCAGGAGCTGGTGACGCGGTGTGGAGTGGGTTGACCTGGTTGGATTGGAAGGGATGGCCTGCATCATGGATGGCCAGAGCATGCCGGGGACGGGTGCCGGCTCGTTATGTCGGGCAAGCGGGGCCGAAGATTTGAAGCGGAGAGGACGAGAATTCGAGAATGGGACAACAATGGCGCTACTGGATTCTCAAGCCTGGCCAGACGATCTTCATTCCTTCTGGCACGGTTCATGGGGTATTCCGGATCAGGCAATCACAGACGCTTGGGCTCGGGGGCCACACCCTGCAGTGGTCTGGCATTGCTCAGTGATGGACATAGTCAGCGGACAACTTGACTATCCAGATTGTACGAACGAGGACATGAGAGACGCATGGAAAGTGGATCCCTGTCGTTAAGGATCTTCTCCAAAAGCGGATAGATAGCTGTGTGGCTAAGCACGTGATCTTATTTGCACAGCTAGCTGTGCGTCTATGAGGTCCCGGTCGTCTCCAGCTGCTTAGTCATTTCCGATCCTCCTCCGTGAAAGGGAGGGGCAAGCAGGCTAAGCCTGATTCGTCGTAAGGCAAGGTATGTCGGTACCTTGCTTGCTCAGGAACTAAGGCAATCCGTCACCAACAGTTCCGACAAGTGCCACCACCGCCAACAACACGCTATTACTTGCTGGCCTCTTTCACGGCAACCAGTGAGTCCGGCCAGAGTATTCCTACCTACAGTGGATGCTACGGACTATTTACAGGCCACAGGCTACAGGCCACAGGCTCTATACAACAGGCTGCAGCAACACCACCATCACCACCACCACCAGTGGACAGGCCAGCAACTCCCCAGCCGCAACGCTACCTATTGCTCGCCGCCCGTTTGAGCCTTCACTCACTGCGATTATATATCTGCTCTTCTTGAATCTTTCACACTGGATGCTGTCTACTTGATCTCCATACGATCGACCTCACCCTCTTCATCGCTCTACGAAGCAACTAGAGCTCCGCCCATCTCTCCCCCCCCTGTCTAACCGCCCCGCTCCCTCCCCAGCTCTCGCTCGCTGTCTCTCTTTCTCTCTCCCTCACTCTCCTCCCTCTCGCCTCCAGCTTTCCGCCGGCCCGCTCGACGGTGATCGCCTCACGCCGTTCGTCCATCGCACCTCGCGTCCCTCTATTCCGCCTCGCCTCTCCCACTCTCATATCGCATACGTCGCCCCTACGCCATGGAAGCCGCAGCTGCCCGCGCCGCCGCCCGCGACCGCTGGGGTGAGTATGGAGGCCGCACTCCGTCCCAGCTCCAGCGCTTCATCCAGGCCGCCTGCAGCCCCGAGAACTTCGAGCCCAATCTCGCCCTCAACCTCGAGATCTCCGACCTCATCAACTCCAAAAAGGGCAGCGCCCCGCGCGAGGCCGCCACCGCCATTGTCAGCTACATCAACCATCGCAACCCCAACGTCGCCCTCCTCGCCATCAACCTCCTTGACATCTGCGTTAAGAACTGCGGCTACCCCTTCCACCTGCAAATCAGCACCAAGGAGTTCCTCAATGAGCTCGTCAGGCGCTTCCCGGAGCGCCCGCCGATTCGCTCCACCCGTGTCCAGATGAAGATCCTCGAGGCCATCGAGGAGTGGCGGGGCACTATATGCGATACGAGCAGGTACAAGGAGGATCTGGGCTTCATCCGGGACATGCACCGCCTGCTGAGCTACAAGGGCTACGTCTTCCCGGAGGTGCGCATAGAAGATGCCGCAGTCCTCAACCCCAGCGATGTAAGTCACACCTGTGTATACTCGCATGCATGCAACATATATTCTGTACTGACCTCGTTCCCGCAAAGAACCTGAAGTCCGCCGAAGAGATGGAGGAGGAGGAGCGTGAGGCGCAGTCAGCTAAGCTCCAGGAACTCATCCGACGCGGAGCCCCCGAAGACCTGCAAGAGGCCAATCGCCTCATGAAGATCATGGCCGGCTACGACACCCGGTCCAAAACCGATTACCGCGCAAAGGCCGCCGAGGATGTTGGCAAGATCCAGGCCAAGGCACGTCTACTGGAGGAGCGGTTAGAGGCCTTCCAGGAAGGCGACAAGATGCAGGACGGCGACGTCTTCAGCGAGCTGGCCGCGGCCCTGCAGAGCGCCCAACCCAAGATCCAGAAGATGTGCGAGGAGGAGTCGGAAGACCACGAAGCGGTGGCGAAGCTCTTGGAGATCAACGACAGCATACACCGCACCGTCGAGCGGTACAAGTTCATGAAGAAGGGCGATATAGAGGCCGCCAAGAAGGTCGCTGCCGGTGCTCCCCCGTCCTCTTCCAGCGCCGCTGCCGGGTCTTCGAGCGCCGCAAACGAGCTCTCTCTCATCGACTTTGATGCCGAGCCCTCAGGCGTCAACGGCAGCAACGGCGCCGGCTCAAGTAATTCCCCGGCGCCTGCCGGAGCCGCAGGCATCGAGAACGACCTCCTCGGGTTGGATATCGGCGGACAGTCGAGCTCATTTGGGCAGGGCGGTAACATCGCCCTTGGCTTTGGTGCAAATTCGAGTGAGTCCCACGAATTCGCAATTCCACATGACACACGGCATCAGATCAGTATCCTGACAGCCCAAACAGATATTCCTGGCCCTGCGCTGCTCTCCTCCGTAACCGAGAACAACTCCGCCAAGGGGCCCGTCTCCAGCCAGCCTACTCCTCCGCCTCCCTTCTCCCAGTTCGCCGGCTTCACCTCCCAACCGGCATCTCAGTCCTCCACTCCCCAGCTCCCCTTCCAGCAGCAGTCAGCACACCCTCCGCCTCCGCAGCAGCCCGCCTCCGATCCCTTTGCAGCCCTGTCGTCGCCCCTGAGCAACTCGCGGCGTGCTTCGCCTGCTCCTCCGCAACCACAGCCCGCCGCCGTGTCTAACGACGACGACGAATGGAACTTCTCGTCAGCGCTGCCTCCTGATACCCCCAGCAAACCGCAGGAACACCGTGCCACCGTCAGCAACACCAACATCCACATCGAAATGATCGCCAAGCGAAACCCGCCGTCAAGCAACTCCCTGAACATCGCATTTGCCTTCACCAACAACTTAGCGCAGCCCATCAGCGAGCTACACTTCCAGCTCGCTGTCACAAAGGTAAGCATGGATAACCCCATACTCCTCTCGCACAAAAGCGTAATGAAAAGATATCACATCCCGCTAACACTTCGTTTCCTTCAGGGCTATGAACTTCAGCTCCAGGCTCAGACCGGCCGCGACCTCGCCCCCAAGCAGAGCCGCGGCATCACGCAGG
Organism: Neonectria magnoliae; assembly: GCA_037954305.1. Lineage (NCBI taxonomy): Eukaryota > Fungi > Ascomycota > Sordariomycetes > Hypocreales > Nectriaceae > Neonectria > Neonectria magnoliae. The sequence continues at coordinate 238,816 of JAZAVK010000038.1, forward strand.
AGGTCCAGGTCTGGCACGCCGGCAACCACGCCCAAAAGGTCGACTCGGCCAAGCTGCGCTGGCGCGCCGCCTACAAGATCGCCGGCCAGCAGACCAACGAGATGGGTGCGATTCCCGAGTTTAGCATTGCATGAAATGTGGCCATTGCAGTGATAAGGCGCCGCAATCGGATGAGAGGTTAAGACGGAAAGAGGGGGGATCAGGAAGAGGCACAAAGGAGAGGAATTCACACAATTAATGTGTGAATAAAGGGGGTGTGCGTGAAACTGAGAAAGGGAAAAAGCGTTTCCAGCGCGTGGCTTTTTATACGGGCATCTCGCCTCGTCCATGTTTTTTCAAACCATATCGCACCACATGTCAAGGCATGGAATAGCAGCAAAACTTGGAGCACAGATTTGCCAAGTAGGGGAAGACAAACGATTTAGCAATCAAAGCAGTCTAAGATGGGCCATGCTTCAACTCACATCTCCCTCAAACCTTCACTTTTGACAAGCTGCTCGCTCGCTCACTTGACCAACTGCATTCACATATGAAACTGCTTCAGAGAGCCATGTGTCGTCTTCACATTTCACCAATTCCTATTCTACATCTCTACTTCTCCAGCCATCGAAGCGCCTCTCTGGTTGTACCTCTTGTCTCTGAGGACTGTCTTTCTCCCGAGCCCTGCCCAGTCATTTCATCCTCTGCCACCCTTTGAACGCCGTAATTCGAGACCTGCTTTCCCGTACATGTGAAATACCCACGCGCCAGTTCTCCAACACTCCAAACCCCGAAACAGGGCCACAATCGGCCGGAAATGATCCGCGATGCGGGAATTAAGTAAAAAAGACACAGAAACAATTGAGTCGTCAAAGAGATGCGCACCTAAGCGCAGTAAAAGAAAAAGGACTTGGACAAGACGAGGACGAGAGGTCATCTGCAAAGTCAGAGGGCTCCGTTAAAAACACTCGTGTCGACATGAGGCACTCAAGGACAGAGAATCCTGTCTTGCTTCATCGAGTGCCCGATTCTGACACCCACGGCGTAGAAACAATGAGTGCATCTTTCAGTAGTCAAGGCTCGACCACTAAGCACCCAATTCGCTTACAGCGAATGCAGGTGTCGTCGGCTGGAGCGAGTAACCATGAGTCGGCGTCTTAGCCAACTGGGCCAGGCTCTCTCGCTCAGCCTTCTCGCGTTCGCGCTGCGCCTTTTCAGACTTGGTAATGCGCGGCTTTCGAGTGATGGAGCCGCCCCGTGAACCCGGGCCACCACCGCGCCCGGAACCAGCTCCGCCACGAGTCGAAGCACCGCGACCACCGCCACGGCTTCCTCGGCCGCCACGTCCGCGCTTGGGGGGGCCATCGTGTCTGCCAAATTGTTAGCAGTGGAAAGAACAGTGTAGACACCGTTAGTACGTACCCAGCAGCGGGCTTCTCTACTTCGGGCACTAGGGGGCCCGAGTAGACAAAAAACCCATCACGGCTGGCAGCCGCCTGAGCCTCCCAGAGGAGCTCAGAGTCATCCACAAAATCGTCGTCGACATCGTACTGATCCTCCTTGAAGTTGCGCTTCTTTTTCGGTTTGGCTTGGGCGTCAGGTCCGCTGGTACCAGCGTTGTCGGGGTTACTACCCTCGGCATCGGACAGGTCCACCGACATCTCGTCGCCGGATTCACGACTGGACTCCACCTTCTCCAACGAGGCAGCAGCGGCGGCAATACGAGCCTTTCGGTCCCGGTTGGCGGCCAGGCGGGGATGCAGTGCGTCCCACCCGTAGCGGTCTTCGGCCATACGCATAAAGTTGACGTACTTGTTCGTCTCTCCTGCTTGGATGGGAATTGTGAGAACAATGGTAGGCGCCTGCAGCTCCTCGCCGGGCTTGGCCCTTCCGAAGTCGAGAATGGATCGTCCCTCGCTTTCCTGGAGGTCCTCCAAGTTGTCCGTCTTCGGGGTTGACACGCCAGTATAAGGTTTTTGCTTGGGCGACACCTTCTTGATCGGGCCATTGGAGATTGTGGTGAAATTGGACTCCCTAATAACAGCTCGCTGCACGGGAGGTGGTGGTGGTGGGGGCGGGTTCTTAGTAACGTCCGGGGCCAGGGGGCGCGATGACGGTGTGGGTGTTGATATTCCTCGAGCGTGGTTGGATGGCGAAGGCGGAAGCGATTGTTCATGGGCCTGGAATCGAGGCTGATTTGAAGCAGGCTGATTTGAAGCAGGCTGATATATGCTGTGGGAATTATTAGGCGACACAGCTGAGGGGGCTGATGGTTCCAGCAGACTGGCAATGGTGGGGGAGCGGTTAAGCATCTGTGACGGAGCTCTGGGAGAGCCAGAAGCAGATGCGTAGGGGTTATGAGGGCCCATTGACTCGCGAACGGGCTCGATCCTGCCACGGATGGGATCGTAGCTCTGGCCGCTTGTGCGCACGGGGATGGCGGCGGAGCTGGGTGGTGAGGACTGCGGCGGAGGCTGTGAAGGAGGATCCGAGTTCAAAATATTTTGCATAGACCCAGGGTAATGTTCTCGTTTGGGGATCTTAGGAGAGTAACGCTGCTCAGCAGGTTGGTGCGAAGGTTGCTGATGTTGGTGTTGGGCGGGCGACGAGGCGGTCATGTTCGAGACGTCTGAGACGCGCGGCTGGCGCGAGGCGGCAGCGGCGAGGGATTTGGAATCGGAGAATACATCGTTTTCAGCATCGTTGGCAAGGGCGATCTTGCGCTTTCGCTGGATGGGCTGCGGGTTAGGTTCGCGAGACTTTCGAGATTTGCGAGTGACCTTGGGGGCATCGGAGCCGTCGGGGTTCTTGGGCTTGACGACGGAGCCGGGCTTGCGACCGGGCTTCTTACGAGGCACGCCGGCAGCCGTCAGCTGCACCCACTGGTTGTCGATCAGGGCATATCGCTTGGGGGGGCCGGTGCCAGTCTGGGGGGGCATGGGCGGCGGTGGCGGCTGGCCAGCTTGCTGGTGCTGGTGCTGATGCTGATGTTGGTGCTGGTGCTGGTGCTGGTGCTGGTGCTGGTGCTGGTGCTGGTGCTGGTCGTGGCCGACGACAATCTCCTCCATGTCGTTTCGGGCGCGGTTGGCGGGTTGGCGCGACGGAGAACCTGGTTCTGAAAGGGACCCTGATGGGGGAGACGACAGCTCACCGGCAGATGAGTCGTATCGCGACATGGACGTGTCGCCAGTCGCGGTCATACCGATGCAGGGGCGATGGTTTGGATGCCGAATGGATGCCAGATGAATTCCGAATTGATGGATCAGAGGAAATGCGGCCGGAATACGCACGCTGGTTGTTGAAGGAAAATGGCGGGTGGGAGAGGTTACGAGGAGGAGGGGAAAAGGTGAGAAGGGGGGAAAAAGGAAAGGAAATGTGAGATGGGGATGGCTACGTTTTTTTTTTCCGGGAAGACTACATTTCTTATTTTCTGGCGGGAAGGAGAAAAACGGGGCGAAGCCAACAGGTTGTTGCTGCTACATGTGCTGGTGGTGCTGCGCGCGCACGACACGGGCACGAGGAAACGAGAGGGGGCCCGGGCAGCTTCGTTTCTGGCAAAGGGAAATTTTATTATTAAACGCGAATTAAACATCGGCCTCGGGCATCGACGGCGGGCGGGAGGTCATGAGGAAGGAGCCAAGGGACGGGGGGACGGGGGACGGGGGGAGGACGATGGGGCGGAGACGACTACGACACTACGAACACTACGACACCAACAAAGATGTGACCACTTGCACTACTACGCCTGGCGCATGTATGTGCGAATACTACTACTACCAGCAACGCCATGGCTGCCTCAGACCAGACCGCCGGTCATAGTCGATACGGTATCAGATGGGCCGCCGGCACGCATTGGGGAAGGAGGATGGGAGGGGGGCGCGGACGGGCTGACTGGGGGGGGTGTGTGAACGACAAACAACAAAGAATAAGACAACGAACGAGCGAACGAGAGATATTAGAGATCAGCCGGGTTTAGCGGAGCGGCCTCGGCTGGGAATGGATAAACACAAGGCAAAACCGTGTGAGCCTGGGAGAAGAAGCACGGACAAAGACTGAACCGAGACCCAAAGGTACTTCGCACTTGGCACAAACACCCCAGATAATCCGAGTCAACGGCAGCTGCAAAAGCTCCCTCCAACCAGGACCGCCCCCAAGCCCCAAGCGGCAACGTGCGACATAGCTCCCCGGTCCTGCGAGCGAGGGTGCGGTGCGTTCGGAGCGCGGGTGAGTGGATAAGCGTGGGGAGCCCGGGCCAAGAATAACAAAAAAAGGAAAACTGCAGTGCGCGATGGAAGGGAAGGGGAACAAAGGGTACGTACCTCGTGGCCCGAGCCAATCGCTGGCCCTCCCTGCCGCTCCTTGTGCTTCCCTCGCCTGGTTCCGTGAACGTTGAACCAAGCTTAGGCGCGGCATGCCGACAGGGTCCTAGCGTCATTGTGCCGACAAGCGCGCCTGCAGCCGGGGCCAGCCACATTGTCTTTTTTCGGGACCTCCATGTGGCTGTTCCCGGGTACCTACCGAGGTACGTACTCCTCATTTATCAGAAACATCGAGACACCACGCTTTCGTCTTTGTCGCAAATAATAACACCGGGCGTGATACCGGCCGTATTGTGTCTTGCATTATGCTGTACGGCTTTTTCCATCCACATCGAGATCACACCGCATTCATTCCCCCGATCGGAATCCGTCTCCCGTGCCATCGTATCGCTCTAACGTTGTGTGATCGTCTCCTCTCGTTCTGCCAGGGGGGCCAGACGCTCCGCACGTCGGGATTTGTTACTCAGCAAAGCTGAAATGACGAATCTATCCGCTTATTATTATGTGACGAGCTGCTATGCTTTCTGTCGGGAGTACGGACACAACTCTAGTTGCCACACCGTGTGTGAGAAATTCACACCACTAGGTGCAGTGCTGTAGTGCCACAGCCATGAGTTGGATTTCCGAACCAACCTAAAAACGCTCCAGGGTGCACGCCAGAGTCACACGTTCATTCCTGGCAAGTCATCACATCTCGCATTCACCCAGTTTCGCCACGGAGCAGAGCCTGCTGTGAGACTAGGCGGAATAAAGCTGTGAAGGGCGAGTGGAACCAATAGAACTAGAGCCATTTTGCCGTCTCACTTTCCCCCGACAGTCGTTTGTAAATACGGGTACTAACAACATTTGCTACTAGCACTAACAATGTACCTAGCCTAAGTGCTAATGCATTAAGTACTTAGGCTTGAGGTAATATTTCCAAAGGCTTTTGAAGTTCTTCATCCCGAACATACTCATTCATTCAGCTCATTGGGCGTCTTTGTTCGCGCCGCCCCCCTGACCTGGACGTGGAGCACACGGTACGTGTATCAGTAAAAACCCCTGTGGCGCGTTCTGTTTCTGGAACTCCGGGTTGAAGAGGGGGGAGGGGATCGATCGGCGCTAATGCACCCAGCACCCCAATCAACCTGTGGCGGTGCAACGCGCTTCAGCCCAGGAATTGCTTTCTAATGCCGGTACCCTAAGACAAAGGGAGGTAAATAACGAGCAGCACGACAGACCTTCAAAGACAGCATAACAACTCGTCGCTCTCTCACATGATGTACATCGTAGTATAAAAATACAATATTGGTTTTCACTACACCACCTCTTGTGCCAAGAACAGCCGACGAAATCCCGCACTCGCGTTTCAGGAATCCGTTTTTTCAATCCTAAGAAGTACCTGCTGATTGCCTAAACGCTGAGCCCGCATTTAATCGTCTCATGTCGCCCGACATTGGCGAATTATCTTGCAAACTGCATCCCGCCATCCCACAATAGGAAGCAGGCCTGTCAATGTGATGTTTGTATGCCTAGAGATTGCCGCAAGTTGCATCATATTCTCACGTGGTAGCCGAATTGGCTGATTCCCGAATTCTTTCTGTGAGGCCGTACTGTACATTGCACGTGGCAGGCCCCAGAACGGAGGTCAGGCGGATATGTCCGCAGTGGACGATGGGAAAGGTGGGGTCGCGCACCTGGGCCCCACTCCAGATTTTCTCCGCGCCTCCACCGAAAAGTGACCGTGACTTGGCTCGTCACCGGGACAAAAGAGAAAAGGAAACAACAACCACGTCACCATGGATCCAACCCTTCTCATCGGAGACATCGTAGAGCGCAACACTGGCGAGAAGAAGCCCGTCGAGTTCTCCGATCACCCCATATCGTCTACCGGATTCCCGCAGCACAAACGCCGATGGAGGTCTTCCGCCTTCAAGCAGCAGCGCGCCGCCCAGGCAGCCGGAGAAGAAGCCACCGCTCGACCCAGGCAGCAGAGACAGTTTCCAGCGACCCAATCTCAAGATGCCTCTGATCAGACGGACTTTGCGGCGGCTGAGAAAAATCGCATCGACCGAGAGAACCGCCAGAAGCTCGCCAGCATGAGCCCCGCTGAGATCGCCCAAGCACAAGAGGATATCATGAACGGCCTGAATCCTGCCCTCATTCAGAAACTTCTTCAACGGGCCAATATCGAAGAGACCTCTGGTCCTTCTCCTTTTGACCCGCCACCTTCCGAAGCCCCCGAAATATCACAACCCCCACCCGAAATCAAGGTCGAAGATACCTCGAAGTCAGATACCAAGACGAAAGCGCAAGACTCTCAGTCGCCAAGGCCAGTCCCCGAGGCAGCCGCTAAATCGACCAAGAAGATCGCAGATAATTACGATGAAGACCAAGCACCATTCCAGATACCACCCGATATCTTCCCGATCACCGATCTACCCAAGACGACTCACTTCCCAGTACCCCCATCCCTTCCTGACCTCGATCCCTCCGACCCGAACTTCCTCGCCACACTCCACGAGAAATACTTCCCCAATCTCCCCGCCGACCCGAGCAAACTTGCATGGATGGCCCCGATCCCTACCAAGGACAGCCCTGCAGATAAGGATTCGCCATACTACCCACATCCTGAGATTACAATTTCAGCATTGAGGTTCGACTTCCAAGGCCGGTTCCTGTCTCCGCGGGTCAGTCGCTCCATCCCGTCCTCTAAGGGCTTGCATCATCATGGCGAGGCTCCGGAAGCAGCAGGGTACACAGTTGCCGAGCTTGCGCACCTTGCCCGAAGTGCAGTTCCGGCTCAGCGGTGTATGGCGTTTCAGACACTGGGGAGAATTCTCTACCGCTTGGGTAACGGCGAGTGGGGGAAGACTCTCGACGACCCCATTGCCATGGGTGTGTGGAATTCAGTCAAGCAGGGACGGGTTCTGCAGACTCTAACGGAGGCAGCCATGGGCGAAGGCGGGCACAGAGGGAGTCGTGCATTCGCAACCGAAGCCCTGTGGTTGTTTGAAAAGGGCGGGTGGAGAGAGCAGTTCCAGGGACGGTAATGAGCAGGAGTTGATGTGGGCACGGGACAATATAACAATTATAGATGTTCCTGAGCTTTAGACCTTCCACAACTGACTGTAGTATGTTGAACACGGTCAGCGATTACAGCGCAGGTTCGCACATCGGGCACCATTGGTTAGGGGCGCTTGTCACATTTCTAGAAGCTGGTGAGAAAGGCGGCCATTGAGCGCTTGGGTAGACCAAGACGAGCCGAACCACGAGACACGATGGACGAGTATGTCACTCAGTACAAGTTCTAGTGGCGCTCGTTAGTTGTGCACGATTGCGGCACCCAGTGGGGCCCAAGGGCAATAAATGGCGTTGGGCTTGTCAAGTTGTAAACTCCACTGACATATGAACCGAACAGAATCTGGCAATCTGACAAGGCACACCAGGGCCCCAGCATCAAGGACAAAGACATGGGCGAGTTGCGAGAGCTGGTAGGGTAGCATCAACAACACCTAATCAGTGGCATCCAACTAAAGAAGCGGTTTCCCCACAGCATGAAGACGTTGCTGCCAACAAACTGCAGCACGCCTCAGGTAGCCCGTATAGTACAGTTAGATGGCCCAATCATGGCAGGACAGATCAATGGACAGGTCAGATGATCGATGATAAGCTGCAATGCACTGGTAGCAAATCGTAGCGAATCTGACCGCTCTCCCTAATGTCAGCTCTGACGCGCGCCCAACTTGAAGGGAGAACAAATGGGCCAGCTAGGTACGATTCAGAAGGGGAGAGTGGTGTGGTACGCAAGGTTTTTCAAGCACTTGGCTCTGTCTGGTGGCGAGATTGAGTTGACTTTTTGCTATATTGCAGCCCTGGATATCAGTAGCATCCCATTATTTGCTGCTTGCCCTTGGGGTGTCTCCAAACTCGGCTGTCAAGTCCCAACTTGGAACAGACACAAACATGCCTTGGAAATGCCATCAGTAAGACCCGAAGCCCCACAGATCCACGGGGAGGGCCCCACGACCCTTGGTTCCATGTTGTGGCTGAAAAGGGCATAGCCCGGGATCAGGCATCGATTGACGTTGGCGGACAGATGTTGAGAGGCAACCTACGAGCACCATCTTTACAGCGGCAATTGGGCCTGGGGTCACTGTCCGATGCCCCTTGGATGTCCCTGGAGCCCCCCTAGAGCGTGGTGGGCGCTTCAGTGACCGTCATTCGCCTCAAGGCTGAGTCACGGGCGGCAGGGACACACAGAGCAGAGCGCACAGAGAGTTCCATTACAGGGCAACCAGCAAAGCAAAAGTGTGGCGCGTGCGCCTCCTCCAGTGAATGAAAAAAAAAGAACGAAAAACATTCAAACCCGCCCTCCGCCTCTCGCAGCCACGCTTTTCTTCTCCTCTTGTTTCCCTCCAGCCCACAGCATCACGGCCCTGCCGCGCCAATTCTCCCCTTCCCCCCTCCCCTTTGGGTGCTTGCCGTCTTCCTTCAAACTTCTCTCGGCATCTGTTCTTCCAGTTTTTTCTCCTTCCGCAGGTCTAGGCTTCGCATTCCGCCAGAAAGAAAGAAAAACGATCCCTCGTGACGTTTCTTTTGAACGTTTGACGTTGACGTTTTCGCTTTGCGCTGCTGCTCGCCACCACCTTGTTGCTCAGCGACGACCTTCTCAACCCCCCTCCGCCGCCCGACGACAACCCATCTCCGGACGACCGCTTTTTGCAACGTGCCCGAGTCTTTCGAGCCGTACTCTCGACGACTTCCGTTGCGCAGTCCCAACCCGGCCGCTTTTAAGCCTGCCCTTCGCCCCTGCCAACCTCAAGATCCGCCCTTGGGTACCGAGCCTAATCGCTTCGCACCCATCGACAAGATCTGCCAGTCCACGCACGACAAGATCAGGAGAAAGTGCCACAAAATAAAACGACCTCCCTCCCAAGAACATTTGACCCCCCCCCGACCACAAACAAGACCCGCAAGACACGAGACACTGTGACTTTCACTAGCCATGGCGTCTCCGCTGCAGTTTGCCTACCGAACCCAGAAGACCATCGGTGTCTTCGACGCCGCGCCCGTCTACGAGCCTCTCGCTGGGTTCACCAAGCCTGAGGGAAACCTCCGGTGCTGTGCCTACTCCCCCTGTGGCCGCTACTTCGGCTGGGCCTCTCCCGAGACCGTCAGCGTCGTCGACGCTTCCACCGGCCAGGTGGTCCTCTCCCTACCCCTCCTCAACGTCTACGAGCTCGCCTTCTCCCCCCGCGGCACCTTCGTCATCACCTGGGAGCGCCCGGGCAAGGACGAGGCCGGCGATGCAACCAAGAACCTAAAGGTCTGGCGCGTCGTTGAGGAGGGCGTCGCTGCCGCCGAAAAGGAGCCGCTGGCTCGGTTCGTCCAGAAGCAGCAGGGAGGCTGGAATCTCCAGTACACCGCTGATGAGAAATACTGTGCTCGCCTCGTCACCAACGAGGTTCAGTTCTATGAGAGCCATGATCTCGTCAAAGTGTGGAACAAGCTCCGAGTTGAGGGTGCTACTAACTACGCCCTCGCTCCTGGCAGCCATAACCACGCTGTCGCTGTTTTCGTCCCTGAGCGCAAGGTTAGTGACTGTCTCAATCCAGCATAATTCATTCACTACTTCATTTTCATTCGCTCAATGAACCATATACTAACAACCCATCCAGGGTCAACCCGCTGCCGTCAAGGTCTTCAACGTTCCCCTTTTCAATGCCCCCATCTCCCAGAAGACCTTCTTCAAGGGTGACAAGGTCCAGTTGAAGTGGAACAAGCAAGGCTCCAGCCTGCTAGTCCTTGCGCAGACCGATGTTGATCGTTCCGGCAAGAGCTACTATGGCGAGACCACGCTGTATCTGCTCAGCACCACTGGCGCGTTCGATGCTCGTGTGACCCTAGATAAAGAGGGCCCCATCCACGATGTGTCGTGGTCTCCAAACTCGAAAGAGTTTGGTGTTGTGTACGGTTATATGCCGGCCAAGGCCACCATCTTTAACCACCGGGCCGTTGCGACGCACACGTTCCCCCTGGGTCCCCGAAACACCATCATCTTCTCACCGACCGGCCGGTTCGTCTTGGTCGCCGGCTTTGGCAACCTTGCTGGCCAAATTGACGTCTACGATCTCGAAAGGGACTTCCGCAAGGTCACCACCATCGAGAGCGGAAACCCCAGCGTCTGCGAGTGGAGCCCCGATAGTCGCTACATCATGACTTGCACTACTTCGCCGCGACTCCGCGTGGACAACGGCATCAAGCTGTGGCACGTGAGCGGAGGCATCATGTACAACGAAGACATGGTTGAGCTGTATCACGTTACCTGGCGCCCGAATCCCCCGGACAAGGTTGTCAGTGGTGACCCGCTGACCCCCATCCCATCCGCGCACTTGTCGGCCACGACTTACCTTGGCTCGGTCAAGACCCCCAGCAAGCCGGCGGGTGCGTACCGCCCTCCCGGTGCACGTGGGCTGGCAACACCTCTTCACTTCAAGCGCGAGGACGAGGGCGGTGCTGCTCACCTTGTGAGCAACGGGACCCCTAACATTGGTCCCAACGGCTTCGGCCGTCAGCGTCGCGCTGTCCCCGGCGCTGACTTTGCCGATTCGGCCCCTTCAGGCGGGAAGACCGTCCCTGGAGCTGAGCCCATTGGCGATGAAAACTCGTCCAAGGCAAAGAACAAGAAGAAGCGCAACAAGAAGGCCAACCAGGGTGAGGGTCGACCTCAGGGCGCCCAGGGCGAACCCAACGGTGGAGCCAGCCTTGTTCCTCCTTCTCGGGACTTCGGAGCTGGTTCCGGAAGTGAAGGCCGCAGCCCCGAGCGACGTGGCCCAGGCGGTAACAACGCCCATAACAGGAGTCAGTCTCGAAACAACGGTGCCCGCAGCCGCAGCAACACGCAGCGCGGAAATGGTAACGTCAACACCAACGGAAATGGCAACGGCAACTCCGTCCCTCAGCAGGGTGCTCCCCCCGGCCTCGACCAGAACCCCAATGCGAAGAAGATCCGCAGCCTTCAGAAGAAGGTCCGCGCCATTGAGGACCTGGAGATGCGCCATGCCGGCGGCGAGAAGCTGGAGGACACCCAGCTTAAGAAGATCCACACCAAGTCCTCCGTGCTTAAGGAGCTGGACCAGTTGGAGAAGGAGAACTGATGGTGGCACCTGCTGCTGGCTTCCATGTAGCCCCTGGAAGATATCTCGGGTGATCGATCTGGGTACTCTTTGTGGGAAATCTACATGATGGGGATTGGGAAGAGACTGGATTGGGACATCGACCGAAATGAGCTCACGGCGCTGCGTCTACTTTCATATATCCTCGTTGGACAGTGCACATGGTGTAAATGGGCTGGAGTCATCTCACCACAATGTGGCCTAGTCAAGGTTGGATTATGGAAGCGAGAACGCCGACATTAGGGTTCGCGCGGCGAATCAATGCGCCCTTGAAGGGTAGATGGTGGATAGAAAAAAGACAAATGAATGAATACTATAATCCAAGAGTTGCGCTGTGAATGTCTCGTGTGAAATGTGTCTACCTAGTGTAGCTCATGTGGTTGTTAGTCTAGACGGCACGCTTGCTTGCTTGACGGCAACTTACCCTATAACGAAGTGCAACCAAAGTAAACAACATTGGTATCTTTAGTTTTGTGAAGGTCGGCCGCTTGAAATCGAAATCATGCTTGATGTACTCAACTGGGCCAACCTTGAACGATACGTACTGTTGTTTTGATACAATATTGCGAACTTTGCTTATAATTGACATCTGATTCATATTTTGAATTCTTACAAACAATAACTCAGCACACTATGCGTTAGCCACAGAACTATAGTGGTACTTTTAAGATGGGAAAGACCAGACGCTAGATAGTTAACCGACTCCCTAAGAGGTCAATGTTCTTTAGAGAGCCTAATCTCATTCCACTCTGAGTTGAAACTAGGAAGTTTTTCTGACCGTTGACACCTAAGTAGCCAGTCAAGGCGAGATAGCAACCACCACCCCGCACCAAAATCCATCTTCCTTACTAGCTCGCAATATTGAACTGCCACTCCATCAGACAAGCCTCGTTTCGAGGCCCGGTTAGCTCAATCGGTAGAGCGTGAGACTCTTATGAGTACACAACATCTCAAGGTTGCGGGTTCGACCCCCGCATCGGGCTATTCCTATACAAACTCCCTAAGATCGGGATTGAGCAAATCTTTTTTGCTTGGGGGGACAATTTCTTTTGGTACTTGCTCGTGCGCTACTGTTAGTTGGCTGCTGTATGATATAGTACATATGGAAGCTGCGTGTCAACGTATACCTCATGATGTGCAATTCCCAGGTACATGAATTCTTTAGTTTCAGGCGTATTCATTCATGTTATAATGTTCTTTTTGTCCTAAATGCCTAACATTTGACACCTTGGATGCCTCAGGTATTCCCCACTTGTGACATGTTGCCCGTCGATTTACATCGAACCTCAAGGGGCTTCTTTCTTGACCTTTCAAGACTTTCATACATCCGTCCCACTCCACGAGCCCTCTTCGCCGAGCTGGAACGAAGTTGGTATCTGGTATCACTACTAACATTAGACTTTTATACGCCGATCCAAATGTTGCCGTATCCATCCCAGCCGTCTCAAACAGGGCAGACCCCTGATTACGCCTCGAGTGTCTTAGACTCAGACGTCTTCTCCGAAGGATCCGCCGGTCTTTCCAAGACTCCTCCCTCACTTTTGTCGCCACCTTCGTCTTCCTTCTCCCGCCTCCTCTCGAGCCTTTTCTGGTATTTAGCCCGCTTCGCATCTATCCTGTCCTGATCCTCGCGCAGTTGGCGGATGGTCGGGCTCTTGGCCCGAATCTTGGACCCGTACCGCCAGAAGACGAAGGGAATCGGAATCATGGCCACTTCGAGGAGGCCTAGGAGAGTACCAGCCCACTGCGGCGTCAACACCTCATACATCTTGGGCCCAGCCAGCGGCAGCACGGCCCCGAAGATGCTTCGAATGACAGCGTTGCCGGCCAGAGCACTGGCGGCATAGATGGAGTAGGTGCCGGCAATGTAGTTGGCGCCGTAAATGAAGCTGAGCGTGTTTCCGGCGCCGAAAGGAATGCCAAACGCAATCGGGATTGCCCAATGAATGGTGCTCGGGAGACAGGTCCACGAGAAGACGAGCTGGCCGATTGGCGTGAGGATGGACCCAATTGCCATGATCAAAGCCATGGCCTCGGGTAGGACCCGACCAGTGTCGGGATCACGAGGTTGAGAGTTGATGATCTTTCTCATTAGGGGTTCGGCGATGATTGCGCACATTGTTCCTATTCCGATGCCGGCGAACGAAAGACCCGACATGCCTGGATTCCATCCACGATGCTGCGAGAACACGATGGGATACGCGACGAAGCAGAGATACAAGATGCCATAAATCACGGAGATCCTGCAACGGGTTAGAAAAGAAAGGTATGAGACCAGGTGCGGGCCTGGAGCAACTCACCAGATGTTCAAGAACCACAAGATGGGTTCAGTCGCAAAGAGGATGAAGGGACGGCTCAAGTTGACCTTCATGAGATGAAGGGTGTCTAGCTTCTGATCAAACCGGCACCAATATCGCGGATCATCGCGTTCTTTGCGCATTCGGGCGGCCTTTCGCTTGAGAACTGCCGGATGATACGTCTCTTTGCACGTGGCCAAACAGGCCAAACCTGTTCCTCCAAGAATCAGGACGATCCAGTTATCCCATCGCCAACCCAGATATTGGTAGACGAATCCTCCGATGAGAGGTCCGAGGGATGGCCCGTTCAAAGGGGCAATTGACCAAAGGCTCATAGCAAGGGCCAAATACTCTGGATCGGCAATGTCGACAATACTCCCGGGACTGTTGGAGATCATGGCGGCGCCAAAGAGAGCTCTTAAACATCGCCGTCGTTAGCTGGGTTTCTCGTCACTGGAACAGTTGCCATCTCTTACCCTACAAATCTCACGACAAGAATTTCGGTTAATGAAGTCGCCAGGGCACACGGAATGATGAGCAACGCCCAAATGGACAAGCAGACCAGGTACACGGGTTGGCGGCCATACAGCTCACTCAACGGCGCAACGACTAGGCTGCCCGTAGCGAGACCGAGCAGATATGTCGTCAGACCCAACGTGACGCTGATTGTGGTGGAATCGAACTCCTCGATCAAGCCGGGAAGGGAGGCCGTATAACAGGTGCTGTATAGAACGATAACCCATGTTGAGAAGGAGACGGAAAAAGTGATCCAGGAGCGGTATAACAGCGACCAATTCCTAGGGTTCTCCGGGTCACCCTCCTCGAAAATGACCTCAAAGTCCGGTGGTCGGGAAGCGACACTCGCTATACTGGTGCCGGTCTTGGTGTATGTGATGGGTTCGCGGGCCTCCCGCTCAGCTTCTGTCTCGACGTCCGGGGTGAGGGCATGTTCCAAAGCCTCAAATAAGTCTGAATCATGCGAACGCCGGGTCGCAAAGCTGCGGCGACTGCGCTGTGTGTCGATGGTCTTGATGGGTTCCAAGACGGGTGAGTCGGTTGATGAAGAAGAGGAGGACGACGTCTCAGCGTGGACGGCGGCGGACGCCCTTTCGGGATCCTCTGACATGACAGACTCTAGTGAAGGCGACGGTCGAGCGCGCAGAGATTCGCAGATAGCGATTGACACAAGACGAAGAAGACGACAGTCTGGGCAGAAACAATTTTGGGACCGGAGCAATGATAAGAACGATCCTTTGGCGCTGGATTAGCTGGGTCCTTCAACAAGGACCCTGGGCCCTTAGACGGTTAGACCGACCGATGCGGCACCGATGCCGAACTGGTCACCAGGGACAAACAAATGCTCCAACACTCAGTTGGCGGCGGGCATAGCGCCGGACATTAATTATTGGAGCCGGGTGGATCGAGAGTGGAGGGCATCACTGGTTTCCTCCACCATCCTCCACCAAGAAATCTCTGCCCCACGTTGTAAGCTGGGATGTTGAGATTGCAGTTCCTTTGTGAGTCAGGGATGATATCGCCAGGGACTTTGGCTACCAGGATTGAATTATGACATTTCAAAGGGCGTGAAAACGAACTGGTTGGCAGCGTATACTTCGCACCAACATGCCGTCGCAACCTTCAATACGGATGACGACAGACGAGGGGCAGACCAGGTCATGCCGAGGCCGGCTGCAATGCAACAAGACTGCAGCGCGTTCACTAACCTTCTATGTCAGCGAGGTTCGTCTTCTTATATGAATGAGAGAGGAAGGCAGCTGGCGCAAGACGACACACGTTCCGGGAACCAAGTCTGTCGTCCATGACATCTGGATTCCCGTGGACATAGTCATAGGAACAAGCGATCCATCTACTCACATTTTCTTTGAGAGATCCGTGAGATGTCTGGTCGTCGCTTGGTGTTAGAGTATCTCCATGGCGAACGTCGACCGATGGCTGCTCCCACCGACTCGGTGCCGAAAGCCGTTTTCGGCCGGGACACCAGCCTCAGCTGATGACCAAGCTTCCCAGGGTGCGCGCGATCGGATCCGCGATTCTGGAAGCTTGGGCATAAATCACTCCATGACTCGGGGGATCGATCATAGAATTGGGTTTTCTCTGTGGGTCGCTGCGAATGATAAGGGATCAACGTCCGTTTCGCTCCGCCGCGAGATTATTCTTCAGTGCCGTTACCCCGGTTTCTAGGAAGTACGTACTTCGTGTCACATAACTTCCAAGACTCCTACCAGCAATGCGCATTGAAGCGGTCCTCCTACGGTGGCGGGCCGCGCCGACTTTACGGCCCCACCCGGGTCCGGACCCGAAGTCTGTCTAAAGCTTTGGGAAAGGGCTCCGAAATATGAGACGGAGACGTCTTTGAACGGCGCAGTAGTTCATCGTTCAAAATGCATGAAACGACCATCAGAAGGTGTATCTATAATTTACGTCGTCCTGGATGGCCACACCGTCCCGATCCACCTTGGTGTTCTGCCTCCTGAACCACCACCACATCGACGCCACGAGCACAATCAACAGGAACTGCGTCGCCACGCTGCACCAAATGCCGGTCCGGTACGTCGGGTACTCGGTCTGCATAAAGGTACACGAAGCATGGACGCCTCCGACGGCCGCGAAAAGCATCTGCACGCCATTGGCGACAGACCGCCGTGAGGCGCCTCGCACGTTGTTGGACTGGAAAGCGATTATGGTCGGGAGGTTACCGTTGCATCCCGAAACGCCAAGGAAGACGCCTGGTTAGAACAGTTCATGTCAGCGAGGGGCTCGCTTAAGGGATTGGAGAAAGCTCACCAAAGTATCTCACCGCGTTGCTCTTATGATACGCCGTCAACAACAACCAAGCCAGTGTAATCGCCGCGTTCAACACCATCCACGGCATCCGCACCCTCGACCGGTCGGCGAACCACGCCACGCCCAGGGTCCAGGCGATGCTGAACAGATACGGCGGCGCACAGAGCAGAAACACCACGGCGGTCGAGTACCCCAGCGTGGTGGGGATGGTCTCGAGTTCCTCGCGGGTGAAGGATGACTGCAGTCCGAACAAGCTCAACCGACATACCTGGTTCGCGGGAAACAGCTTTCACGTTTAAAAGAACGTCTCGATATCTCCGCGAGCGGACTAGTCGTCAGTAATTTGCATGCGCTGTTCCCAAAGTGGTGTGACGGTGGAACCCCAGACTTCCCCAGCTTTTACACGGGTAACGCTACCCGCACGAAGGGCGTTGGCTAATTAACTATGGACAGCAATTTCTGGATATAGTGCCTCCGTGATCTCATAACAGTGGCAGTTCTACATTTCTAATCTTTTTTCCAACCTCGGATGATTTGATTGAAGGTTAGCAGTTGCAGTAGGTGGTTTAGGTTAGAACCAGAGTTTAGAGTAAGGTTAGGACAGTAGAGGAGTAGAGTGATCAAATCACAATCTAATAGAGGATTGTCCAATTATTGACAACTTCCCTAGATACAAATAGTTTTCTAGTGCAAGAGTAGAAGGGCGGTGGGCATCTTTACTAATTATCCCTCTCGCTGCGGCACTGGTCATGATTATTAGTGGTAGTCGAGGTGTTTCGCAAGGAATATGAACAGCTTCTAGCCATGAAACGGGTATCATTCAAAGCATGGAAGCTAATTAATACACGAGGGACAGCATTATATTATTAAGGTAGTCTGTTTTGGGGATATATTTACTTACTTTAGGAACACACCTCTCTATGCTATTGGCAACAATTGCTCAACCCCGTAACAAGACCCATGCGAAACTTCTACTTCTCCTTTGCACCCTCCGGCCACCATATCATACCAGTCACAGTCACGCCATCACCACCAGCTTGCTTCACGCCTTGGGCATTAACTGAGTTTTTGCCCACCGTGATCTCATCGATGGTTTCGAAGCCGAACCGCGTGAACTGCTGCGTTGAGTACTTGGTGGTAGCCTCGAGCTAGACCGGCTTGTTGACCTTGCGAGCCTCGTCCAGAAGCCTCGTCGTCATGGCCGAGAGGAGTCCCTGCTTGCGGCTTTGCGGTTCCGTCGCTGTGATGAGGATGTAGAAGCAATCGCGAAGATTCGAGCCCGTGATGACCTTGGCCTTGACTTTGTCGACGGCTCCCAGGTATTCAAATAGGAGCCGCTGATGCGGTTGTGAGCCGTGACATTTTACAACGGTACTGAGGAGTAAACTTACAATCGTGGGCATCAACCCGCCGAACAAGGTCGCCGAGACACCGTCAGATCGCCATACGGTCCGGACGCCGTCATACTTCTGTCCCGGCTCCGACACGGCCATGACGGAACCCCAATCGCGGGCCTCGAGGAACATCCACGCGAACAGAGGATCATTGTAGAAGGCCGGGACAGTGATGTCGACGGCCTTCTGTATCGTCTGCGCCCATGCCGCGTCTGCGGAATCATGTTAGCTGCAATCCACTTGTGCGAGATTGCTGGAACACGAGCAACCCTTTTCGATGTAGTCCGACTTCGATTTGAGCCTGAGTCGCCATCTTTGGTGGATTTTCCAGCAGAAGAGACCGACACGATCGTGAAAAGACGCGTGGTGGTTCTAGTACAGTTTAGTCTCGATGAGATCAGAGCGTCGTCTAGCTTGTTGCCGCCCAGTTAGAGAGTAGACTAATCGTCCGACCGCGATGTGTGCGCTACTCAATGGTGTCGAATCGGGTCGTTTCAAAAAGACGGCTGGATCTGAGAGAGCATTGCAAAATGAAGCTGCTATGTGGCAGATGCTAAGATGCGTCCTACGGGTTCGCTTTTGATGAATCGAGCCATGTTACGGATCAATGTACCAGAACTTTTAAAGGATTCAGCCCATGTCTATTGGCTGTTAGATTAAACCTGGAGCTAAACCAAACCGTTACGTTGTGCATGGTGTATTTGCCGTTGGTTGTCTCCAACAATCAGCGACCCAGGTCTACCAGGTATGAAGTTGCCCCTTGCAATACAACTCCCTGGACTAAGTAAGGAGCTAACAACAATCAACGAAAGCAAATTAACGATCCACTAAAGACATTACATGGTTTTGCATCCTTAGAAAGAGTAGTCTAAGCCCCAGTATTCTAGACCAAACGTTTCTCATTCCCTGCCAACATCCATCCGGACAAATGCCGTTTCTGTTCCTCAAACGGAGTCAAGTATACGAAAGTGCCAAGGACATAGGAGAATACCGAATTAGGCACATACTATTTATTGTTTTATGCTTAAATGAACTTCTGTTCAATCTTTGGGTCTTTCATCGCTTCTCCTTGAATCCTACCGCCGGCGGCCCCGCTTTTACCGGTCTCCGGAAGCCCTAATCGGGTAATTGGTTTCACCACCAATCTCACACGCAAGTTTCTCTCCTCCCATGCGCGAGACCCATATAGTTACAAACAAGCATCACATTTACTTCATAGCGTAATTGGTTTAGTGGTAAAATTCTCCGTTGCCATACGAGTAACGTCGGGGAGCCCTGGGTTCGATTCCCAGATTACGCATCACTACGCAAGTTCTCTTCCTCCGGAGGGAACATCTCTTTTTGCCTTTTTGTCACAATTTCATGGTCCTAATTAAACAAGCTCATACAGTATGTTCATCCTTGGGCATGGGTTAGGGCGCATCTGAAGTCCCAGACCGGGACCAGGCAACTTGAAGAGGACCTGAAAAGCCAAGAGAGTGGGAGGGAGGCTGTGAGCTCTACCGGGACTGACTGAGATGAGCTTAATCACAACCAACCCCATGTCATTCCTGACACAGCCTTGGAATGTTAGCATACTGAACGCCCATTCCCTATGTTAGGACTAATAGCTGTACTAAACAACATCAATGTCTCGTTATGCTACGCTCCTTACACTCCATCTCGCCACCTTCTTACAATTGTTAAGGGATCAGGGTTTCACACCCCAATGGGAATCATACACCAAGTCTTAGATACGCTCTCTTAAAACGCCTTTCAGGAACTACGTATAACTTTGCCCATATCCATCGTATCACAGCTGCTAACGCCAGCCAGCTTCATCGCAATATGAGCGATGACGGAACCAAGCCGACTGGCGTTGTCACAAAGCAAGCCTGCTTGAATTCAGCGAGTGTAAAAGCCTACATCGTGGTTCATCATTCTCAACACTGGTAGTGCTTACGGTTTTGTGCAACTCTGCGTTCGTCCCTTCTCCTGAACGTGGTCTAGAAAGCGGCACCGGACTTGATCCCAGAGCAAGGCGGTGCGTTTGTGTCTCGAGGGTAAATTCGAGGGGCTTCTGGTTCGAAGTGCCTGATTCGAACCGGGCCTCTCACCATGCACCGTGCCTTGGAAGTACCCCTGAACACTGGAACTGAGCATCGTCGAATGTGACCTGCCATGATGATGCAAGTTGAGGGTCCCAGTTCATAATTCCCTCAGAGGCAGTGAAGCGCTCGGCCTGTGAGACGTTCCGTACTCGGGAAGCATGGAGGAACCAAAAGCTTGAACGGTTTCCAATGCCTCAAACATCGTCTGCTTCATTCCGTGATTGAGATACCATCCACTCCTTCAGGTTATGTACTCCTGGAATCGTACGTCACATAGTTATGCTCGTTCTTGGCTGGTTGAGAGATGTTTCTCAGGCTGGCCGTTGGAAAGCAAGGCAAGCGAGGCAATCCGAAACTTGGGACTCACCTTGACACAAGAGAAGTAACATCTCGTTGGTGTAGCTAAGACGAACGTGCTATAACAGGAAGTAATTCTTGGTCAGTGGCTCCTGGTCGGTAGCCCTTGGTCATAGTTCTTGGTCATAGTTCTTGGTCATCATTCTTGGTCATTGTTCTTGGTCATTGTTCTTGGTCATCGTTCTTTATGACGCCCCTTTTACAACAGCCCACGACGCAAATGCTCATGCGAAGGAGCACGTAGAAATATCCAAGAGTGTGATCTGGACGAACTTGTTTGTTTTCAGTTATCTGCGAGAAAGGCACGTTGAACGTCAGACCTTGACAGGTGCCTAATTACTTCGGGTGCGCTGCTGCTCATGTGAAATTCCACGAACGTACTTGGCCCAGGGGCTTCAAGCAGCCCTCTCACACGACCCTCTCTGTCTCCATCTCGCTCATTGCAACGAATGCTTCTTGACAACGAGTAATCTATTGAAGGAGGGATACGACAGGTACTGCGATGGCAGGAGGGATGAGGGGAGGCTTGGGTGTGCCGCCTTGGTTCGTAGTCACACCCAGTACCTTGGTAAACTTGGGCATCGTGAGGATTCGGCCCCTTCATCCAAGGAACAAGCAGACTCAAGGCACGATGCTCTCCTCCGGGAGCTACCATTTCCCCCGTGGAGGAAATCCGAGTCACGGAGGAACCGTTGTGCTCTGCCCGTTGCGTCTTGACGAGACACTCAGCCCGCAATCACCAGACTCGACTCGCTTTTGATCAAACCAGAAGCAGACATCCGTGGTTCTTCTCACCGCTTCATTACACACTGCAATTATCGTCATCTTTAAGATTAACAGTCTCAGGCCAAGGTCGTGTTCCTCCTCCAACAACCCAGTTTCCCTCCCCTCTCAACCAGATCGTCAACTCCCTCAACATTCTCTCCCCGCCTCCGTCCAAGGCAGCTGCACGTCGTCCGGGCTACGCGTACACCTCGTCACTTCGCAACTTGGAGACGCACCCGGCCGTACTCTGATAACTCGGCGAACTGAAGACCTAGCCCAAGTATGGTACCGAAGCTTGATTTCACCGCATTGCCCCAACTCCTCCTTGTGGGACCTGTACAGAACAGGGACAACGACAACGTTGCGTCTTGTCTCCGCCCCCTTTTTTCTCTCTCACTCTCACTGAATAGTCTACAAACCGGTCTTCTCGACACTCTCACCACACCTGACAGCTTCTCAATCAATAAGATCTACCGTAAACATATCGTTATCATCGTGGGCACGGGGAGACATTCCCAATGCGTCCGTCGGCCGTCAATAGTTTAGATGGAATTACGATATTGACAGGCCAGCCTTACCAGCAACCGCGCGCTCCCCCCATCGTCGAGGTCGCATTACCGGCAAACTTCCGCCTACAGACTTAGAAGCGCCCCCGTGTCGGCTGTCTATCAATGCAACCATCGCGGCCACCGAAAGCCTAACCTGACTCTCCCTTCCCATCCCCACAGAAGCCACCGTTCAGGGTTCCGTCGACGGCTGCCCTTTGGACGATCTCTTTTCCAAAAATAAGATGTTATGATCCCCTGGAAGAACCCATGCCGTCAACGTTCCATCATCACCGGCTGACAGCGCTCTCCCAAGGCAAGGATCGGCCCCGGGGATCAGGAACCCGATAACGTGGGCCCGGGGAGGAGGGAGAGATTTTACACGCACCGGACTCGACTTCCGTCACGTCATGCAACGAGCCCTCGGTACTGGGAACTGGGGTGGAGGAAGAGGAGGGGGGGACGCCCAGAAGCATCCCTACGTCTGGATATGCTCGATGATGTAGTGATCATCACCAGAAGTGCCGAGTTGGGTCGACCCCCCCGGTGAGGCTTGCCTGGTACCCTTGATGTTCTGGAAGACCCTTGGAGGACCCCTAAAATATGCATCGAGCACAGCCTCAACACCAAGAGATCTTCTTTTCGATACGAGGCCCTGGCACGGAGATGGTGCAGGAACCGGGGATCAATTGTCGACATGAGAGCAGTGTCCGTGATAGTTAGCGTGGTACAATTGAGAAAAAGAGCAAGGGAGTGGCTGAAGTGCAACCTCTGGAACAATATCCGTTCTCAACCTAGGATTAATATGACCTCCTCTGGTTAGAGTGAGCCCGAAGGACTGGGTAAAAGACCGCGCAGTGGCGAATTCCCCATGTTAGCTCTCCGGCGCGACCACCCGGTCTGGTGTGTAAGTCGAGCCCAGCGCGATTAAATCCGCGGGCGCTCTCTCTCTCTCTCTCTCTCACACACACACACACACACAAATCACAAACGACGTGGGATCTACAACTATCGCAGGTGCCGAGACACCTTTTTCAGGGGCCCAAGTCGCCTCTGCAAGGAGTAAAAGCAGTTCGTAATGCTGTTGCCGGGTAGTCCCAGTACCTCACCCACAAATTCGTTCGAGGAGCAAAAAAAGAGCATTCCGGTGGAACAGATCTGACTGGCAGATCGTGTGGAGCCGCGTTGGGCAGACGGGTTTGCGGGTATAATTTTGGAAAGCTCACAAGCTCGGCCCTGATTACCACGAGGGAATGACGAAAAAAGTTCGCCCCCCGGAATGAAACGACTTAGTTTGGTCCGTTATTATACCGACAACTTTTCGTTCGTACTGTAAGACAGAATTATTAATTGTTTTCTGCAGTGAGACCAATCCCACGAGCAAGGTTGCACTGACGGCCTTGACCGACAGAAAAGGGTGGCATTAGGCGCATTCTGTTGAACTGGACACCCCAACTGCCGTGTTCCTGGCAGTTGACAAGGTATGTACGGTGAGACGAAGAGAATGTCCTCTCGTTGCCCGAGAAAACATGCATCTTGTGTCGAAAAGTTCGTATTCTCCAGTTGAAAGGCAATGATATTCACAAGGCTGCCAAGTAAAATCCATCCCCCACAGCGTCCATCTACTCAAGTGTGTGCCCGGAGGTTCAGCCGTCGAATTCCCGGGATGGGTGGGAAGAAACTAACGACACTGGCGAACCTGGACCTCGCTGTGGCCCGATGATATTGCCGTCCCCCACCTTGGCGGACATGTATGGGTTCTCATATCTGGTTAGTTAGGGCGATTGGCGGGCAACAAAAGCCTTGGGATGACGTGAAATGCCTTCGATACTTTGGTCTCGCGACATCTACAACCACGAGGGCGCTGCGGACACACTGGTGATCGGCAAGTGGGATGACGAAAAGTGTTTCAGGAAGACGCCACTGTTGAAGACGTAAACGGTCATCTGGACGCATGGACTGAGTAGTGAGAAGCAATCTCTGTTTTAAACTGCCATGTGCCGTGTGCCGTCTGCTGTCTGCTGTCTGCTGTGGCTGGGACATGCCACGTCGACGACTCTAGTCCTGATACGTCCGTCCCCTTGACAGCAATTTTTTTTTTAACCCGCACTTCCTCTGGGTCTGAGAAACGGTGAGTTCCCTCCCGGAGTTTCAGCCTCATGGTTAATTGACGTGGAAGCATGGGGAGCAGTCATCGTGACGTCAACGTGTGATCCATGTAACATCATCGACACAATAGGCAATTAAGCCTGTGCGATGGCGATGGATGGCTCTCGCCTGCATGCATAGGCCGCGTAGCACGAATTTCTTTCCGCCGACGCTGGGTAGAACCGCCATCCGCCTCGGAAATTCACTTGACCGCACCCTCAGGATGACCTCGCTGTGGCTGCCATGTTCCGCCGTCTCACATTCGTCATCTTTGGGGACTTGCGCGAGAAAATCTGCATGTCATGCGTCGTAGAGGTCGGTATCTGATCGACATTGATCATGAAGCTTTTCATGTAAAAGCATCCGACTTACTTGCTCGTCTTGCTGTGTGAAGCATCAGACTTGTCAGGGTCCACCGACTGCCATCCAGAAATGCAAACCCCAGTGAACCCTTTAGACATGCGGTTGGTGATTGGATCAGGAACGATCGTCGTCTGGATTGTGTGTACGGTACGACCGCCGTCCCTTGGCTTCTCGGCTCAGGCGAGGATAATTCCTTCGCCGGAAGAGGTGGGGGCTTGGCTTCCTCTGTCGTGTGGTATTCGGTCCTTGCGAACCTGTCATTTTGAAATGACGTAGATGCTTCCAGCGAAAAGACCGGTGAGGTGATCGAATTGAGTCGACCTCACCGCGAAACGGTATAGTCGTAAAAACTTCGGTAAAGGACCCCCTGACGGTAAATACCCATCTCCCTGCATCGATACCGCCAGTGGGTGATGGCAATCTGGCACATATTCCGCTTTTGAGGATGGGCCGAAAACTCATCTCATGCACAAGCCTCCCGGCGGCTGTCTGTTAATAGCTTGATTATACCAAGTCCCCTATTCGTAGGCTCGCAAGCTCGTCCTGCCCTCATCGTTCGGCCCCGCTCTGCTAGGCATACGTATTCTCCTCTTAAGAGCAAGGGTTTGACTAGGGGTTGAACTTTCTCAGAGATGGCTTAGGCCGGAGCTGGCGGGGATTGCCCTTGAGCGAGAATGCCGGCCGCACAGGTCATGACATCCGAATGCCATCAGCTCGGATTGATGGGTCAAAAAATCTCGGGGAAAAGAGGTCTGCCAGCAGCTCAGACCGCCACTGGGTAGGTGCGCCCCGAGATGGGTTGCGTTAAGGCAAATGTCCCTTGGTGCATTCGTAATTGGGTTCGTTGTTCTGAGCTGGGTGCGGTGTGCGAGATCTGAGCGTCTGGACTCCTAAGCGAGCGTCATGAGTATTGCAACAAGAACTTTGTTGCGATAGACGAGCATACAACTAATACAATACCAGTACGTTTGTCTGCCCGCTAAAATTGAGCCACTCTATCTGGATTCAAGAGATGTATTGCCAAATAGCAACTACACTGATGATAATTGAGTTATTTGGCTATTAATGCTGGTTGTGGTTGGTGCATTTGTCGAACCGCGAAGCCACAGGCCGGCGGCTCGGTTCCCGAACGGGGCCTGATCGCCCGGGAAAGGCTGCCGCTGGGCGTCACGGGTACACTTGCAGATGCTGAGATTTGGCCACTGGTGGCGGACCACGGAGAAGCAGTCAAGGGTGACGAAAACAGAAGGTGCTTGATGGTGAAGGTTGGATAGCGACACATCGCGACACGGAGGCAAACAAGCCATGCAATAACAACACTGAGCCACACAAACAGCGCAACAAGCCACAAGGGAGCTGGAAGGTTGGCCGAAGTGATTCGCATGATAAAAATAAGTGAGAAATGGCGATCAGGAAGGGATCGGCAAATGGGCCGGGGTGCAAAAAGAAAGTACGTGCGTGGTACGTACTGCGTACATAAAATGTTCCAGTGCAATCTAATGTGTGGCTTCATCACTCGACCGCGCCTTGGGCGTTTCGGCTAGAGAAAGAGAGGACCGTCCTGAGCCACACCGAGTGATATCTGCTGCGAGAGGATAATGACGGAAGTATTCGTACGAAGCATAGTTGCCGACTTGAGGCTAGACTCCCGGAAGGATAGCGGTCTGGGGACACGTCCTTTACCGAAAGGGAGCCCGCCTGTGCTTCCCGGGTATGGTTTGCGAAGCACCACCACATGGCCGTGCTCAGCCATCGCGGGTGAAGAAAGATCGCAGGCTTGGGCCCTTGGCGGGAGAGCGCTGCACCATCCCAGAGCTAGACCAAGTTGCCAAGTCATGGTGGATGGTTGTGGCGCTGAGCAGACGTAGGGCGCTTGGGGCCCCAGTGGGCGCTTGCTGTGGTTCTCGCTGCGTGTTTTGAAATGGCACCGAGCCAAGCTGGATGGGGTAAAGCGGTGCAGGAAATGGTCTGATTTCGATGAACCCTCGGCTTGGTGATAAGGGCGGGTTTGGAAGGCCCTCAAGCCCTGAGTGCGCGGTGGTTCAAAGCAGTGGAGGAATGCGACCCGACGCCAGGTGAATTTGCACAGCCACACGGAAATGGGAATCGATGCGCTTGGGGATTCCATCCACATCCCGGGGACCCTCCCAGTTGTGCGACGTACGAATAGCTGCTTCCTTCGATGCTGCTAGCTTGGGGCTGGCTGGTCGGGGTGGTATGGGTGGTGGATGCCCTTGAGTGTGTTGTGAACTCTGTGTGTGGCACGGAGTACTTCGTAGGGTTGTCGAGATCGAGACATCCCATCCGCCAACTGGCCGGACAAGGCCACTGACGGCTAAAGTCTCGCCATGAGATGTCACGGTGAAGGGGAACAACAGCCCTGGTCAGGTGGTGGTCCCAAAGCGGAAGGCTTGATGACAAAGGTCCTAGCCAAAGGTCCTTGTCGCTCCGTGTGATGCGGCGGGCGGGCGTTCCCAACCTATTCATGCCGCCGAGCTCCTGGGCTCATACAACAGAGTTTGACGGGCCAATAGGCGCGAGAGGATGGTATTAAAGTCCATGCCGTAGTCCATGCCATGCCCACGCCGGAGTCCATGCCGGAGCTCATGTGTGGCGACAGAGTCTACGCAATGAGCGGGAAGCGGGAGACAATTGTAGCGCCGTTTGCAAGAGAGACAAGCCGTTGGGAGAAGCGTGGTCATTGGTGGACTTGTGACCTCTCAAGGAGCTCCGTCTTTCGTTGCGGTTTCTGGGTCCAGCCTGTGGATATCCCACATGAACAAAGTCGGTAGGCATTATCGGTACCTGGAATCGAAGCTAACTCCTCCCAAGCCAGCGGTGCGTACTGGGCGCCAGGGAGCGTGGTGGGCATACAACGCTGCGTACGGGCCGGAGGGAAGGCTTTAGTTTTCGGGGGCCAGATGGCGGCAGAGTCGAGGTTGGGCTGGAGAGCCGATGACACGGGAAAGATCCGATCCAGCTACCATGCAGTAATAAATCGCGGTGGGTTCGGGGGCCTCCACATCCCACGACGCTGGATGGGCAGATGGCGTTCCTGCGTAAGGGTGACCGTCGTTGGGCTTGGAGCTGGGACCGCCTGGCATGCGTGTACGTGCACTGCGCTGCGTGCTGGTACTGTACTAATTATGTATGTAAAAAGGCCTTGGTACGAATAGAACTAGGTAATTGTCGGGCGGAGACGATGCTGGGAATGGATGTGGAGGTTGAAGGGGTGGTGGTGGATAAGGCCGGGTGGGGAAATTGATGCTGTGGCGCTGAACATGGTGATTGTGGCGCCGTGGCGACTGTGGCTCAGCAAGCAAGTTGTACGCGACGACGCTTTCACTTCGCCCAGGGCGCTGCGAGAAATGAGAAATTGGATGGCATGAGTGGCTTGCCCTCTACTGTATTTTGACGGCCCTTGCCCATGAGTGTGCGTCCACCGGCGTGCTGGGAGGGCGGGACGTAGCGTGAGTCGCTTAGTGGTCGTGTGTGCTAGTAGCAACCGCTCGCTAGACGCTGGAGGAATGGTGTGGCACCCCGATGCTCCTTCCCTCGAGAGCAAGCTCCCCGGGGGGGGGCTTCATGGGGTCCAGGCGGGGGACCGGGAAGGAGCAAGACTCGACGGAGAGGGGAGGAGCAAAGGGGGGGAAGGGGGGGTGTCATCGCAAACCCCCAGAGGCGAAGGACCGGAATTCGTTGTCATTCACTAACAATTTCGATCCCAGTGAGCCTCTCGACGAAAGCTGCAGGGCCTCACATTTCTTTCCTTTGTCTCTCTGTCTCTCTGTCTCTCTCTCTGTCTCTCTGTCTCTCTGTTTGTCTCTGTGCTCTCCACTCTCTCCACTCGGCACTCCCCACTCTCTTACAACACAACAGGGATCTTCAAAGAGGCCGAAGACCGCCAGGGACCCTTGCTAGAGCAACCCATGTCAATCACCTCCATCCTCCCTCCAAGCTTCCCGTTGTCCAGCTCCCCCGGCGCCTGTTGGTGTTCCAGCGCGATTGCGAGGCTGGTCCTGGGCTCTTTTGTTAATGACCGCAGCGCCGCGGCGGGCAGCAGTAACAACAGCAGCAGCCGCCGCCGTGCCAAATCACAGATGACACTCACATATCTTGCTTAGCTCTGATATCCTCGGGCGACGAATGGCGCCTATAACCCGGGCGCAATATAACCACCAAACGCCGGACGCCAGACACCACGCAAGGGCCATACCAGACGAGGCCATTTCGCCCGTCCGTTAATTAGATGTTAGACCCGATGCCGTCCCAAGCACTCACAGCGTGCAGCACTACTGACTGAGGAACGGGTGAGCTATTATCGCAACATTATTGACACACCCGGACAAAGTTCACCTTCAAAACCGTCTCGACGACAGACCAGACTGTACAGTTCGCCGCTTGACGCTCCTTGACGGCGCGGGCCTAAGGCTGCACAACACACACCACCGTACAGTATCCTGTGGCTCATCCGTGGTCACCCGTCCGTCCCCATCCCCATCGCCGGGACAGGTCACAACTGGTAACCTCCTCGCCCGTCAGCACGCAACGTCGCCGCTCGCCGCTCTCTCCTTTGACCTCGACTACCTTGGGCTACAGACACGACGGTAACATATCCCACAGGGGGAGCAACCTTGAGACGCAGGACAATACTGCCACCACAACAACAAACGGATGAACCTGTGCATCCGCAGAGCACCCACCCCCACCAACAACGCACATCCTGGACGCGATATTCTCACGACTCTCACTTGCTTCTCTCACTTCTCCCACCCACCCGCGAGAGCACCAGATCCACGACACCGCCTTCACGCCCCCCCGCGATTGGGCCACCCCCTCCCTCTCTATACACCCAGTCTGCTCCATGCACGCTGGCTACTCCGCTCATATACTCCGTACCCATCCTTACCTACCTGGCCTTGCTACTTCGCCTGTACTACCTACCTGCCTACACCACCTGCGGCAGCTTTCTACATTACATCCTTAAGCCTCACCTACTTCGACTTTTCTTACTTATTGTTTCACTCTCTCTGAATCTCAAAATCCCCCCACTCTTCCTCATCACTCGTTCTCATACGCGACGTTTGCAACTATACGCCAATTCACCAACAACCCGCGCGAAGCGCTTGCTCCTCTCACTCATCCGTCACCCCTCGTCTACGACGCGACAGAGTCTGGCATACACGCTCTATTTTAGATTCGCACTCCGGCGCAAAACGACTAGCTAGTGCTCAACAAACTGCGCACACACATCGCCGTCGCAAGATCGGAAAACCACTTGACATCCTCGTCGAGAAGCATTCTTCTACCCCGCCGCGCTTGGAAACATCTGAAAGTGCTCTTTCTTTGGGGCGGCCTGGCTTCCCCCATCTCGACATGTTCAGTCAACGGTAAGAGCTCCGTGCCCTCCAGTCGCCTGCAACCGCTGGAGGCGCATCCCTTTGTGCCCTACCTAGGGACCTCTCAAATCACCTTGCTTCCTCTTATATCATATACTGACCTATTTTCCATCGTAGGAGAAGCTCGCAAAAGCCCGGGGATAACTTGCTGGCCGATTTTCGGCATCAGTTTCCTGAGGTTGCAGTGGTCAGCGGCGCGACTACCGCACCCTCGATATCGCAAACTGTTGCGGTAGATAACCCACTCGCCCTTGCGTCGTCGCAACCTGAGAGGTATGTTTTTTTCAGCTTCCCCGTCGCAAACTGTGTAGCTGTGTCGACTCTAAGGCGACCTTATTCCCGAGGCGCGGGGTGACATGTCTCGTATCACCATCCACTATTCACCAAGGTGGACATGCCCGCTGACTTTGACATCACATAGGGCCCAGGGCATTGCACAAGATGCTTTCCACGACCAAGACCCAACCCCCAGGGCTACGAATGAGCCCTGGAGGTTTACGCCTTCTCTGTTAGATCCCAACTCACTCTCTTTTGCCAGCTTTGCCAATGCGCCTCCTGGGTATTATACGCCAACCCCAGGCGGCACGAACACTCTATTCCACCCTCAGGCTGGTGACCTTCACACTCCCTCGCTCGCCCTGGGGATGGGCCTGGGAACCCCGCTATCAATGCCAACGTCCGTGGATGGGATGCATCCTGCGTCAGTGACCGGATCCATGGACATCGCCGGGTTCCAGACACTGCAACCTCATCAGTATCACCACTTTAACCCATTCATCCAAGCTCCACCAAATCAACAACCACAGCAAAGCTTTGCGCCCTCGAGCTTTGTGCACCAAGACACCGGCTACGAAACCATGGACCAGGACCAAATGGACTCGGAGACCCCTGAAGAGCGCATGCCTTCCATTAATACCGCCTACCAGAACCCAACCCCCATGATTGGGCTACAAGCACGTCAGTTTCCCGGCGCCCAAATGTCTCATCCACTTCCTGCATCGGCAGAAAAGTTTCGGTTCCATTCGACTCTCAATGCGCCAACCGCCATGATTAAGCAAGCCGACGAAATCCCCGTCACCTATCTCAATAAGGGACAGGCCTACTCTTTGTCCGTTACCGATACCAATGCGTCAATGCCCATTGTTCCTGGCACCAAGTATCGCACCTTCGTGCGAATTTCGTTCGAGGACGACCAGCAGAGACAACGGCCTGGCATATGCTGGGGTCTCTGGAAGGAAGGCAGGGGAACCAACGAGGCGCATCAAAGAGGTGGAAAACTTCAGGCCGTCGAGTATGTCGAAGCAGGGCAACTAGCCGAGGGGGACGATAAGAGAACTCGTGTGGAACTTGAGACGTCTTCTTTCGACGGCTTCTCCGTCACATGGACGCCGGGGGTCAATGGAGCCTCCGAGGTCAACATCGCAGTCCGATTCAATTTTCTTTCCACCGACTTCAGCCACTCAAAGGGTGTCAAGGGCATTCCCGTGAGACTCTGCGCCAAAACTAGCCCAATCCTGTCGAGCCCCTTAATGCCCACCGCCGATGCCAACCCCGAGGTCTGCTTCTGCAAGGTCAAGCTCTTCAGAGACCATGGAGCTGAACGAAAACTATCCAACGATGTTGCCCACGTTAAGAAATCCATCGACAAGCTCAAACAACAGATTGCACAGGCCGAGAGCGGGCTAAAGGACTTCGGCAAGCGGAAGCGATCAGGCCTGGCCTCGAAAGCAGGAGAGGTGCAGCGGCCGGGAAAGGTCATAAAGCACAAACGGACATGGTCCATGTCTTCGGCCAGCTCTGCTGGTGGGGGACGACCTACAATGGAGGAAGATTTACACTTCAAACTCCAGACTTTGCAGGACATGTTCACCAGCACCCGACCCGTCAGTGTCTTGTATCTGCGAGGCGAAGAACTAGACGACCCTGATCTACACCCTGTGTCGCTTCCCGGAGACGCTTCGCCTGTGACCAAGGTCGAAGGTCGAGATAGTTTAAGTTGGCAGGCCAGAAGTGGACACAGCCCCATGGCTGGGTCTATGATTTCTCCCTCTCCCAGCTCCCTGTCTCTAGCGTCGCAAACCTCTGCAATTGGCCCTGGAGGCCAGTGGCAAAACTTCGACTCCGTCGCGGTGGGTGAGACTTCCCGCAAGGGCTCGGATCAGCCAATTAAGGTCAGCAAGGCGGACGATGATGGCAACCTCAGTGGGTGGATTGAGGCTCTTGGCGTTGATCCTTCATACCAACCCCCGATAGAGCAGACTCCAAAGCCTGTCGCTTGCTTCTACATCCGCCGCCGCAGTCAAGAAGACACTGAACCGCGAGAGTACCATCGGGCAGTGTACCTGATGCAGCGAACTCTAAAGGAGCTGAACAAGCAGATTGCAGCCAAGTGGGGGCTCACCCCGTCTCAAATCTCACAAACCATTCATACAACCCACAATGGGTTGGAGGTCGAAATAGACGACGATGTGGTTCGAGAACTCAAGGAGGGCCAGGACATGACCCTGCAGTTCCAAGAACTTGAGCTAGCTTCGGGGATGAAGCGCGAGTGGGAGATGGCGGTCGACTCAAACGATGGCTCCCCTGATTCGGAAATGTCTGACAAGGGGGCCCGTCGATTTGTTCTTCGCCTGGTCTTCTAATTGTGGTTTTTTTTTCCTTCGTTTTTCTCCCTCCTTTATTTTCCCTTGGCGATATGACGGATTTGCGGCAGATGGGCACCGAGGTCTAGACTGGGACATGCATTGGTAATGTTAACCCCCCAGCCTGTCGCCAGGTTGGGCTCACGATCACACACACGATATGGATTGTTTGCTTTTGGGCGTTTGACGACACTTTTCTTCAAAAGATACCACAGCTCTCTGTGAGCGCTTGTCGGGCGAGGCTTTGGGTTTCTCTTTTATTTTTATTGTTTTACAGTTGCTTCACTTCAATACCCCAGGAATGACGCGTTGGTTTTCCCATGTCACTTGGTCTTTATCTTGAGAGGAAGAGAAGGTGTATCTGCTCAAAGGATGGCGATCCTGTGTAGTCAGCTCCGCGGGTGCGGCGCAATGCGTCCTCGTTGACTCGAGCCGTGCTTCAATGCGTTGGATCTTCACAGAGAGGATTGTAACGGGAGCAATAGTGAAAGGTTTTGTATGCCCTTTGAGCGATGGATGAGATGGCACTTTTGGAAATTTCTTGGTGTATTTTTTTGTTTTTGTTTTTGTTTCTATTCCACTTCCAATCGGAGTTTCTGCGCATCATGCGTTGGCATCTACACGAAGCTTTACACTGGTCCGTCTTGTTCGGATGCGAGACCAGTCAACGTATGATGCACTGGACTCTTCTTTTCATTTGTACTATTTATATTGTACCTTGATGACAGCCCCGTGGCACACGATAACGAGGACTGAGCTTATGAATTAATGTTAAGACATGAGGTGGGTACATCAGTGCCCTCGTTCATGGCCTGTTAAGAGCAATCGAGTATATAGCTATTATTATCTATAATGCCCGTAACTATGATGTTGAAATTTGCGAATGTCTTTCTGCATGTGCCCTATGATCTGCTTCCTGGGTTCAGAGGATATCTCAGGATGGTCGGTCATCGGTGAGAAGGGGGATACGGGGATGGCGAATTGGGAAGGGGGAAAGTGGCTCGCAGGCGGCCTCCAACGGAGGTCACTAATACCGCTCGTTATGGCGCCATCGAGACAGATTGTGTAGTGTACCGTCATGCAAACAAAGTAAGGGCTTGGGCTTCAAAGATGGAATTCGCGGTATCGAAGCCAAGTCACTCACTCACATACATGGGCAGATTTGCACAGGGGCGTGTGCATCAACGTTGGACAGCCTCGACCAACTCACTCGCCACACCAGGCTATTCTCTTTTTTCATTCTGCAGCTCGTAACGGGGCCTTGATTGGTTACGAATGGGCGAAGCGAGGAGCACAGCCCCAATTGATGCGGAGCTTAATGTGCGATCGCCACACCGGCCATTGCGGGGCAAGCCACAGATACGTTGGCAGATGAGCGTGGCGAGGTGGCTTGCGCGTCCAGGTCTGGCAGGATGTCCGGTTGAACGGGTGTTTCCGATGGGGTTTGTTTGGCTTGAACCTCGTAGGGCGGTAGGTTCGCGAGCCACACAAGCGCAAAGCAAGTGTGGCGAAAGGTGTTGGGATTGGTTCTAGTCGTGCCGGGAACGGCAACGGGTGGGATGGGATGTCTTAGATTTCCCCCGAGCTTTTTGTCTTAGACAGCTGATTAGGCCACTCTTGGTTGTGCCGAGACTCCTCTGGGTTGAATAGTCTAATACAAACTACGGAGTAGCCTCTCTATCAAATCTTTGTCGCTTAGACGAGGTTGGACAACGTTTCGTCGATCATCTCGCTTCCGTTTTCGACTAAAGCTAAAGTTCGGGAAACAGGGTCTCATGTTTCCCCCCCCCCCCACCCGATCCCGTCCCAGCTGAACGATTGTTTGCTGGCAGATAACTAGACTAACTGCTGGAGTTGTGTGTGGCTCATGCAGTCGCCGTCGTCACTGCTGTCACTGTTTGTCCATCTGACTGAAACAGGACTTCTCGGCACGGGATTCACGGCAAAAGTCTCACACGTCAATGATGGCGATGGTGTCTCTCGGCTAGACATCCGTCAACCGAGTGACAGCTATGTACAGCAGCACACACGGTGCCTCCCCTGCATCAATGCAATGTAAATACGGTCCCAATCAGACGTATTCGATCCATGATAAGACTCGTGGCACCGATGTCAAGCCGACATCACTAGCCACAGCTCTCACGGGGAGATGATCGGCGAAACACGCAATCCCCCTCCATCTTCCCTCGACGGAAGACGACGACCAACGAGTCCTCCTCAGCTGTGCAAGGTTCGTGCAACGGCGGCCCGGGTGAAACAATCGAGACTCTCGGCGCCATGTGGCATGTGGCGTGGTTGCTTGCTTGGAGGATCTCTGTGTGGCAGAAACACCCCCCCTCCCTCCAAATTTGAGCCACAGGACAGCTGCAGCTGAGGTTTCTCATGTGTCTATGTTTTCCAACGGTTTTGTTGTTTCGGACCTTGCCAGCTGAAGCTGCAGCCGCTGACTGGCTCTAGACCCTTTCCCTGCAGAGGAGATGGTTTTGGGGAGGAGGGGGGCGTGTGGTGTGGCGAGTGAGCAGTCAAGCGGGAGGGATCGACAACGTCTTGAGCCACAGGTCACTTTCTATCAGGCATCCAGAGCGGCAGAGACCCCCGGCGGCTCCATTGGGCGGCATGCGTGCCGCCTGCGGAAACCCGGTTGGCTATGATCGACGACGGGGGGGAGGGAGAAGGGCTTCTGGGGCGTGGCTCGAGGAGACGGGGAAAGGATACTTATCATGGGCCGTGGCCCTCGTTTCTTTGGGCCAGCTTCTGGGAAGACGTGGTGAGTTCCATCTCTTCTTCGACAAGTGTTGAACGGAGCGAGCACATCGCATCACGTCCTTATTTTCCCCCTTCAGCGGGAGAGCACGCAGCAAAGTTGTTGCCGGCATTGGACAAAGAAAGCCACACAGCCCAATATTCTCATTCCTCACGCCCCCTATGCGAAGGAACCCCAACGGCAGGCCAATGGCAACGACAGGTTCGGCCATCAGACTTCCTGTTCGGGCAAGTTGAAGATATCCGCTACGAGCAGGGTGACATGGTTTTCAGAGCATGGCTATCGGCGAGAGAGAGAGAGAGACAGAGAGGCAGAGTGGGAAAAGAATGCCAGAATAGACTCCTGCAGCGCTCATGCAGGCGTGCTGCATCTATGCCAGAACTGTTGATTTGATGTTGAGAGAAAGCAGCATGTCCATGAAGAACGCGAACTCCCGTCGTACCAGTCGACGAGTTTCCGCTGTGCGGGGAGGGCTTGGGATACCGAGAATCCGGCGTGTGCTTACGAGGGAAAAAGGGATGGAGGGGGGCGTGATCTGCAAGCGGATGGGGAGGAATGGCGTGGAAGGCTTGCCCGATGGACCTAGCCTCAGCGATCTTGGGCCGATTGCGTTTTGGGGCTGGCTCTTGAAGGGGGAACGACGCTGTTTGCGGTCGGGTTCTGAGGCTGTTCCGGCGTCGTGATAAGGCATGCACTCCTGGAACCGCCGGCGATGAAGATATCGAGGAGGAGAGGGCACGTCTTTGCGATGGCAATTCGCACTCCTCTTGACCATCCATCCATCCCGTCTCATTCCGCCGAACCAACCCAATTACTCTTGAAAAGTTCTCTCATTTCATCAGGTTGCCCCCCCCCCCCGCACGGGGACTCAATTG
Source organism: Neonectria magnoliae (assembly GCA_037954305.1). NCBI lineage: Eukaryota > Fungi > Ascomycota > Sordariomycetes > Hypocreales > Nectriaceae > Neonectria > Neonectria magnoliae. Next base: position 274,715 of record JAZAVK010000038.1, read on the forward strand.
ATGTCTCCCAATTTACCCAGGCGGCAGGGGCTCTGTCGTCAATGGGCAACGCTGATGACGATCCCGACGATCATGATGAGAAGGCAGAACGCGGAGAAGGTCCCAGCCGCGGCATTGCGGTAGCCAATGCCCACGGGTCGGTGATGGCGATCGGGGGGAGGTATTCTTGTTTCTTTACAATTCATAACGCGACTGATTGATTTGTTAGGTAGGGCATTACTCTCAGGACGCGTGCTTGTTTACCTTACCAACTGGTTCAGGGGCTTCCTTAGGAGCTGGGTGGCTGGTGTGATAAGGAACGGACGCAACAGCGGGCGTCGTCGTGTTCAGCTCGGGAACATTTAAAATAAGAAAAGAATTTGGGTCAGAAAAGACTAAAGAAATACAGCAAGAATAAAGATTCGGCAATCGAGAGAACTTGAAACCAGGATTCATTATCCCCTACTCTGCGATGAAACACAGAGACAACTTTCCTTCCCCCAGCATGACTACTCCACAGGCGACACCGAGAGTGGGTCCAGGTCAAGTCACCCGAGTCTCAACTCAATAGATTGCCCATGGCAAACAACGGCAGACTGGCAAAAAGCATGCAAAATGGTAAAAAGCAACAAAAATGAATAAAAAAAAAGACCAAAAGCACGAATCTTTCCATAGACACGCGATTATCTGTCTTACCTATTCATCAGCTATAGCACTTCCCAAAGACGACCCCAAATCATCAATCAAGTACGGCACCCCGGGCGAGCGGGACGTACTCCATCTCACTTTTATTTGCTGCGTGCAATTCGCGGCGGCTTTGCGTGAATTCTGTGAAATAAAGCAAACCCTTATTCAATCATGTGGTTCACAGCTTCTTAAAACCAGCACTGGGCGGCGCATGGTTTATACGTTAGAGAAAAAGGTACAAGGCATACTACAAACTGCCCTGCAATATCAACGAGGACCACAGTGCAACTCATTACCAACAGGCGAGAAAGCATAATCCTAAGCATCTACACAGAATCCCTATGATGAAGCTCAGAGTTATCCGCGAAAGTGTCATTTGCATGAGCGACATGGCACTTCGCTGTGGCGTGGTGTGGGTCTGATCGAAGCCAAGGGAGAAGGAGCATATAGACGTGCAGTGAACAGAAGAGTTCGTCAAACAGTTACTGAGAAGGGAACCCATTTTTGGTATTGACATTATCTGTATATCAAGGCTTCACAATTAGGTTGGAACTCTATGCTGGTCCTTACACTTGGTTGGCAATGCTCTCAACATCAGACTTCGTAAGCGAATGCATGTCTCACTCACTAGTAGTCTCAAAGGGAGAGAGTATTGGCTGATCAATCAACAGCCCTGTCCAACAACTCTCGAATAGCCTTCGCAAATTCCTCCCCATCGCCCTTGATATCCCCCAACACGACTGTCTTGTCGCGCGACTTAAAGCCGTGGGTCAGCTGCAGCCTCGACTTGGGCACGCCGAGAACCGAGCTGAGGACCTGGACGACAGCCTTGTTGGCCTCACCCTCTCGGGCGTGGGCGGCAACGCACAGCTCAATGGCATCGTCGGTGATGGCGAGCACGCCCTCGCGGTTCTTGCTGGCGCCGGGCTTGACATGGAGCTGCAAGTGGAGCGCGGCGAAGGGAGACTTTTTGGTGCCGGTGACGAGGCGGATCGCGGCGCTAGGAGACGCCATGGCAATGGTCCATACCGCGTTCCAGGAAAGGCTGATCAGTGACGGATGGATGCAGCTGAAGGAGCTGCGTCCGGCGGAAAATGTCTATTGCGAGCTGCGACTGGCGACTGTGAGGGGTAACGCAATGCACTTCCCGTCTGGATGACCATTACACATCCCGTTGCCCGAGCGGTGAGACACCTGCAACTTTATTGGCGGTCGATTCCCCAGCTCTGATTGCTTCGTTTCCTGGTTGAGCTTTGAGCTTGAAGCATGAGGCTTGAAGCTTGAAGCTGGACGTTGAACGCCAAGGTGTACTAGAAAGAGGAAGAGAGAGAAGAGAGAGAGAGAGAGAGAGAGAGAGAGAGAGAGAGTCGCTGGAAAATGCGGCGTCTGTTGCCTATAAGCGCGCTGAAGCCTCAGGCTAGCTCCTCCAGCTCCAGCGAAGGAAGGACCAGCTTGGGCCTTAGATTTGCGCCTGTGGCCGCTGTCATGCCCCACCGATGCCGCAGCCTTTCTTCGATACTTCAGAGCCAACATCGTCCAGCCAAGCTTCGTTGTCAAATCACAGCCCTCCCAATCTCGACGACCAGCTCAGCGTTGGCATCTGCGCAGGCATCAACATCAACTACGGCTACAACTGCGACTGCGACCACGTTCACGACCGCGCCTGCGACTTCAACCCCATCGTTTCCTCGGCCGCAGCCGCAGCTGCCGCCGTCGTCGTCACCTTGCTTCCTGCTCGCAGCCACTGTTCGCCTTCGAAAACCCAGCAGCGGGTTCCAGGCCATGGCTTCGGCTTACAGCGCGTACAACAACGGCGCGGCCGCAGGTTCCCATTTCACCGTCACCGCCCTAGGCCGCTGGTCTGTCCTGAACAACACGTTGCCTCCCGTTGACAGCATCAAGTCGCTCCACGTCTACGACTTCGACAACACCCGTAAGTCCTGCAAGCGCTGTCTTTGCTCGGCCGGCCTTCCGCCGTTGGCCTGGCCGCTAACCCTCATGCCCATATTGACTCCCCCCTCCAGTGTTCAAGACACCGCTCCCGAACTCGTCGCTTTGGAATGGCCCGACCATTGGAACCTTGTCGAGCCAAGAAGTCTTCGTCAATGGGGGCTGGTGGCACGACAACCGAATACTTGCTGCGACCGGCGAGGGTGTTGACAAGGAGGAGCAACGCGCGTGGGATGGATGGTGGAATGACAAGATCGTTGAGCTCGTAAAATTGAGCATGAGGCAGAAGGATGCCCTCTGCGTCCTCCTCACCGGTCGCTCCGAGAAGGGCTTCGCCGACCTCGTCCGAAAGATGGTCACGGCCAAGGAACTCGAGTTCGACATGATGGGCCTGAAGCCCCAGGTCAGCCCCTCGAACCAGCGATTCCAGAGCACCATGCACTTCAAACAGCTGTTCCTCGAGGCCCTGATGGAGACATACAAACACGCAGAAGATATCCGCGTCTACGAGGACAGGCCCAAGCACACCAAGGGATTCCGCGACTTCTTCGTCGAGTACAACCGCAGGCAAAACGCCATGCCCACCCGAGGCCCGTTGACTGCAGAAGTAGTCCAGGTCGCCGACACGTCGACAACCCTGGATCCCGTGGTCGAGATCGCCGAGGTACAACACATGATCAACATCCACAACGACATGGTGTCCAAACAACCTCCCAAGGCGCGCCAGAACAAGCTCAGAATTAAGAAGACTGTCTTCTTCACTGGCTACATGATCAATGCCGAGGATACCAAGAAGCTCATCAAGTTGGCCCAAATACCAACGAATATGCCCCCGAGTGAGCTCAAATATCACGGAAACAACATTCTCATATGTCCTCGCCCGTGTCCCGCTAGCATCATGGATAAGGTAGGCGGCATGGGTAGCAAGATGAAGTGGGAAGTTACTGGCACGGCCTGCTTCGAGAATGCTATCTGGGCTGCTTGCCTCCGGCCAGTCCCCACGACGGCCAAGTTCCACACGGACAACCCCAGCCCTCTGGTAGTACTAGCACTGAGGAAAGGGGCTCGTCCCATTGATGCTGGCAAGATACAAAACTGGCAACCTCTCCCGTCGGACAAGTCATTCATATTCGAAACATTCGTTGGTGAAAAGGTCATTCTCCGCATCGAAGCGGAGGATCCCCGAGAAGACGCCTATGAGAGTCTGTTTGCGAATAAGTTGGCCAAGCGGAAACACAACGGCGAGGAAGACTGGAACCAAAAGCATACTCACGGTCACTATGGCGGTCGGAACGAGTCCAGAGGCTATCACTCAGGCGGCCGTGGCTCAGGGCAAGGACGAGGCCGCGGCGGAAACGCCAATCGAGGCTTCCGGAACGGGGCTCGAGGGGGCGGCAAAGGAGGTCGTGGGCGTGGAGGCGGCTTCAACTATCGATCATTAGACGACGTCGAGCCCAGAAATCAGCAGGGCGGATATGGACCTCAGGTCGATTACGACGATGCTCACCAGCAACCCGCCCAGTCCCAAGCTCCGCCGTCCGCCCCGACAGGTCCCAGTCAGGGATGGGGTGTGCAGCCTCCTCGTGGCCCATCAGGTCCGCAGGGACGACCTATGGGCGGATACGGGGCCAACAACGGCTCGGACTTGCAAAATTACTATTAGAGGTAGTACACTCCCTCACCCAAAGGGAGGTAGGGGGCTGTCTTTTTACGTCTGGTTCTCTTCGGGGTATGTGGTACTTTATCGTTCGTTTGATTCTGAGTCGCGACACGCGGAAAGGCTTTGCGGAGTTTGCGCATCGCGCGATACAATGTCCCGAGAATGGGCTGGGTGTTTATTTGGTTGTCGTATCATACGGTCCAGTGTTCATGGGAAACCTGGTAAATGAGGCGAGGCGTCTAGGGGAGCTGTGAAAATGATACCTAACGGGAACTGTATAAGGATACTTGTGCTCTCTTGACTCAGCTAGAGTGAGGCACGGCTGTGCAGATTGTTCACACAGATAGGTTCATTCAGTGATTGTTTTATGTGGGGTTTGCCATTGACTGTTTTTATCTAAACCCTTATAATCTACCAATACAAAACAGCAAAGTCTTGGGAAACATTTGTCGCATTTATTATTCGTCGTCGCTGTCGTCATCGTCTTCCTCCTCGGCGTTCTCCAGCCACTCCACGAGCGGGCGGCACTTGTCCTTGAGGGCAGCCATGCCCTCGCCGTCCTCCGCGCGCTCGTCCCCCCACCAGCCGAGGATGCCCTCCTCCTCGAGGATGTCGAGGGCGTAGAGCTGCTGCAGGAGAGCGGCGAGCAGGGTGCCGATGCGGTCGGAGCCCTTGGCGTGCAGCAGGGCCTTTTGCATGGCGAAGATGAACTCGACCTGCTCGGGCTCGCCGCCGCCGACGCCGACCTCGTCGACGAACTTGCTGGCGCCGCGGGCCGCGAGCGTCTTCTCGGCGGCCTTGCTGGGCTCCAGGAGCCCGTGGTCCGGGGTGAGCAGCTCGGCGGCGCGGCGGGCGAAGGCGGTGGCGACGGCGCGTCGCATCATGGCGTCGGAGGCGTCGTTGGCGAGGCGCAGGCCCATGAACTCGAGCTTGGCGGAGTCGAAGTCGCCCGACTCGGCGCGAAGGGCGTCAAGCAGGCCGTGGACGGCGTCGTTGTGGAAGGAGAGCCTCTCGCCGGCCTCGTCGGAGGCGAAGGAGGAAAGGCGGGAGCGGATGGAGGCGGAGGCGTCGGCTGACATGGCAGCGGCGTCGAAGTCGTCGTGGGATACTTCTGAGGAGAGGGTTGAGACGGACTCGGAGGAGATGTTGAACTCGGCGAGTGAATAGATCAGCGACTTCTGGAGGACGGCCGGGTCCTCGTTGTCGAAGTCCTCGTCCTCTGGGTCAGCGAAAGGCGCGGCATTGGTCGTGGCGCCGAGCAGGTCGGTATCAGGGGTCACGGGGTCGCCTAGAGCAGTGACGGGAGAGATGACAACGCTCTTGGAAAGCGACGTGCCTTCGCTGACCTGGACGCCGAACGAGATGAGACTGCCGGCGGGAATGGTGCTGTTCTTTCCGATGGTTGAAGCGTCGGCCACAATGGAGCGGGATATCCTCGCGCCGTCCTCGATTGTCGCGTCGTTCCAGATAAAGCAGTCCTCCAAGATGACATTAGCGCCGATCTTGCAGTCCCTGCCGATGATGCTGTTGGAGACCCTGCTCGCCGATCCGATGGCGCTGTCACGCCCGATGATGGAGTTTGAGATCTTGGCGTCGTTGGCGTGGAAGACGCCGTTTTCCACCACCACGCCGTTAATGTGGCGCTGGTACGTCTGCTTGGGCACGACGTTGCACTCGGGGATGAAGGGGTACGTCCATCGGCTCAGGACGTCGCGGCTGATGGCGTCGTACATCTGTAGGTTGCTAGCCCGAGCAGCGTATCCCTCATCCAAGATCTCGGTATAGATCATCTTGCCGTTGAGCTCCCAGTCCTTCAGCACGCCGTGCAAGAAATTCCTTCGTGGCAGCTCATAATCGAAGCTTTCAGACCACAGCGCCAGGACCTCGGGGGTGCAGATGTCGATCTGGGCGTCGATGAGGTCGGATCGGATTTCGAACTCGGTTGACAGCTCGTCCACTACCGCGGGGTCCAACGACATGTATCGATCGCTGTTGAGGGGGCTCATCTCGTCGTAGTGCAGGCATCGCTGGGTCTTGGTATCGACGACGAAGATGGGAGTGATTCCGTTCGTCTTAGTCCGGTGCTCCTCCTGTCCGCCACTGCGCAGAACCATAGTCATGATGTTGGCCGCGCTCGTCTCCTTTCGCTTGCGATGCGCCGCCAAAGCACCGTCGAGAATTATATTGGAGACTAGATCTCCGTGAACCAGGATAAAGTCGCCGTCCACCAGTGCGCGCTTGTCCATGTCGCGAAGGACATCACCGACTGAGCGAGCGTCGGAAACTCGGACAAACTGCAGGACCGAGAAGGGGCATGTCCGTGATGCAGTGGACCACCTCGAACGACTGATATAATCCTCGACTTGGTCGGTGTGTGCGCCGCAGTAGATGTACACTTCGTTGACGCCATTCATAGCCAGGAACTCGAGGGTGTATTCGATGAGAGGGGTGTTGGCGAGGGGAAGGAGACACTGAACACGGCGGCATTAGCATGGAAATTGATACAGACGCAGGCGATCGCCGGTATGAGGTCTCACTCTTGGCTTCTCCGTCGTGAAGGGTCGGTATCTGTCTTGGAACGAATCGGCGAGGACCTGTGACGCACCGTAAGCTCGCGCTGCCTTCAAGGTACCCCGCGATAGCACCTACAACCGCCTGCAGAACATCCTCGCTCTTGCTCTCGGCGCCCGCCTTGACGGACTTCTTGCCCTTGTTCCCTTTATGCGACATTGCCAAGAGGTGGGGAATGGTGCGTTGAGGCAGGCCAAGTGGTGGGTTTTTGTGATGTGTGGACGTTTGGGCGCAAGGTCGAAATTCCGGATGTGACTCAATTGGAGCATGCACGGGGAAATTTCACACCGCGGTGAGGCTCGGTGAGGTTCGGTGTATGCGGGGTACTCTCGGTAACTAAGGCTCTCCAGGCAAGGGGTTAGGTAAGCTACCTAGTGGCCCGAGCTGCCAAGGTGCTTACCCTAGACGGTTATGTGGAGCAGCATGCACGGCTAATTGTTAGACTTTGCGCAGCATTCCCATCACCGGCACTTTCGCGTCAAAGCTGACGCTGAAGGCGTTGTGCGACTGTAATAAGTAATCAAGGCGATAGGCTGTGGCTGTGTGTGCCTAATTAAGTGGGGCCATGAACAAATCCGGCGCTGATATGGGGCCAAGCTGGGTTGTTCTGTGCGTGCATCGTCGATCAAGTGTAAGTCGTCGACCTGTCACCACCCGTTGACGGTGCGCCGAATGGAGGCTTTCCGCCCCAACCGCGTGGCAGCCGAAAAGGGACGACAAATTTGATAGACAGGACTGGAGCCAGGGCGACTAGAGAAGCCATCTCATCCGGAAGGCTAACCGGGAGGCCGCGGGCCCAATTGAGGACCTTGCCCTGCCTTTGCCGTGGCTTTCGTCGGCGAGTCCGATGACTTGGCTTCTGGCTTTCCTCACTTCTTTACCTCGACCTATTTGCTTTTTGCAGTTTTGTGTTTGGGAGTACTGATTAGTCTGTTTGTAAAGGAGGGGGACGGCAGGACGGGAGGCCTTGACTGGCCCCAACAGGTTTCGGGGAGGTTGAATCGTCGGGCCGTGGACAAGGATCAACCAACAGCCAAGTCCGATGCTCTGGCAACAACCACCGCATTTTCGAGACAGGTGTCTGAAGAGAGGGCGGCTTCGCGTCTAGCACTGGAGTGAGACGGTGAGATCCAAAAGGGCAATGCAGCTCGGAGCCGGCCTTTGCACTGCTGAGGAATGGGCGAGTGAAGATCCGTCGTAAGACAGGGCTTGCGTGGCGGACTGGAAACATCGCATTTCGATTTCCCCCCCCCCTCTCGTCGTCAGACCCCTCATCCACCAATGAACGAGGACAGAAAAGGCAACTGTTGTGCTCGTGGACGTCGATCATCTGGGAAACATTGGAATAGCAGCTGTCACAGCCGAGACATGATTGACGATGGACGCGGATGGCGATAATGCCGGCTCCGGATTGCAAATTGCCGTCTTTGTAATCGACCTACCCTGCAGACCTTCCCAAAACGCACAAGTCGAAGACGGTGCGAGGGCGTCGTTTGGGCGCAGCTAAGCAAGCCACGCACCGTACAACCGCACTGGCCCCTGCGTCTTTAGGGCTTTCTCTGCTTGAGTTGAGTTTCCCCACGTTCGACGGGATACGGCAATGGCCTGGGAGGTCTTTTGCCACTCGTTAGACCAGGTTCAGCCTTTTTTCCTTCTCGAATTAATGTCTAGAGAACCTTCTTCACATGCTAGATTCCACATCTTAGCCTATACATGTCGTACGTGGCCCCCTGCTACTACCGCGTGCTACTCCCTTCGGCGCGCACGGTGCTAGCCGAGCCCTCGGAGCTGCTGCCCCCTCCGGCCCGCCAGCGGTATGCGAGGAGCAAATGGTAATTTGTGACGGTAGCTAGCCCTAGGCTAAGGAAAAAGCCATATCCTTGTCAGCACTATCTCGCAGGTTCTCACTTTCAGCCTGGTCGATCACTCCTTCGCCCGGCTAGATCCGCAGGCGTGAGATGGAGATCTGAAATCCCTACAGTGGTCAGTGGACGGAGCGCATGCAACCGGCATTCTCCCCAGGACGAACGTGGTAGTGAGTGGGAAGGGAGTTGAAGATAAAGCGGCATGGGGGATTCTAGTTTGGACGTGTGAGCTTATCGGCGTCGACCCTATTACGAATCTGGGAAGAGCCGAGTGAGAGAGAGACGTGAAGATTCTCTGGGTTGACTATCCCGTTTCAACTAGTGCCGAGCCAAATAGTGTGGAACCAAGCAATTGGCGGTATCTCTCGTGAGTATGCTGATTTTTCCCTGCCCCTTAACAAGTTCACGCCTTAATGCCTTCCTTAACTACGACAAAGTATGGACCTGCATCGGTGACGGCTGACTACTCCCGAGTTCTTTCGGGCGTTGGATGTGTGGCGGGGACGCTCCAAGCCTGGAAAAGAACAGTCTGCATCCTCGAAGGCCGCTGCTTGGTCAAAGCGAGAACGGTCCGTGACAATACTCAGGTCCGATAAAAAGCAAATGAGTAATTGCTGTCTTTGAATGTGATATGTCCGTACGATGATTCATCTGTTGAGGAGGAGAAAAAAAAAGAAGAAATAAGAGACATGATGGAACCGCAGGGATTAGGGGTTGACAGAGCCTCGCTACTGTTCGAACGGACACGAAGAACGGTCCAAGTGCCGGCTCTATGAGCCCGATAGAGGTGATTGGATCGACGTGCTAAATTGCCGGGCAACTACAAACAGTGAAGGGGTACTGGTGGTTCCAGGGACGAGGCAAACAATGGGGCCCCGAACAGCTGGGTCTGGCTGGTCTTGATGCGCGCAACCCATCCCATCGAGCGACGACGAGGTACTCACTCGGTTCCGTACTTCGGGGAGATTGTGCGGCATTCCTTCGGAACTGAATGGATTGCCTGCCAGGAACGTGGCTCCACGATTTGATAAGCCCGCGAGCAAGCTGCAAGCCATTGATTGTTCGCTTCCATCTGTTGAAGTTTGAACAGCCCGAGCTGGCTTTTTGTTATAGTTTTTCTGGGGGGGGGGAAAACGGGCTGGAAGCCCATCGCGCCGGCAGGGCCCGCACGTATCGGTCTCCCTGCATGGATGGGCGCAGCATGACCATTGACCACCTGCGATGGAGGGCACGTCTTGCAGATGGCTTCATATGGCTTGACTTTGGCTTGACTTGGCTTTCCGCGCACGGGTAGCCTGTCGTTGGCTACTGCACGGAGTACGGGATGGAACATGGATGGACCATCAGGTCGGATACGGCGCCACAAGTTGAGAGCGGCTAAGGGGTGCCGGCAAAAGGGCGCCGCCGGAAGCATTCAGATGGACGGGAAGTGGGTGGCTAGGACAGGACGGGACGACTGAAGAGAGATGGAAGAGAAGAGAAGAGAATCTACTTGCCTACCCCCCCGTCCATTCCCGCAACCGCGATCCAGGTGGCGTTTCCGGCGTTTTCACATCGACGTGGTGGCCCCGGGAGGGGGAAAGGGACGGGATGGAAACTACTGAATGCTACGGCCTACGGGGGAGGGGCCCTCGTAATTACCTTAAACCTATCCCTAATCGGCGGTACTATTTAGACTACCTACCCAGGAGCTGGGGAGTTGCACACTCAGCGTGCTGCAAGTGAGCGTGTGAGACCCGACGAGTCCACTGTCCACTGGTCCAGTCGTCCACTGATCGATCCACTGTCCCAACTGGCACTGGCGCTGCCCCTCAAGTCGAGTCCGGGGGGCGATCTTTCTTGGCACTATGGCCAATCACGGAAGATGACGCGCGACGCCATGGGCAAATAGCCCTGGAAAAAGGGACCCTCTTTCCACAGCACCCCTGTAACACACACACCCCCCACGGCCCGGCCGCCAAACTTCTTGTCGCGATAGCGCTCCATTCCCACCGAGATCGCTTGCGGCTAGGCCCTCGAGAACTCAAGCCTTTTTTCTTTCTTTTTCTTTCCAGCAGTGGGCCTTTCCGCTTGGGCTTGTGCAGGCGGCGCGGGCGGGCTGGAGGTGAGTGTGTTGGTTGCTCTGTTCCCGGGGGGCTTCCCTGCCCGAGCTGATGTTCATCCATGAGGTGCCCGCCCTCCACTGGGATTTTCCCGTTCGTCATTGCAGTGGATGGTGGATGGATCTGCTGCCCGCCGGTATTTGTCTACCGTGAGCAATGGATGGAAACTGGAAGCCCCGGACCCCGACTATCTACGAAGTACGACGATGTCTTCGTACCCAGAAGCTACCCACAACCCAGGACGGATGGACGGCATAGACGAACTCGACGGACCATGGGGGCTGTACCATGTACGGGCGGAGCGGAGTACCGAATCTGGTCTTTATTGCCCTGTAGTGCCCTATCCTGCCCTGTCCCGGCGGGCACGGTACCGCAGCTGAACCGTACCCTGAACGGGCTGTCCTGTCCTCGCTAGCTAGCACCGTCGTGGAGGACCACCTACTTACTACTGGTACTGTCAGGCTGTGAGTCAGTCAGACACCCTCCTACTAACGAATGGACCTAACTTGTCACCTTGGGCCGGTCAGCCAGCTAAAGCACTGGTCAACACGAACAGGACTCGCTTGTTGTCTCTGTTCTCCGGAGGTGTCTCTTGTCTCTCTGCCCGTCTTTCTCTCTCTGTTCTACTCACGCCCGCCCAGCCTCCTCCCACACACGCCCAGCCTCGATCCTGATATACAACTCAGGCCCTGTTCCCGTTCCCCATTCCCCATTCTCCCGTCCCCCGTCCCCCCGTTCCCCGTCCCTGTCCCTCCAATTGCGCCCGTCATCTTTCGTCGCAGCGTCACTTCTCCGGCCAACTGCCTTTCACCTGGCCTTCTTCTCAGAGATCCATCTCGCTTTCGCACAGCTTCCGCGCACCTGTCGCGCTCTCGCCTGGGACCTACCCTCTACCGAACTGACCTCTCGCCTCGCTACCGATCGCCGACCTTTGTCCTACCTCGCCCGCGACGCCGAACCATCGTCCGCCGTCCCGTCCGTCTCCCTCGTCCCGGCCATCGCGCGCTGCTTTGCCCCGACCGACGGGCACCTGTTGAGAGCGCTCCTTCAAGCGCCCCTTCAAGCGCTCAAACGCTTTGCTTTTGCCTGGTCGGATTTCAAACGGAAGCCCATACACTCGTCTCGGCCCGACGGCTCGACACCCGGCTACCTGCTTCTCGCAACTCTCACCAGCGCCTCCTCCATCGCTCTGAGCCCGCGCTCTTGCAACCCGCCCACGCGTGCGCATCTCGGACCTCAACCTCGCCATGTCTGGAGGCGAGGTCACCCCGACCCCGGGGGTTGGCGGCAGCAACGCCAGCGAGTTTGTGAGTGGCTCGAATCCCATCTAAGCCCTCCATCTGGACATCTTGTTAACCCCCTCGCCCCTTTTCCAGGTACGCAAACTGTATCGGTACGCGACTCTTAAAAAATCCTTTGCAATTTTTACTGACTGAATTTTAGAATGCTCGAGGACCCCGCGCATCAGGAAGTCGCCCGATGGGGCAAGGATGGCGATACGTTTGTGGTGGTAGAGGTATGATATACTGGTATCCCCGCCCCGCGTCCGTTGAGATGCTAATACCGTAGCTTAGAATGAAAAATTCACTCGATCCATACTGCCCAAGCACTTCAAGCACAGCAATATGGCCAGCTTTGTTCGTCAGCTTAACAAGTATGATTTTCACAAAGTGAGGCAGACAAATGATAGCGGCTCTGCCGCAAACGGCGCAAATGTTAGTGCAGCCTGCTCCTCGTACTGCGACTGCCCTGTGAGATTAACACTTTGCACTAGACTCTTGAATTCAAGCATCCCAACTTCAGAGTCGGGAGTAAAGATGATCTCGACAACATCCGCCGGAAAGCACCTGCGCCGAGAAGAACCCAAGCCACTGAGGACTTCACCACAGGCCATCACATCAGCGTCCTGACCGAGCAGCTCACAGCAACACAACAGCAGGTGCAACAGCTCCAGGAGTTGTTCACCGAGGTTTCTCAAACAAATCGACTACTCGTCAACGAGGTCTTGATGCTTCAAAAAATGATCAACGCACAGAAGGGATCCCAACATGAGATGCTCAACTTTCTCTCTACCGACAGAAGCACCCGCCACCAGCAGTCGATCCACCTTGGCGTCGGAACCTCACCCTTGGATGGAGACGACTCCGCTCCTGAGCTGCGACGGGCCCGGGAGCTTCTGTCAAGCGTAACACCCGACTCGATTGCTGACAGGGAGCTCGAACGCCTCCAGGGCGTTTATGGATCCCCCGCGGACTCTGCCGTCGTGATTCCCCAGGCCTCGATGCCCTTGATGCATGACCCGATGAACGACATCAACCGATATCCCGTGTACCCAGTAGGCCAGACTGTCGGCATCGACCCTTTCCATTCCGACCACATTCACAAGATCCCTTATGCCATGCCCAACGACTCAAGTCTTGGTGCCATGCAGGAGGCTCCTGCTCCCCAGCCGATAAACACGACGACTGCAGCACCGCCAAGCTCTAATTCATCCAACAACACCTCGGCTTTACAGTGGGGGGCCAGGAAACCGAGAATCTTCCTCGTTGAAGACGACCCCACCTGCTCTAAGATTGGTATCAAGTTCCTGAAGTCTATGGGATGTGAAGTTGAGCATGCTGTAAGTGACTTCGTACTGCGGGCGTGTTTTCAACCTCGTCACTAACCAGCCTTTTGTAGCAAAATGGTGCGGAGGCCTATAGTCGGATCACAAGTGTCGGCCGGGACCACTTTGACATGATCTTCATGGACATCATCATGCCTAGGCTGGATGGTGTCTCGACCACAATGTACATTCGCCAGGACTGTCCCTCGATTCCCATTGTCGCCATGACATCCAATATTCGGTCAGATGAAGTGCACTGCTACTTCGAACACGGTGAGTCTTGGTTTGCTGATTAGTATCGTGGAAGAGACGGAAGCTGATTCCAATTAGGCATGAACGGAGTCCTAGCCAAGCCGTTCACCAAGAGCGGCATGCTCAAGATCGTAGAGAACCACCTGAGCTACCTGCTCAAGAATTATGACCCTGCCACTCAACAGGAATCTGGGTCAGGTTACGTGGTCGGCGGTGCGGGCTACATGAATCCGCCTGGTAGCTTGACCACGTCAGGAACACCCTTCAAATTTGAGACGACTCCCACTCCTCCGGCAACGGGAGCGACGTGGTCACCAAATCAAATGCCACAGGCGTCTCCGATGAACAGTGGAATGGACCAAGGGTACGGCATGGTCAACGGGGCTGGCCCGTACGGCATGGCCCCCAACAGCGCGACTCGAGCTACATTCCCAGGGGGGATTTCTCAGGCACAGCCGAGCAGCCAAGCACGGATGGATGGGCAAAGTCCGCCGGAAAAACGACAGCGTACCTATGCATGACGGGGCTGAACGACAGTCCCATGCAGTCTTTTGTTGTTGATTCACATTGTTGACTATTAGGTCACATGGAGTGCGGCGTTATCGGTGGGATGGTATGGGCCATCACCTCGCTGGGCCAGCGAGCATTCCCGTGGGAATTTTGTATACGACTCGGAAGGGCCTTGATTCGATCCATGGCGAATGGCATTTGTCGATCGGGGGGGGAGGGGGGGGGAGGGGAGGGAAGCGACTGGCAAAGTAGGCTTCCGGCGGCTGAGGCCTGGCGGCGTGTAGGGTCTGATTTTCTTTCTTTGGCATATGTGAGGAAGCTGTTTGATACCTGAGAATAATACCATTACCATTTGGGCGCCGATGATCTAGTCTGGCAAGTCCGAGACAGCGTGCATCGATTTCGAAGGCGGGTTGAAAGCGATTGAGAGTTCGAATGGGTGTATTCGTCGCGGTTAAAGGCTTACGTCGAGGCTCGGTAGCGGGTTGGATATCAAGTTTCGGAGGATGGCATCTCTAGGCGCTGTGGGCCTTGGAAGAATCACTGGGCGCCGTAGGAGGAGATTTTTCGTGTATTGGAGAGGAAACTAAGTAGAGAAACGTGTCAATGCGAGAAAGAAAGCAGAACGTAGCCCGGAAAGGGCGGAGCGGCCGTAAGATATAGGCCTTTCGGCATGGCGGGTGTGGCACAAGAGGTGCAGGTCGATGGAGTTCTGGACCGCTGAAATGGTGGGGTCGGGCGGTGGGGATTCCCAGCGTAGAAGGACGTTGCGATTCTGGATTTCGGTAGAATTTGCTTGGCTGAACGGCAAAGGACGTTTTGTTTGGACGACTCGCGCAGATGGGAGCCCGGAGGTGTGCTGCCACGTACCAGGGGATGGTCTTTGGTGCGGTTGTACGAGCAGGGGGGTTATGACGGCCGCATGGACGGGGCTAGAACATCTAGGCGAGAAAGGTTACGATAGAATGGCGCAGAAGTGAACGAAGGAAGAGGGCTGGGACAAGGAAGGGCTTCGGGTTGTTGGTTGTTGGAGGTTGGGAGCTGGGTGTGCTTGTTAGGTGCGGCGGCACAGACGCCGAGGTTGTGAATCCGTCAGCGCCACAGAGGAGCTTGCTGGGATGGCCGGTGTTTGTTGTTGGTTCTGAGGAAAATGCTGGAGATGATGGAGTGCAGTACGTGCGTGGGACACAAGGGAAACGGGCTGTTCAAGGCATTTATAGTTATGGATACTCTCTTCGTCAGCTTGGTGGTCGGGTGCGAACAAGTACCAGTTAGAGCCGGCTGACTGACCTACCTACCTACCTACCCGAGTGAATTCCTGCACTACTCGATATTGCACTTGGGGTTACAGTACATTCAAGGCATTCGTTTGCCTGGCTGTTGTTCTTTCATTCCCACTCGCTAGACGGTGTGAGACTTGAGAGCCTGGCCGGTTATTTCCTGGGTTCCCGCAAGACGCGCCCACGCGCCGCAACCTGCCGTTGACGTGTAACCACAGCAGACCTTCCCGAAAATAAAGACGTTTGGGGATGCTAAAGTATCGGAATATCAGTGTGAAGAAGGCACTGGGATCGACGTACAATCTTGACTCGTCCTGGGGACTTTTGGTTCGTGCTAAGGCCCGTGGGGGTTGGTGCGGTGCAGTTAGTCTAATTGATGGGACGATCACAGTTGCAGGGGTTTTGCGGACAGTGGAGTTGACGGAGAATATCCAACTGTATCGTTAGTACAAATCGTGTTCTTGTCGACAGATGATGCCACATTCAGACGCCATCCGGGGCTGAAGGGGATCTACTGATGTCTATGTCGGCGTGAAGACCCAGCTAACTCGGCTCATTCTTTAACAATTTCTTCATCTTTGGTCAACTCTACGTTGAAGCCTCAATGCCTAGTAGAGAACTATCCCAAGGGGGGGACTCTAGACAACGCCTGCGGAAGCACCAACGGCAATCGAACATTACCTAACAAGCCCTGAAACGTCTAATTTGACTGGGGCGCTCTGGGGGACATACGCTCCGGCGTTAGGACTACCGTAAGTGCAGTAGCTGGCGGCCGTAGACGTGTGGATTGATCTTCCGAGAAGCTATTGCCATTCAGCTCAGACACGGATGGGCCCACGGAGGAGGCGAGAGAGGATCCTTTGGTGGTTCTAGTCCGTACTTGCCCTGGTCTTGTTGAGTACCGTTCCAGCCCTACGTATCGGCTGAGAGGGTGACGGGATGGACTGGATAATCTCTTCAGCTGCGTCACCCACCTGGTGGCCGGCGAGCATCGCCAAGAGCGAGATGGACAACCTGACGCGCCGCTCCAAGATCCGCTTCCGCGTGCACCCGAAGTCGCTCGTCTTCTCCGTGCTCTCTCTGCTGACGACCGTCTTCACCGCGTGCCACATCATCTTCGGCACGCTGGTTCTCTCCCCCGTCGTCTTCATCTCCGTCAACGACAGTCTGTCGATTGTTGCGCGGATGGTACCATCCTAGCCCGCATCATCGTCACCTTCGAGGTTCTTATGATACGCGATGAAGCAAAACAAAAAGTAATGGATATATGTAGCAGCAAAGAGATTGGTTTCACGTACCCGTAGCTCTGTATGTAGTCGTCTTCTTGGAGACTGGTAGTCTCCGTCTCCGTCGCCAGATCGGGATCCGGGAAGAGGGCGAAACGCCGATGGGAAACGATCATTGCGGGGTCTTCGTCTTGGTAGATGCTGCATGAGAAGAAACAAACCTTTGACACCGTTTCCAGTAGACTTGAATGAAGGTGTTCTTTACCGCTGGTGATCGAGTCGTTTTAGTCATGAATCCTTGTTCAAGTCCGTTCTTGTTCCGCATCTTGACTCCCATACGGGGCCTGAGTCCGAACGGAGCACGGAGTGGCAGCCCACTGGCCCCACCATATCAGGTACGTACCTTGCATGCCAGAAGATGGAAGTCCCAATTCGCTTTACGCGAAAAGACGCGTCTCAACGCGCTTCGTCCCGCTTCCACTTTGAACCTCCCACTATCCCATCACTGCGACAACCAGCAACTCCAACGTCAACTCCATCTGCGAGCATTGGATCTTCGCAGCTAGAAACCTTCACAATACCGAAAAGGCAATATGCCCCATTCTATCACCCCAGAAGCCATGCCGCCCCCAACCGCCGTGAAGGACGAGCCGATAGAGGAGGATTCGGCCATCACCCCTGATGAGACAACCCCAGCTCCGGCCGCCGACATCGAGATGAGCGCGCCCGAGGATACCAAGAAGGATATCAAGAAGCTGGAGGATTTGTTCGATGTTGATTCCGACGATGAGTTTCCTAGCTCTGCGCCCGTCGAAGCGAGCTCGCAGATGGTTCCAGGATCTCCAGTGTAAGCATCCTGGATTCCAAAGTACAGCAACAGGAGCACTGACTCGTGGGTTAGTGACAAGACAGCTATGGGCGCTTCAGACCCCGAAGTGATGCGCAGTTTCTACCAACGTCTGTTTCCCTGGCGATATTTGTTCCAGTGGCTCAACCACAGCCCCACGCCAACCAACGACTTTGCCAATCGAGAGTTTGCTTTGACCCTCCAGAATGATGCCTACCTTCGTTACCAGTCCTTCACGACGGCTGACCTGTATGTGGCCCTAATAAAATGACTCTTCTCCCTCCCTATCCTTGCTCACACGCTGTAGCTTGCGCAAAGACGTCCTCCGCCTGATGCCGTCCCGTTTCGAAATCGGCCCTGTGTATTCTGCCAATCCCCGCGACCGGAAGACCGTCAAGATCAAGCCGCTGGCCAAAGAGCTGTGCTTCGATATCGATTTGACGGATTACGATGATATCCGAACCTGCTGTACCAAGGCGAATATTTGCATCAAGTGCTGGCAGTTCATGACAATGGCAATCAAGGTTGTCGACGCTGCGTTGCGCGAGGACTTTGGCTTCAAGCACATCATGTGGGTGTATTCCGGTCGAAGAGGTGCTCACGCCTGGGTGTGCGACAAGAGGGTGCGGAGTATGGATGATCAGAAGAGGAGGGCCATCGCAGGCTACCTCGAAGTGGTGAAGGGAGGCGCGCAGAGTGGCAAGAAAGTCAACCTCTGGCGGCCACTGCACCCCCATCTGTCGTAAGTAAGCCCCTGCCTTTATAATGCTGGCAGTTATTGACCCCCCCGCAGTCGAAGCCTCGATATTCTTAAAGACCACTTCCAAGACGACGTTCTGGCGGAACAAGACCCCTGGGCCAGCTCCGAGCAAGCCGAGAAGCTTCTGCAACTTCTCCCAGACCGGGTCCTCAACGAGTCTCTTCGCAAGAAATGGGACGCTGCCCCTGGTCGCTCCTCTGCATCAAAGTGGGCCGATATCGATGCGGTGGCCAAGACCGGTGCTAGCAAGAATCTCGATACCAAGGCTCTCCGAGAAGCCAAGCAGGACATCGTCCTGGAGTACACCTATCCGAGACTCGATATTGAGGTCAGCAAGAAGTTGAACCATTTGCTCAAGAGCCCCTTCGTGGTCCATCCCGGCACTGGACGAGTTTGTGTGCCCATCAACACCAAAAACCTCGAGGACTTTGACCCTCTCAACGTCCCGACAGTGCAGGGGCTCCTCGCAGAGATTGACGCGTGGAAGGAAGAGGACGAGGAAGAGGGTGCGAAGAACATATCGGACTGGGAGAAGACGAGTCTGAAACCGTACATTGACCAGTTTAGGTTATTTGTAAACGGCCTGATGAAAGACGAGAGGGACGTGAAGGTGAAGAGGGAGAGGGACGAGGACTCGATGGAGTTTTGAAGACGTAATGAACGGTTAAGAGTCATGACACTGTACATAAACTTGGTATCTAGGTGTAATTGGTTGGCGTATTATGGTATAATACAAGTTCTACGGTTTTGCAGCTGCGTTCTCGACTTCAGCAACTGCTTCAGGGGCTTTCTTTTCTTCTGTACTACCCTCCGCATTCGCAACTTCCTCAGCGCCCCCCTCCTCCAGCTCATACTCTTCCTCTTCAGCTCCCTCATACTCTTCGCCCTCTCCAGAAGCGCCGTCTTGCCTTCGCAGCTGCCCGCCCTTGCGCTTCGGAATGACGCTGAGAAAAGCATCACCCCAGTTTTCGTACTGGAGCCACTTGAGCATGATCTCGACAACGTGGTTCGTCGCGAGCACCGACCGACTCTGCATCTCCATGTATTCGCCGATGGGTAGCCGGGCTGTCCGGATGCCCATCGCCCGCGCGCGCTTGTAGCAGAGGCCCTTCTCGCGGTTCTTGTCGACGAGGCCGCCGATGACGTAGCTTGTGTTGGGCTCCAGGCGCTCCAGCGTGTAGGGCGAGTCTGAAGAGAGGTAGACGACGTCCTTGTACTCCTCTCGAGGCTCCGGCTCCAGCCCGGTGATGGGGAAAGGATCCTTTTCGTCGCGGACCCAGGGGACCTTTTCTTCGAGGCTCTTCTGTAGGGGCGTGATAACCGTCCCTCCCCTGGTCTGCATCTTCTCCCTGGCCTTCTCCACACACTCAAGCAGGTCACCCTCGATGAACTCGGTGCCCTTCCAGTTCTTCTGCATGTCGTCGAGGACATCCCGGAAGCGCGCCGCCAGCTTCCCCTTCCACCCGGACACCCACAGATGCGTGCGATACGTGGCGTTCTTATTCTCCGAGTAGGAGCGGGTGATCTGGCTGCCCAGGGAGATGAGCTCCTTGTCGAGCATGTACTCCTCGAAGTCGCAGTCGAAAATGAGCGAGATGGGTACGTTGATGGACGTGGGCTTCTTGGGGGTGAGGACGGAGGGATCCAGGCCTTGAGCGACGAGGGCGGCCCGCTGCTCGCGCTTGCGAACTCGGCGATCCTGGCGCTTCTCCTTGCGCTGTCGGCGGCGGTCCTCCAGGCCGTCTGCCCATTCCTTGTCTTTGCGCATGCGCTTCAGCGCGTTCTTGGAGAGAGGTGGCGGTGGCTGGGGGACATCTCCGGGCGTGGGAGTATTGGATGCTGCCACGGTAGGAAGTGAGACGGCGGGCGTGTCTTGAGGTTCTGATGAGGCTTGCTGGGGAGCGGAGGATGTGACGCCTTCCATGGGAGCCGGTGGTGAAACATGGGCGGGTTTGGGAGATGCCATTTTGAGAGGTTGCCAAGGCGAAGAAGACTGATATCGCTTCTGGGCCTAGGAGGACTGTGTTCTCTCCGGAATTCCCTTCTGATATTGGCGTTCTGGATGAGTACGTTGACTAACACCTGAGATATCCTTGCCTACGGCTTGTTGCCTAGGTAGTAGCTGGTCAAGTGTTGGAAGCGATGCGGATTTATACGAGATGCGATTTCTCGCCGGGACCAGACTTCCGCGACGAACTAAAGCAACCGCGATGAATGTGAGCTCTCTAGTGCCGACTCAGTTGCCGAAGAAAAAATGGTACGGTATAATGTATAATTATCTAATAAGAAGCAACACGAAAGTTGTCTTTTCAGTGAGAACTTTGGTGTTTTTCTTCTTAGTGGGGAGTGGGGCCCTTCCAGTTCGCTCACTTGCAGCTTGGATGCAAAAAGTACGTACCTTAATTTATTCCGACCTCCAAAATTCGCTCGACGCACGTTGGCCAATGGGCGCGAGGCAATTGAATGACCCACGTCACGTGCTCTCAGTGGAGGCTCCCTCTCCTCTCAATCCTCCATTCGCCAAAGCTTCGGCTTTGCACCTCAGGATCCCAAGAAACCCGAACAGCTCCGTCCTCAGCACGCCAACGCTATGGAACGCCAAACGCCCGCCAAACGCGAGGAGCACCACGAGGGTGAGAAGGCTTTCGAGCCTTACGACACCCTTAGCGACACCGCCAAGGCCGGCGTCGTCGGTGGTGCTAGCGGTCTCTTCATCGCCTCCATCCGCAATGCCTTGTCCAAGCGGAACGTCGGCGCCCTGAGCGTCTTCACCCGTGGCGCCCCCATCATCGGCCTTGCCAGTACGCTCCCCGAACTCGTCTGTGCCAATTAAGGTGTCCTGGTGCTAATTGGATTGTGTAGCCGCTGCTCCCGCCGCTTACGTTTTCTTCTCCCGAAGCTCCATGAACCTGCGCGAACAGGACGATCCCTGGTCCGCGGCCTTTGGTGGTTTTATGATGGGTGCTGTTCTCGGCATGCCTTGTACGCTTTCTATCCCCTAGTTTGCGAGGGATGCAATGTTCTAACTTGGAGCAGCGCGGCGAATGCCCGTTGTGGTGGGTCTCGGGTCTGGTATCGGTTTCTTCCAGGGCATGTTCTTCTACCTTGGTGGCCGGTACGACACCTTCAAGAAGGAGGACGACGAGTTTGCGCGCAAGGAGATTATCCGAAGGACAACCCGACTGCCGATCGAGCAAACCGTGTCAGAGATTGGCGAGGGCCGAGGTAAGTCGCGCACAGCATCACCACACGCAACAACAGAGGTTCTAATCTTCCACAGGCATTCGACCCCCTGGATACGAGGAGCGACGAGCCGAGCGGCTCAAGGAGAAGTACGGGTTCGAGGTCAACCCTGTTAACGCTTCTGTTGAGGGCAGCCTATGAGCAGCATTTTACGCGGGCGAACGGGGCTTAAGCGATTGTACATAACTCTTCTGGGCGGGGAAGAGATGCTACACTAGAGAATTGGAGTTTTTGTTTGTTTCCATGTGAGACTCTTGAACTTGTGCCAGCTCGAGCTTGGACAAGGTGCATTAGCTTGCGAATTGGTACGTTTTGGTTTTCCTTCATCCCCATCTAACACACACCCTGTTCTATGATGATCCCGAGAGGCTGTTTATGATCGTATGATTCAAAAAAACTCACTATATCTACAAGCTGAGAACACTACCCTTGATACAGTTTTGTACACCGGTCTATTCTGGTTGACATGGTTGCTAATCAGGACTATAGAAAGCAAGTTTTTCTCTCCCTCTTGGATTCGATCAAACATATTATTATTATTAGGTATGCGTTCCGTGTTATTCACTTCCGGCCATCTCCATCCTTCCCGTTCTATGATGATACCGAGAGGCTGTTTATGATCTTCATGATTCAAAAAACTCAACCATATCTACAAGCTGAGAACACCCCCTTTGATACGCCATTCTTTTCTGTTGACATGGTCGCTAATCAATACTAGAGAGCTTTTTTCGGCTTTCATTGTCTGACTTGATCACGTAAAACTGGACATGAATCAGGTTTGCATCCCTCCTTTCCCTCGTCTTGCTCCATTCTTTCGATCTTCCCCCGTTCTGTGATGATACATCGAGAGGCTGTTTATGATCTCTATGATTCAAAAACTCACCAATCTACATCCTGAGAACATTTCCCTGTTCGTGCTATACCATGTCAGTTGTGCCTTTGAACCATGGTTGCTAACCAAGCCTAGATGATGTTGGAGTTTATACCCGATCGTGAAATCGCCTCTTTACTACTTAGGTGCGTACTCTATGTGCCCCATCCTTCTCCGTTCAATGATGATATATTGAGAGGCTGTTTATGATCCCCGTGATTCAAAAACTCACCACATCTACATACTGAGAACCTTAGACGTGCCCTTGACTTGCTTGACTCTTGGTTGCATAATCACTAACCCAGCGAAGACAACAGAAGCGCAGTTGCGCGTGTAGAGGCTGCGAATTCCTAGAATCCCTTTACCTGACATCGTGTCCATGTGCCTCTTTGTGTGGTTGAACTATTTGTACTTTCACTCTCACGCAACTACGTGGAATAAACGGCGTGAACTTGGAATACCTTACCTGCCTGGAGGTCAAGCCAAGCCAGCTCCAAGATTGCACATGTGTGCCCACGCCAAACCCGATTAGAAGATGCGCCTCTTGCTGGGTTAAAAGGGATGGCTGCAGCCAGGACGCCGGACTCCGACGCCCGGATTCCGGGTTGGGGTTGATGGGAGAGAGGGATCGAGTCGATATATATATGTATATGCGATATCCCGCTCGCCAATATTGACCAAATTATTCGCTTGCTACAGAGCCACGGTTGAAGAGTGAGCAAAGATTATATTACAGAGTCGTCTATTCATTTTAATGTCGTCATGACATGTGGTATCTATCCGCGTAGTTTTGCGTGAGTGAAACCCTGCTCGTGGAGAGACTGAGCTCGTCAGTGACTGCCCTCTCCGCTCCTGTGTCATACCTATTGCATCCAATCCTCCAGCTCAATTACCAGGATGCATCCATGCGAGTACTCGTCATCGGCGAATGCCCTCTTTGCGTCATCCCAGCCAACCGTGGCCTTTCCATCAGACCTTGGCCAACTTGAATCCGACCTGCATGTGGCGCGCGGCCACCATGACAAAGACGCCGGCCATCATAGCGCAGCCACAGAACAACTGCAGACCCAGGTAATCGCCGTGCTGCGCCTTGACAATAGCGCCGCCGATGGGACTTCCGGTGAGGGCACCAAACGACTGGATGGCGAAGGCCGTACCAACGCGAGTTCCAATCTGGCGGATGTCGGAGATCTGAGCAATGAGGGTGGGAGCCAGACTGACGTAGCCACCAGATGAGAAGCCGAAGATGATGGCAAAGACGAGGATTCCGGCTGTGTCCCTGACGGGGATCCAGACGGCAAGGCAGAACAGGGCCGAGACGAACATGATGATGATCATGACGTTGTATCGACCGATCTTGTCGGCGACGAGACCTGGAAGGATACGGCCAAATATGCTGCAAAGAAGGTCAGCAACCTGGTTATCGCCAGAAGGGAGAGTTCTCCTGGTATGGCTCTTTGGAACCAAGCTTACCTCACAGCGTTGAGGATGGGAAGCAAGTACGGGATGAGAGTCTGCGACACACCCGCAGCCTCAGCTTGCAGCAGGACGTAGTTGAAAGGAAGAAACATCCCCCACATGAAGAGGAACATGCCCAAGATGGTGACGGACATTCGGATATCCTTGAGGCCGTCGACGTACTCCATGAAGACAAAGGCGCGGGCGCGCGGCGGCAGCCTCGACTTGACGGTCAGACAGGCGACGGTCAACAGGACGAGGAACATGAAGGCCATGGTGCGCATCATCCAGGGGAAGCCGACGTGGGTGATCATCTTGTCCATCATGATGGGCAGGATGACACCGCCGAGCGAGGAGCCCGAGACCATGATGCCGAAGGCGGTGGCGCGGCGCTTGAAGAACCAGGTGACCAGCGACGACATGCAGGCGTTGAAGACGGCGCTGGAGCCGATCGAGGCCACGATGGACTGCGCGAGGAAGAACTGGTAGTAGTCGGAGGCAAGGGAGACCATCATGAGGCCGAAGACGTAGGCGACGGTGCCGCATCTGAGGAGCCACCGCGGGCCGTAGTTGTCGAAGACGAGGCCAAACTATACACAAGGGTCAGCAGGCTGTAAACAACAGGGAATAACAAGAGTGATGGTGGCTTACGACGGCTCCCGAAAAGATCATGAAAAACACCTGCACCGACATGATCCAGCTGACGGTCGAGCTGTCATACTCCCTCAGCGGCTCGCGCAAATAGTAGGCCTGGAACACGCCGACGCAGTTGATCAGGCCAAAGGTGCAGAACAGCGCACACCAGCCGCCGAAGACGACGAGCCAGGCCTCGCGGCCGCCGTCGGGGAAGTCGGCCGGAGCCATGCCGGGCGGCGCGGCCGGGGCGCCGGGCTTGGCGGGCTCCGGGACGGCGAGGCCGCGGCGCTCGAGGTCGGCCTGGACGGCGTTGGCGGGCTCCGGGTAGATGTTGGCGTCGGTCTCGTTGTTCTGCGAGGGGATGCGCTGCATCGAGTACGGCGGGGCGTCGGATTTCTCGCCGGCGGTCGTGGTGGTGCGAGGAGGGATGGGGAGTTTCTCGTTGACCGTCTCCGAGGATGAGGAGCTTGTTGAGCGACGCATGGTTGTGTGAGGGTGTAGGAGTGGTGATGAAGGAGGAGGGCAAGGTTGTGAGGAAGAGATTTGGAGATGATTCCTTCTTGGCTCTTCTGCCTTTTTATCATTTTTATCTTCTCTCCGTCGAAAAGCTGAGGTCGAAGTGAGAACCAAGTGAGGTGTGAGTGAGTGGTGACGACGATCTGCAAAACAGTTCCAGGCCCGGTCCCCGTTACGCGCGCCGAACCAGGGTATTCAAACGACAGTAGCGTAGGGATGCAAAAGAAGAGAAGAAAAAAAAAAAAGGAGGAGGAGAAAAATATAATCTTGTTAAGACGGAAGTACTTGTATATGACGGCGAGACGAGTTTGCTGGTTTGAGTAAAGAGCGAAGATTGCTCGTCGACGATACGATGTTTGCCTGGCAACAAAAGGGGATGAGATACCCCGAGATATTTATCAAATGACGACGGGCCTGATTGTCAATTCCCCAGATCTGGAGCTCGGCTCGCTCTTCACCTCGCGGCTTTTGCAGATCTAGCCCGCTGTTCTTGGAGCAGAGCAAGGGGGGAGTAACGTTAGGGACTACTCCATCGTCCAGGTCATGTACTACATTGGCTTCATCCAGTGGTTCATCATCAAGTTCGCCACCTTTGTCTTCTGGGCCCTTGGTGTCTCGGGTGCCGAGGCTGTCGTCGCCGCTGCCACTCCCTTC